>CM055128.1:238423270-238425770 GCA_029206835.1 Rana muscosa
TCCTCCTCTTCCTCCTCTTCGCCTCCTCCTCTTCCTCCTCTTCGCCTCCTCCTCTTCACCTCCTCCTCTTCCTCCTCTCTTCCTCCCTCCTCCTCCTCTCTTCCTCCCTCCTCTTCCTCTCTTCCTCTCTTCCTCTTCCCCTCTTCCTCTCTTCCTCCCTCCTCTTCCTCTCTTCCTCTTCCTCCTCCTCCTCTCTTCCTCTTCCTCCTCCTCTTCTTCCTCCTCCTCCTCCTCCTCCGCCTCCTCTCTTCCTCCTCCGCCTCCTCTCTTCCTCCTCTTCCTCCTCCGCCTCCCTCCTCCTCCTCTCTTCCTTCCTCCCTCCTCCTCCTCTCTTCCTTCCTCCCTCCTCTTCCTCTCTTCCTTCCTCCCTCCTCTTCCTCTCTTCCTTCCTCCCTCCTCTTCCTCTCTTCCTTCCTCCCACCTCTTCCTCTCTTCCTTCCTCCCTCCTCTTCCTCTCTTCCTTCCTCCCACCTCTTCCTCTCTTCCTTCCTCCCTCCTCTTCCTCTCTTCCTTCCTCCCTCCTCTTCCTCTTCCCCCTTCCTCTTCCTCTTCCTCCTCTTCGCCTCCTCTCTTCCTCCTCTCTTCCTCCCTCCTCCTCCTCCTCCTCCTCCTCCTCCTCCTCCTCTCTTCCTCCTCTTCCTCCTCCTCCTCCTCTCTTCCTCCCTCCTCCTCCTCTCTTCCTCCTCCTCCTCCTCCTCTCTTCCTTCTCTTCCTCCGCCTCCTCTCTTCCTTCTCTTCCTCCGCCTCCTCTCTTCCTTCTCTTCCTCCGCCTCCTCTCTTCCTTCTCTTCCTCCGCCTCCTCTCTTCCTTCTCTTCCTCCGCCTCCTCTCTTCCTTCTCTTCCTCCGCCTCCTCTCTTCCTCCGCCTCCTCTCTTCCTCCGCCTCCTCCGCCTCCTCTCTTCCTTCTCTTCCTCCGCCTCCTCTCTTCCTCCTCCGCCTCCTCTCTTCCTCCTATTCCTCTCTTCCTCTTCCTCCGCCTCCTCTCTTCCTCCTATTCCTCTCTTCCTCTTCCTTCCTCCTCCTCCTCTCTTCTTCCTCCTCCTCCTCCTCTCTTCTTCCTCCTCCCTCCTCTTCCTCTCTTCCTCCCCTCCCTCCTCTTCCTCTCTTCCTTCCTTCCTCCCTCCTCTTCCTCTCTTCCTTCCTTCCTTCCTCCCTCCTCTTCCTCTCTTCCTTCCTTCCTCCCTCCTCTTCCTCTCTTCCTTCCTCCCTCCTCTTCCTCTCTTCCTCCCTCCTCTTCCTCTCTTCCTCCTCCTCTTCCTCCTCCTCTTCCTCCTCCTCCTCCTCCGCCGCCTCCTCTCTTCCTCCTCCTCTTCCTCCTCCGCCTCCTCTTCCTCCTCCTCCTCCGCCTCCTCTCTTCCTCCTATTCCTCTCTTCCTCTTCCTCCTCCGCCTCCTCTCTTCCTCCTATTCCTCTCTTCCTCTTCCTTCCCTCCTCCTCCTCCTCCTCTTCCTCCCTCCTCCTCTTCCTCTTCCTTCCTCCTCCTCCTCTTCCTCTTCCTTCCTCCTCCTCTTCCTCCCTCTTCTTCCTCCTCCTCCTCCTCCTCCCTCCTCCTCCTCCCTCCTCCCTCCTCCTCCTCCTCCTCCTCCTCCTCCTCCTCTTCCTTCCTCCCTCTTCTTCTTCCTCCTCCTCCTCCTCCTCCTCCTCCTCCTCCTCCTCCTCTCTTCTTCCTCCTCCTCCTCCTCTCTTCCTCCCTCCCTCCTCTTCCTCTCTTCCTTCCTCCCTCCTCTTCCTCTCTTCCTTCCTTCCTCCCTCCTCTTCCTCTCTTCCTCCCTCCTCTTCCTCTCTTCCTTCCTTCCTCCCTCCTCTTCCTCTCTTCCTCCCTCCTCTTCCTCTCTTCCTCCCTCCTCTTCCTCCTCCTCCTCCTCCGCCTCCTCTCTTCCTCCTCCTCTTCCTCCTCCGCCTCCTCCTCCGCCTCCTCCTCCTCCTCCTCTTCGCCTCCTCTCTTCCTCCTCTTCGCCTCCTCTCTTCCTCCTCTTCGCCTCCTCTTCGCCTCCTCTCTTCCTCCTCTTTGCCTCCTCTCTTCCTCCTCTTCCTCTCTTCCTCCTCTTCCTCTCTTCCTCCTCTTCCTCTCTTCCTCCTCTTCGCCTCCTCTCTTCCTCCTCTTCGCCTCCTCCTCTTCCTCCTCTCTTCCTCCCTCCTCTTCCTCCTCTCTTCCTCCCTCCTCTTCCTCCTCTCTTCCTCCCTCCTCTTCCTCCTCCTCCTCCGCCTCCTCTCTTCCTCCGCCTCCTCCTCCTCCGCCTCCTCTCTTCCTCCTCTTCGCCTCCTCTCTTCCTCCTCTTCGCCTCTTCCTCCCTCCTCTTCCTCTCTTCCTCCCTCCTCTTCCTCTCTTCCTCCCTCCTCCTCCGCCTCCTCTCTTCCTCCTCCGCCTCCTCTCTTCCTCCTCTTTGCCTCCTCTCTTCCTCCTCTTTGCCTCCCTCCTCTTCCTCCTCTTCCTCTCTTCCTCCTCTTCCTCTCTTCCTCCTCTTCGCCTCCTCTCTTCCTCCTCTTCGCCTCCTCCTCT
>CM055128.1:238428270-238915770 GCA_029206835.1 Rana muscosa
TCTCTCTCTCTCTCTCTCCCCCCCTCTCTCTCTCCTCTCCTCTCTCTCTCTCTCTCTCCCAAACTGTCAGTGTGTACCAGACTTGCTAATAATATCAAGGAAACAGATAATCATTGTCTTCTGTAGATGGCTGAAGCTTTGGTGGGCTTATACAGCCCGTAGACAGTGCAATTGTCTTCTCACAGGGGGTGGAGGAAGCTGTCCCCGCCAGGAGAAGACGGCAATTATCGCTAGCAGCTATAGCAGCCGCTTGCGATAATTGAAAGCTTATCCGGTAGGCTGGTTGATCGATCAACTTGGTACATTCAGTCTGCCCATTAATGATTCAAACCTTGTATGGCCGGCCATAGAGAGGAGTAGAATGCCTGAACTGGTGAACACACTGGCCTACATTATTGCAGCTTTTAGACATTTCGCAGTTGGAAACATTAGCGCAACCATTGACATTTGCGCTGTAGTACAGTCATCTGTATAAATGTCCTCATGAAAATAAAATACTCGGCAGTCTGTAATCCTGTAATCTTTTTTTAACACTTAAAAAAAATTTTCTTTTAGGAACTCGTGGTGCTCCTCCCCTGCCTCCCATCCCAAGGTGAGACCATGTCGCCAGTCTGCTGCCTGGACTGTTTACCCCCAGCCCACCCTCATCGCCTGCCTCCTCACACCTTACAGAGAGGGGTCACTCTCGCATGAAAACATTTGTGAACAAAACGGATCTGGGAATCTTCCCCACCCAGCTACCTGTCTATGCATTCCACATCCTTGCCTCGGGCACAGCCACCTTCACTTCTTGCACGGGAAGGGGGGGGGATTGTATGGTCTCGGCTCCTGGGTGTAAACCAGGGAACTTGCGACTGCATCCAGTACAGCTTTCCGTCTTCTCCACATCAGAGTTAACCGATCCTCCATTTTCCAAATGCCATGACAAAGCTGAATTTTCTATGTCCATAAGACGTGGGCTCCATAATATAGAAACTATGAAAGAGCGAATACCGAGGGATAACACTACAGAGGACAAATGGCCAGGGCAGACAGATCTGTGTATTCTGTTCCAGGCCTCAGCCTCACCACAAAGCACTTTCTGACTGTTACCCAAAGACACTGGGCAGATCCATGTGCAGGCTCTTTCTGGACAAGACCACGGAGCTTGGACTGAGGATGTGGGTTTTGAATGGTTGCCACTGGGCAGCTGGGAGACTGTATTGTCCACATTGCAGCATATAGCAACATTCATGTAGGGTGGCTGGAGAAGACGCAAGAAAAGAGAATGAAAGTGCCAGATTTTAACGACTTTCTGTATTGTGGCATATTAGTGCGGGTTGTTTGTGTGTAATAAGGTGATGGGAACAAACTTTCTGAATGGTAATTCATATGACTTTCTATGCAGATGAGAAGGGGATTTTCATAAGTGGTGTTCTCTTTCTAAGGTCACTGGATCTCTTGTCCGCTTCACCTTTTTTTTCTTTTGGTCTTGTTTGATGACCATACTCAAATTTCTTTAATTTTTTTTTTTGCCATATCTTAGTTTTCCAGCCCATTTTAAATCCGAGCTCCATTTTAAACCCTTTTGTGTCTTGTCAATATCTGTTCTTCCCTTGTTACTACTATAATCACTACATGACCGTGACCTACTTTATCACTTTAGCCAATAATGATTTTACAGGTAACTGTTTACCAGCCCTAGGCATCAGGAATGTTCTGTGGCTGCCAGTCCCCTGTATGGACACTTTTTAGGTTGATTTAGATGATAGTTACTAAAGAGCCATGCTGGTGCTCGTAGATGTTTCATAATGTAGATGGCACAGCACATTCGGCACAGTGCGGCAATGCTCTGAATTGACTTTCAACAGTTATACGCTGTCATTTTCTGTTGCAGCATGTTTTATTATTCATGTATAGAGATGTCGACAACACTATAGGCTGCAGCATGTTCATGACTGCCAACACCCCCCACTGCTGCTTAGATTTGCAGGAATTCATTTGCCTTATAACGGGGGCACATCCTAAACACTTGCAGCTCATAGACCAGGCTCTTGGGATAGCCTACAGCCCCATCTAGCAGGTAATGCGGGTCTTTTTGCATTGCTACACATGTCGTCCTGTTTACTTTACTTTAACTTGGTTGAGTGAGGAGAGCCCGAGGAGAAGTACATAAAGAAAATAGTAGCACAAAGCTGTCCGTTCTCAGGATTTTGACCAGTAACTGTCTAGGAATTTTGTCTTTGTAGAGGGGTCTGGGTGAATGCTATATTTTTATTTTATTTTTTCTTTAATGCAATTTGCCCTTTGTACTTTCTATAAAGGTTACCTGTCACAAAGCAAAATATGTATCACAAGATAGGTTTCTGATGGAAGCAACCATTTCATAGCTCCTAAGCTGTGTTGGACTTTTGGATTCGTGAATTAAAGGACAACTGCACCAGTGAAGAAGTACTTACAAATTGAAAAAACCGTCATGAGAGAAATAGGAAGACTGCCATTGCAGATCTTTATTCTTAAAGCGGAGGTCCCGCAATTTATTTTTTATATATATCTAAGTCCGCAGCCATAAATACTGCAGCTGCTGACTTTTAAAATAAGCACACTTACCCGTTCAGCGTGCCTGCGATGTCGGCACCCGAAGCCGATCTATCGCTCGGCTCTCGGATGCTGCCACCGCCATCTTCGTTAAGGGAATCAGGAAGTGAAGCCTTGAGCGATCCGAATAGTCCCTGCTGTCTTCTGGGACCTGTGTGTCTCCCAGAAGACGGGAGGGGGGGCACAGGACGTGGCGTAGATGCCCGCAGATAATGCGGCTATCTATGCCCGGAAGTGGGTGCAAATACCTGTCTTAGACAGGTATCTACTCCCCCCTCCCCCCTGAAAGGTGCCAAATGTGACACCGGAGGGGGGGAAGAATCCAGACAGCAGAAGTTGCATTTTTGTGTGGACCTCCGCTTTTAAAATACTAGTTGCCTGGCAATTATGGTGAGCGTCTGCAGATGGTGAGATGCACTGACCTGTAGAGTGACTGCACTTGTCCTTCTCCCCCCTTCTTTTGTTCCTTCTCTTAGAGTTGCTTATAACTCTCTCTGGGCACAGCAGATGCTGAATGGGCATTTCTCCCTGACCAGGTTGGTCAGCATGGACTTCTCCATTGCCCTGTTTTAGGACTATCTTCCAGGACTTTGTACAACCATTGACTTTGACACCCACTTCCCTCCCATTGCGCCAAATATTTTCCTTTTTAAAATCAGAGAAAAACAGTCCTTTTTTTCATGATTGTTCTGGGCCAGTGGCCTACTGTATCAAAGCAAGAGTAATCGCCAGGCAGCTAGCATTTTTGGAAGGTGCCTAACTGTTTCTCTCATGACAGATTGCCTTAACGGGATTGTGAACTCTTGCCTATAGCCAGTGAAGTGACTGGCCTCTGGTGATACACAGAGATGAAAAGACCCTCCTACATAAGTTGTACCTGTTTATCTATAGCCATCTTTCCCCTACATCCATTCAAAGTGCTGAATTTACACAGCATCTCTCGGCTTTGAAAAGCAGGGGGTGGAGAGCTGAAGTTGCATCAGTGAGGAGAGCTGATTGGAGGGAAGGGATACACCTCCCACACAGGAACAGAGCTGAGGCGGCCAATCAGATGGAGCTCCCTGGCGTCACCTTTTTTTTCTCTTGGTGTCAGGAGATAGCAGAGGAACGAGACAGCGGACAGAAATAACACTTAGTGCTCAGGATTGAGACAAATACACACTATAGAGGGATATGTTTTGTTCATATTTCGTGTCTTGAGGTTTACAACCACTTTAAACAGGCAAACTAAGTAATGCATAAAAATTAATATTGCATAATGTCTCTTTTGTGGCAAGTCCATTCGGCCTGCGGCAGCTGGAGCCATTGCTTGCTGTGATTTGTGTCCGTTCTCCTCAGTCCAGTCCACCTTCTGGAATACAGGGAGGTATGTCACAGATCGGGCCTCCCCATATCCTACTGCACAATAAGGGTGGGCAAGAGTCATGAGAACGATGCTGCAGCATTGTAGCTAAGCGCTCTAGATGCCATGGTCTGGTTTTAAACTGACATTTCTGCCGCCACAGAATGCTTTTACATATGCTTTTCTTACTTGCCTGTTCAATTAAAAAATGTTCCTTATAGAGGCTGTTATTTTTTAGGCTGCCTCCCCGTCAGAGAATGGTTTCGGAGATGGGCATTTTGCTTTTTGACACACCATTTAAAGCATAAATAGAGGTCATTGTTGCCAATTTCCTATTTTGATATGCTTGACTTGTCTATTGTATGTAGCGGAACATGTGTTTGCTTGCTGACACAGGACAGTTGTTTAGTGTTTCATAGACAACTGTAGATCAACCTCCATAAATCAAAGTCTGAGGGTCCATTCACACTTGTGTATTGCGGCAATGCTTGTGCTGCCGTAACATATTGCAACACACCTGTTTTTGCATGTGGTGCATTTGCAGTGCCAATCATCGTGAATGCAATTCCTCTGCAGTGCCTTTGCGTTGTGCTGCACTTTGTTGCTAAAAAAGGCTAATTTTTTAGATTGTGGAGTGAATGGGCTTCCTTAACACAACACAGCGGAATGCACTGCAGAGGATCGCAAAAGTGTGAATCCAGTCTTTGTTTTCCACTGCACATTACTGATATATTAAAAGCTTGTCTAGTCATAATGGAACAAAATAAATATTTAATGCAGTTTACTAAATAAGGGAGGGACCGTGCTTTGAAAAAGCAAATAAAAGATGGGACAAGTCTGTTTTTGAATAAAAGCTGTGATTTTTTTTTTCTTTAAATCAGAAACAAATAGCCTTTGTTAAGAATAACTGATCTTGTATACTGTGCACAATTGGGAAGGATTGGTCTGTAGCGTGTATCCCAAAGAGCCACGTCTATGCGCTATCAAGGTGTTCATTGGGCCCCCTTCCTTATACACTACTCAACCCTTTTACCTGGTGATGGAAGCAATGCATGGATCTGCAGAGCACAGGCTAGTATGCACAAACCACTGCTGTGAAGCCTAGAGTGGTCAGCATATGTTTCTCATGATGCACTACTATGTGGTTACTGCAGACCAGCCCACAATGCATTGCATCTTTATCCAGCGAGAGAAAGGGGTAAACCTTGAGCAAAATTTGGTACTATTATTTTCTAATGTATATTTTACTCTGAAATAATCCAAACTTATAGATACTGATGTCTATTTTGTATGTTGTAAAATAGGACTATGAGAAATGGTTGAAAATACTAAAATATAAATATATCTATATATAAAATAACCTGCAGTCTGCCTGGCGTAATTGATTCATGGTGGCCATGCCATACAGCACTTGTGTTGAGGGAAATAGACCGTCTTTTTCCTGCCCTCTGAGAGGGGCTGCCGTGGGTGATCCTCTTTCGAAAATGCTAGTCACCTGGCTGTTGCAATGACCTGCTGGCTTTTAGCATGACGGCAAACCAAGTGAGAGGCTGTCTAAGGCAGAGTCAATGTTTTTCTAACAGGTTTTCTTTTGAGATGTGCTTAAGCTGCTGTTACTATCCAGTTTTTAAATATATGGGTGTTCTTGTATTGCTTTCTGTGTAATAGGAGTAACAGTGGGTCAAAGTAATATGAAACCCTCCCTTTTTTTTTATGTAGCAAACTTATTTGTATACAGCATTGTGTTTCCAAAAAACTCCCCAGTCACTTTTTATTTGCATAAAAATCACTTGCTCCGGTGCTGCTTCCCCAAGCTTTAGGTTGGGACTGGTACACACTGTAAAGGACATACAGGAGCAAAATAGAAAGATGGCGCTGGATCCGTAGGTTTATTTACTGGTATTCTTATCTTAAGGTATTACTGTTGGGGTAAATGATCTGGTTCCTGGGCAGCCTGCTTCCAAACCCCCAGAGGATCTCCAGGCTCCTTGGCTTGTAGTGTGATGTAAAAAGTTGAGATTAAAGCGCCGCACCACTGCGAAGAGGGCCAGATACATCTTTATTCCATTAAAGGTCAGGGGGTACAATCCAAAAAGTAGCCAAAGGGTTTTGGCAATTAGACCCCAAAACACGTTGGCTACTTTTTGAATTGTACCTGTGACCTTTAATGGAATAAAGTTGTATTTGGACCTCTTTGCAGTGGTGTGGTTCTTCTAGTTCAACGTTTTACATCTCATGATTGCAGGAGACAACACTATAGTCTTTTTTATAATCACTTGTGCCCTTAACAAGAGGCATATGGGACCAGCTTTGGAGTTTTGCTGGTCTTTTCGCACACAGCTGCCAGTCACTCATTGGAGGAGGAACTAGGGATTGAACCATTCATGGTGGTATTTACCTCTGACCGTCCATAGAGGAGATTGGGCTGTCTGTCTGCATAGGCGGAGCAGACATGGACCAGTCAGCCACCTGCTTAGCGGGGATCAGCGGGAAGATCAGCCCCGTGTGAAAGGAGTCTTAAGGTGATAAAGTGAAATATAGAATTCATAAACGTGTAAATTTCGGCCAACAAACAAAATCGGGAACCAACTTTTTAATCTATAGCGTTTCTACATACATAAAATGTGTAGTTTAAGAAAACTGATTGGTGTTGGGGTCAGGACTAGGTTCATATTGAGAAACAGGTTATTGTGGCATTAGGACAAGTTGGGTTTAACCACTTAAGGACCAAGCCTGTTTTTCAGACTCTGTGTTTACAAGTTTAAAACATTTTTTTTTGCTAGAAAATTACTTAGAACCCCCAAACATTATATAATTTTTGAAAAAACCCTGGTTCCACCCCCTGTCCAGTCTCCACCCCCTGTCCAGTCTCCACCCCCATTGGGGATTTTGCGGAGCAGTGTTGGCAGCTAGTGCAGATGCTCAGTTTTCAGTAAAATTTCTACCCTGAGCATTTCCTCCCCATCACATCTGACCAGCTCATGTAGCTATAGAGTCACATGTGGGTGTATACACAGTGGTAACTGACCACCCACTTCCTCCTTCTCCATGCCCACTAACCAGCTAAACATAATGGGGGTGGAATATTACCTCCTGATTGATGGAGGCTTCACTTCCTTGTTCTAAGACAGGCTGGAGGGATGTGACTGGCAGAAATCCACTCACACCTTGTTATTGTCAAAAAAGAATAAATTTTTTTATTTCAAATGTATATTTGTATGACAATTTCAAACAGTTTATTGATATTATTTTTTTTTTTTTTTTTTTTTAATCAACAAAGGTTTTATTAACCACTTAACGACCGCCCACTGTAAATATACGTCGGCAGAATGGCACCGACAGGCAGAATCACGTACATATACGTGATTGCCTTTGTATAGTGGGGGGGTCCGATCGGACCCCCCTTCTTTACAGTGAGCGGTCGTTTTACCTTCGGGAGCGATCCGGCATGAGGGGACGGCCGTTTGATTCCGGCCACCCCCTCTCGATCGCTCCCGGCGAATGAGAGCTTCCCCCTGCCTGTGTGCTTGTTTACACAGGCTGAAGGAAGTGATGTCATCTCTCCTGCGGCGCTCACATGTACCGAGCGCCGTACAGGAGAAGATGCAGGTTAGTGCACACAACACTACACTGACACCAGGACACATAGGTACATAAATCGCCCCCCCAGATCAGCCCCCAGTCACAGTGTCACTGATTGCAGTGACCATTTATTTAGTGATCACTGCAATCAGTGACATTTGTGACTGTAAAAGTGTCAGTACATTTAGTTTTAGGTCCAGTGTAGCCCCCTAACCCCCCCTAATAAAGGTTTAACCCCCTGATCACCCCCCAGATAACCCTTTCACCCCCTAGTACCGCCGTCGCTAAGCGATCGTTTTTATGATCGTTGTCTTAGTGTCGGTGATGCAGATCGGTAGCCAGTAATTTTTTTTTTTAGGTTCGCCGTCAGGTTTTTATATAGCGTCAGGTACCCCCATATATTACCTAATAAAGGTTTTAACCCCCTAATTGCCCCTAGTTAACCCTTTCACCAGTAATCACCATATAAGTGTTACGGGTGACGCTGGTTAGTTAGTTTTCTTTTTATAGTGTAAGGGCACCCGCCGTATATAACCCAATAAAGGTTTAACCCCCTGATCGCCCGGCGGGTGATATCAATTAGGTTTTAGCGTCAGAGAGGGTCTGCGTCACACCCCAGGCAGCGTCAGGTTAGTGCCAGTAACGCTAACACCCACGCGTGAAGCATACACCCCCCTTAGTGGTATAGTATCTGAACAGATCAATATCTGATCTGATCAGATCTATACTAGCGTCCCCAGCAGTTTAGGGTTCCCAAAAACGCAGTGTTAGCGGGATCAGCCCAGATACCTGCTAGCACCTGCGTTTTGCCCCTCCGTCCAGCCCAGGCCACCCAAGTGCAGTATCGATCGATCACTGTCACTTGCAAAACACAACACACATAACTGCAGCATTCGCAGAGACAGGCCTGATCCCTGCGACTCCAGTGCTGTAGGAGGTGATTTCGCCACCACAGTTAAAAAAAAAAAAAAAAAAGCATATATGCCGAAGCATTGGGGCAGCAGGGGCGGAGGAGCGATTTTGCTCCTAATGCCGCGTACATACGGTCGAAATTCCGACGGAGGCTTGCCCGTGGAAAAGTCTGACCATGTGTACGCGGCATAACTTTTGCGGGAGGATGCCCCCATGCTTCGGCATATATAAATGGTGCATGTATGCCCATCATTAGAAGTGGGTGGATGAAGGGCGCTATTCTAATGGTGGGCATACCCACCGATCAATCTCTTTTTTCGTTCAGCCAACAGGCTGCATGAAAAAAAAGATTACAATACATGTCCAACAAGGACCAGCAACGTACTGGTATGTTGCTGGACTTTGAATGTTTATACCAGAATGATGCCTGCGGGTTTAGGTATCATCTTGGTATCATTCTTTTCAGCCAGCGGCCGGCTTTCATTTAAAAGCAATCCTAGTGGCTAATTAGCCTCTGGACTGCTTTTACAAGCAGTGGGAGGGAATGACCCCCCCGGATATAAAAAGCGCCATTGGGAAAGCATTTTATCACACCGATCTTGGTGTGGTCAGATGCTTTGAGGGCAGAGGAAAGATCTAGGGTCCAATAGACCCCAGTTTTTTCAAAAAAGAGTACCTGTCATTACCTATAGCTATCATAGGGGATATTTACATTCCCTGAGATAACAATAAAAATGATAAAAAAAAAAAAAAAAAAAAAAATATGGAAGCAACAGTTTAAAAATAAAATAAAAAAGCAAAATTAATAATAAAAAAAAAAGCACCCCTGTCCTGCCCTGCTCTTGCCCAATGGCGAACGCAAGCGTCGGTCTGGCGTCATATGTAAACAGCAATTGCACCATGCATGTGAGGTATCACCGCGAAGGTCAGATCGAGGGCAGTAATTTTAGCAGTAGACCTCCTCTGTAAATCTAACGGGGTAACCTTAAAGGCTTTTAAAGGCTTTTAAAAATGTATGTAGTTTGTCGCCAATGCGCGTTTGTGCGAAATTTTAAAGCATGTCGTGTTTGGTATCTATGTACTCGGCCTAAGATCATCTTTTTTATTTCATCAAACATTTGGGCAATATAGTGTGTTTTAGTGCATTAAAATTAAAAAAAGTGTGTTTTTTTCCCCAAAAAATGCGTTTGAAAAATCGCTGCGCAAATACTGTGTAGAAAAAAAAAAATGCAACACCCACTATTTTATTCTGTAGGGCCTTTGCTTTAAAAATATATATAATGTTTGGGGGTTCAACATAATTTTCTTGCAAAAAAAAATGTATTCATGTAAACAAAAAGTGTCAAAAAGGGCTTTGTCTTCAAGTGGTTAGAAGAGTGGATGTAAGCTTCCTAATGTTGTGAATAAAATGCCAGAACAGTTCAAAACCCCCCCCAAATGACCCCATTTTGGAAAGTAGACACCCCAAGCTATATACTGAGAGGTATGTCGAGTCCATGGAATATTTTATATGTTGACACAAGTTGCGGAAAAAATACTTTTTTTTTATTTATTTTTTTTGCACAAAGTTGTCACTAAATGATATATTGCTCAAACATGCCATGGTTATATGTGGAATTGCACCCCAAAATACATTCTGTTGCTTCTCCTGAGTACGGGGATACCGCATGTGTGAGACTTTTTGGGAGCCTAGCCGCGTACGGGACCCCAAAAACCAATCACCGCCTTCAGGCTTTCTAAAGGGTGTAAATTTTTGATTTCACTTCTCACTGCCTATCACAGTTTCGGAGGCCATGGAATGCCCAGATGGCACAAAACCCCCCCAAATGACCCCATTTTGGAAAGTAGACACCCCAAGCTATTTGCTGAGAGGTATTGTGAGTATTTTGCAGATCTTGCAAAGTTTTGAAAATTGAAAAAAAAAAAGAAAAAAAAATGTTCTTTCTTCATTTTCAAAAACAAATGAGAGCTGTAAAATACTCACCATGCCTCTCAGCAAACAGCTTGGGGTGTCTACTTAACAAAATGGGGTCATTTGGGGGGGTTTTGTGCTATTTTGGCATTTTATGGCCTTCGAAACTGTGATGGGTAGTGAGGAGTCAAATCAAAAATTTGTGCCTAGAAATCCTGAAGGCGGTGATTGGTTTTCGGGGTCCCGTATGCAGCTAGGCTCCTAAAAAGTCCCACACATGTGGTATCCCCGTACTCAGGAGAAGCAGCAAAATGTATTTTGGGGTGCAATTCCACATATAACCATGGCATGTGTGAGCAATATATCATTTAGTGACAACTTTTTGTAATTTTTTTTTTTTTTTTTATGTCATTATTCAATCACTTGGGACAAAAAAAAATATTCAATGGGCTCAACATGCCTCTCAGCAATTTCCTTGGGGTGTCTACTTTCTAAAATGGGGTCATTTGGGGGGGTTTTGTACTGCCCTGCCATTTTAGCACCTCAAGAAATGAGATAGGCAGTCATAAATTTAAAGCTGTGTAAATTCCAGAAAATGTACCCTAGTTTGTAAACGCTATAACTTTTGCGCAAACCGATAAATATACGCTTATTGACATTTTTTTTTACTAAAGATATGTGGCTGAATACATTTTGGCCTAAATGTATGACTAAAATTGAGTTTATTCGATTTTTCTTATAACAAAAAGTAGAAAATATCATTTTTTTAAAAAAATTTCGGTCTTTTTCCGTTTATATCGCAAAAAATTAAAATCGCAGAGGCAATCAAATACCATTAAAAGAAAGCTCTATTTGTGGGAAGAAAAGGACGCAAATTTCGTTTGGGTACAACATTGCATGTCCGCACAATTTACAGTTAAAGCAGCGCAGTGCAAAATTCTGAATTCACCTCTGGTCCTTTAGCTACCAAATGGTCTGGGGCTTAAGTGGTTAAAGTAGACACAGTGTATACATATGAAGTACAAGAACATAGTAAACACGTTAAGTAATGCCATATCAAAAACATTGACCATATAATACAGCATAGAATACAACTTGTGGTGCTAGTGTTCCCAACAAATATGTATAGTCTGCAGAGCTGCACACATCAGGGCATCGTATAGTATGGAAAACAGGCTACATTTCACATAGGAAGCAAGTATCCCACTATCAAGTACATGTATCAGAGTTCTGTAACCAGCGGTCCCAAATTTTCTCGTATTTGGTCGGGCACCCCCTGTTTATATAGACACATTTTTTGTAGGGCATAGTGACATTGACCTCCGCCTTCCACTCCATCAGGATAGGAGGCAATGGCCTCATCCACTTCCTGGCAATGATTTTTCTAGCCGTGAACAGGGTCTCCTGAAGAAATATTTTCGAATATTTGTCTAATCCCCCTGGAAAAATCCCCAGAAGGCACTGCTTCGGATCTAGGGTAAGAGGCGAGCCCATTTCATTGTGCAGGAAATCCACCACCTGTTTCCATAGATCTTGGATCTTAACACAGGCCCACAGCATGTGCTAGAAGGTGCCTGTCTCAGAACAGCAAAGTGGACAGAGGGTAGACTGTCCCCTCTTATATCTGGCCACCCTAAGTGGGGTAAGATATGCTCTATGTAAAATATATATCTGTGACAACCTGGGGGACACCTCCCTGCAGTTTGCTGGACCCAGGGGTGGAGAGCATGTTGTAGAAGAATGAGATCAGGCCCTTCGGATCTGTGCTCCTAGCAACGGCCATGATTGGATTGGACGTGGGTTGTGGGGGAGATTGCAGGAACTGAGTCGCGTGGCGGATCTGGAGGTAGCGGAAGAACATGTGGTTGTGAAGCATATATTGTTCTTTTAGCACGTCAAAGGGTTTAAGATTACTGTCAGAGAGAATGTGATGCAGGTAATATATGCCTCGGGAGCTCCAGACCCCCGGATCTGATATGTGTCTGTATTCTGGTAGGGATTTGTTATACCACAGAGGCGCATAATCGTTGTGAGGCGGTATTTTGAGTTTGGTGGAATCCAGGGTCCACACGCGCCTATAGTGGTATAAGAGAGATTTAGTATCCCCTTCTGGAGCTACACTGCCTGACCCCAGGGCCAAAGGATATAGAGGGTCCTGAGTTTGTTGCGCCCACTTTGGACATAGTAAAATTCGAAAACGCTCGCTGTCAGTCTTATCTATATGATAGAACTGGGACAATTGGGCTGCAATATAATAAAGGTTGAAGTCCGGCAAGGCCGTGTCACCCATATCCGTCGGGTTTTTAAGTGATTGCCAGGAGAGTTTATGGCGGCTGGGCCCCCAAACAAAGGGTTTAAGTAGGGCTTCTAAGGTTTTAAAGTATTTTAATTGAAGATATACAGGGGAGTGCAAGAGAATATATAAGACCTTTGGCAAGAGGACCATCTTTATAAGGTTAATAGGACCCCACACCCCGAGGGGTAGTTTGTCCCACGCTCGGATTTTGGTCCTGACCAGAGCAAAGAGGGGTTCAATATTAAGGGCAAGATAGTCTGAAGGGGTCCTGGATATATGTATCCCTAGATACTTTATGACCCTGACCCTTTGGAGCGGGAGGTTGGCTTGGGACTTGGGGGGGAGAAACTATCAAGTGGCAATATCTGTGACTTGTCCCAATTGATCTTAAGGCTGGAGAAAATTCCAAACTGTTCAATGGTTTGCAGTGCTCTGCGAAGGAAGGGTCCTGAGTCTGCTAGGTATAATAGCGTGTCATCCGCATACATGCTTATTTTTTTTTCTGTGAGGGGTCCCAAACTTAATCCCACTATCTCTGGATTTGCCCGAACGACCATGGCCAATGGTTCTGTCGCCAGAGCGTATAGTAGGGGGGAGAGCGGGCAGCCCTGCCGTGTGCCTCTACTGAGGCTGAACGACGAAGAGGTCCACCCATTCGCCACCACCCTGGCTGACGGGTCTCGATAAAGGAGCTGGGTCCACTTCACAAAGTTCGGTCCGAATCCATATCCCTCCAGGCATACAGTTTATTGATATTTAATAATTTTTACTTTGTATTGCAAAGGCTGATTTTTTTTTTTTTTGTTGTTTTTTAAAATGTGACCAGCAGCAGAGGACTAGAAGCTCCTCCTGCCACTGTTTCCATACAGATGGGCTGGGAAAGAACTGGGTCATATGATTGCTGTATATTGGTTAGGAAAAAGGTGCTTTTTGATGTATTTTTTTATTTTAATAATTACAGTGCCATCATCCCAATGCAGGAAGGGAAAATGTAAACTAAACACTCTGTTTTAAGTTGCATCACTTTAGCATCCGGTCATCGTTACACAAGTTGATTTAGACACTAGACAGACAAATTCACCTTGTACTCCCTCTCCCTCATTTTGGGTTGAGTAAAGGAGGGTTATAACACCTGTCATATTTTTCTTTCGCCATCTGTGCCCCATTGTGGAGATTTACCATCGCTTCCTGTCCCATAGCCAAACAGGAAGTGAGAGGAAATCCCTGCAAATTAACGGAATTCCCAGGTCACCAAAACTAGTGTCCCTATTGGAAGATTTTCCCTCTATCACTTTTCTGGGGACAACTCAAAATTTGGGATTTTCTTTTGCTTTCAATGATAATGCTAAACCGAACAAACAGAGAAGATGTCTTTTCCTAACAGGGGCACAGACGGCAATAAAAACTTGACAGGTCTTCTAATCCCTCTCCACTTTTATCCAAAACGAAAAAAAAAAAGTTTTTCCTTTTGAGTTCTACTTTAAGGTCAGATGACTAAGAAATTCAGCTCTGGAGTTGGGGAAGTCATTCCTTTTGTGCTATTTGTAAGATATCAGAGGCCAGCCTGTTGGACTGAGGAGGAGTCCTGGACACCTTTGTTGGTGAAAGCTTTGAACATCAGAAAATCTCATCTCATGATCCACATTCTGGACCTTCAGGTGTTGGTTGTTCCTCTAATGCTGGACATCCAAAGTGGAGAGCTCTCTGAACTTAAAAAAGCGCATTTGTAATAAACATGGATATTTAAAGCCAAGCTAACAGAAAACAAAATCTAGCATTGAGAAGGGTTAAAAATAGGTATGGTGTGTTGTCAGCGCATTCAAGCGAATGGGAAGCCTCAACACACATTAACGATTCCAACTGGAAAGGTCTGATTCAGTGTTAATTTAATTTAGTCGACAAAAACATTTTAGTCGACTAATTTGAATATTATTTTAGTCGACTAAAACAATTGAGATGACTAAAATACGACTAAAACTGCATTTTAGTCAAAAGACTAAAATGGGCCTAAAGCTAAAATGCCATTTTAGTCAAGACTAAATTGAAATTTGACTTCAAAATGTTCATACCTCAATACCATAAATAACATTAAATTCTTCACTCCAGCAGTATATAATGAGTTTGGAAGTTGTAGAGAAATGTTAACGAATGCATTACAATTTAATTACACCCATTAGATTTTAGATGACTAAAGTTAGTTTTAGTCTACTAAAATGTACTGGAGATTTTAGTTGACTAAATATGACTAAAACAATGGCAGAAGACTAAAATGGGACTAAAACGCCATTTTAGTCCTAAGACTAAATCGCAATTTGCTGCCAAAATTAACACTGGTCTGAATGCGGCCTTATTAATTTTTTCAGTCCTTTTTTTTTTTTATTTATAGTAAAGGATGTTAAAGTTTGATCTCTATTTCTAAATCAAAACAGACTATACCCAGTCAGTATTTTAGTCTTTAGGCCTCATGCCCACGGACGTTTTTACAGCCGCGTTTTTGAGCGTTTTTTTACAGCTTAAAAACGCCTGTCCATGTTAGTCTATAGCTTCATGCCCACCTAGACGTTTTTGAGCTGCAAATAGCATAGACGTTTTTAAGCTGTAAAAAAAACCAGGACCAGTGCGTTCCTCAGCGTCAGAATTAGTCAGGAAAAAACACGAGCGTCAAAAAACTCGCAAAAACGCGCACTAACGCGCGGTCGCGTTTTTAGCTCCGACGTTTTTTTTTAAAATAAAATAAAAAAATATTTACAATAACATGGACAGGCGTTTTTAAGCTGTAAAAAACGCATCTGTAAAAACGTCCTTGGGCATGAGGCCTTAGACACTCCAACCCTTAAAGGTAAAGTAGGATTGATTTTTTGGGGGTAAATGAGGGAATCTCAGAATAACTACCGGTAAATATAGCAGGTTTTTTTTAACTTCCAAATAAGCCACAAGGATAAAGCTCACCATATATGTTAAATTTACCAAAAAGATTGAAATCTAAGGTCATAATTAAACTATCCAATCAGACCAGCCCTTGTCCTGCATAATTATTGGATGATCTAAAGGATATTGTTATAAATGTTTTCATAGAGATTTTCTCCCTAGTGAGTATCAAATAGGTGTTGGGGTTGTCAAATTGCTGAAAAATGTAATGCTGATTCCAAAAGGAAGGCGTCCGACATGTAGTGCATTGTGGTTTGATGCATATGGGGCTGGAGACTGTTCAGGGTGTCAATGCTGACCCATGTCCACAGCCAAAAGTGCCTACAATGGGCACATGCAGGGCCAGCTTTAATATTGATTGGATCCTGCGCAAACATTTTCTTGGGTCCTCCCCCCGATTTTGAGACATACAAAAAAGAAAAATAGCAGGTAGACTCAAAATCAGTTTTTACTGCAGCAGATCATGCAGCAATTGCAATTAGTTGCCAGAGGTTATATCCCATCATTACTGCTCAATGACTGGTTGCAAAAGATTACAGCACATCATTACTGTTCACTGATTGGTTGCTAGAGGTTTAAGCACAGCATTACTGTTAACTAATTGGTTGCTAGAGATTACAGCAGGTCATTACTGTTCACTGATTGGTTGCTACAGGTTACTGCGCATCATTACCACTCACTGACCAGTGGAGCGATCCCAAATAATTGAGCAAGTACAGCAGGGGACGGTCAGAGAGTGCGGACATGGCGCAGGGGGCGGTCGGAGAGTGCGGACATGGCGCAGGGGGCGGTCGGAGAGTGCGGACATGGCGCAGGGGGCGGTCGGAGAGTGCGGACATGGCGCAGGGGGAGGTCGGAGAGTGCGGACATGGCGCAGGGGGAGGTCGGAGAGTGCGGACATGGCGCAGGGGGAGGTCGGAGAGTGCGGACATGGCGCAGGGGGAGGTCGGAGAGTGCGGACATGGCGCAGGGGGAGGTCGGAGAGTGCGGACATGGCGCAGGGGGCGGTCGGAGAGTGCGGACATGGCGCAGGGGGCGGTCGGAGAGTGCGGACATGGCGCAGGGGGCGGTCGCAGAGTGCGGACATGGCGCAGGGGGCGGTCGCAGAGTGCGGACATGGCGCAGGGGGAGGTCGGAGAGTGCGGACATGGCGCAGGGGGAGGTCGGAGAGTGCGGACATGGCGCAGGGGACGGTCGGAGAGTGCGGACATGGCACAGGGGACGGTCGGAGAGTGCGGACATGGCGCAGGGGACGGTCGGAGAGTGCGGACATGGCGCAGGGGACGGTCGGAGAGTGCGGACATGGCGCAGGGGACGGTCGGAGAGTGCGGACATGGCGCAGGGGACGGTCGGAGAGTGCGGACATGGCGCAGGGGGCGGTCGGAGAGTGCGGACATGGCGCAGGGGACGGTCGGAGAGTGCGGACATGGCGCAGGGGACGGTCGGAGAGTGCGGACATGGCGCAGGGGACGGTCAGAGAGTGCGGATATGACGTAGGGAATGGTCAGAGAGTGCAGACATAGCACAGGGGACAGTCAGAGACCTTTCAGCAATGCACTTTACATTTTACAGACCAGCTCAGGGTTTAGAAAGGCTGTCTATGAGGGGAAGACCAGAGGTCTGGGTGGGGCTTCCACACAGCTCTCCGCTCCTACAGCCACTCTCTCCTGAGCATACATGGGAAGGGGTCAGAGTGTTAGTGAAGCTTCCGGCCCCACCCCCTCTCTGCTGGCTGGGAAATACAGCACTGCTTCCCTAGTGCACTCTGCGGTGCCATCATCGGGCAGCGCAAGCTCAAGTGGCAGCTGCTCTTGGCCCCCCCAACAAGGACTATGACTGGGAAAGCTGCCCCATTTGCACTGCGTTAAAGATGGCCCTGGGCGCATGCGCATCAGCATCAGAACTGGACCACAGGAGCAATGGAAGAAGACGGCCTAGTCTGATGAATTCAAGAATTTGTTTAAAGAACACAGCAACAAGTTTGAAATGTTGATTTGGCCTCCAAATCTGTGGGATGTGCTGGAAAAAGAAGTCCAATCCAAGGAGTACCCAACTCACACCTTACAGGTGTCACATCTGTATAGAACTCTGCATGCTGATATAAAATATATTATTAGTTATTACTTATATTAGTTAAAAACAAAATCTGCACAAGGGACATAACTCAGTCAGTAGGATGTGTCCAGTGTGCTGATTCCTCATCTTTTAGTCATTTATAGAAGCTGTTTTACAGCGTTTATCAATGAAATGTGATCTATGAATGGAGGACAGGCAGATGATTAATATGACCACTCCCACCATTCATAGATCCTGCTTCATTCATAGAAGCTGTAGTATGAGTCTGTGAATGGAGCAGCTGGGTGGAAAGGGTGAGTATAGTCAGGTTCTCTTGGAATACTCCTTAGTCGTATTACATCGCGCCGTACCATAAGATTGCGAGGGGGGTGAACAGAGGAGGATTTCAACTAAAATAATGAGGCATCAGCACATGGGACCCATCCTACTGCCTGTAAGTTATGATCCCTGTGCTTATTTTTCTGTTAATATTTTGGCTGCACTTTGGTTCACATCTGTGAATGCTGCATGTAAGGCAGCTTTTTCATTTCAATGGGAAATACCCTTGAGAAACACAGGCAAAGAAGTCCCCGACCATTTTTGTAAAATTATGCTGCACTGCATGGTGCTGCTGAAATGCACATGGTTGCCAATGGGGGAGTGCCATTAGGAATTAATGACACCCCGCACATCCGCTAAAATGCAGCCCGTTTCTCTGCGTGTTAGGAAAGCAGGTGACTGTGTGTGCGTGTTCCCGACATGCAGAGATGTGAACCTAGCCTTAAGCGTCTCCAAACTTTCTAAACAAAGGACCAATTTACTATCCTTTAAAACTTTAGAGATGCCGGACTGTGGCCACTGGGAGAAAAAAAAATAATGGTCCTGGCTTCAGTGGGCGTAAACTATGCCCAGTCATTGGTGTCAGTGGAAAGAATAGTGCCCCATCGTTGGTGTCAGTGGAAGGAATAGTGCCCCATCGTTGGTGTCAGTGGAAGGAATAGTGCCCCATCGTTGGTGTCAGTGGAAGGAATAGTGCCCCATCGTTGGTGTCAGTGGAAAGAATAGTGCCCCATCGTTGGTGTCAGTGGAAGGAATAGTGCCCCATCGTTGATGTCACTCCTCACTTCCCTCCTCTAACATTCTCTTTCCTTCCTCAGAGTACATATATAAGTTCCATACTGTCCAAGTTTTAATATACTGTTCTCGCTTATTTTGGGCGGAGAGAACCAGGTCCTCCATTGCTCCTATTTCCCGCACTCTATTAAGCCATGCTGCTATAGAGGGTGGTCTAGAGTCTCTCCACCGTAGGGTCACTCCCACTTTTGCTGCATTATTTAAGTGACAAATCATTGATTTCCTATACTTCTGCCCCGGGATCTGTGAACAATGTAAAAGAAAAAACGCAGGGTCGTCTGGTATCTGAAATTCTGTAAATTTTTGAGATATTCTCTGCACTTCCTGCCAATAAAATCGCATTTTTTCACAGGACCAGAATATATGCATTAATGTTCCTCTTTCCTCCCCACATCTCCAACAAGTCTCCGGATACTCCATAGACATCCTATGAAGCCTTACCGGTGTGTAATACCATTGAGTCAGGAGTTTAAAGTTGAACTCCTGGGTCCGCGTACAGACCGAGGAGTTCAATGCCAAAAAGATAATCTGTTTTCGCTGAGTTACTGTAAAGGTCCTTCCCAGGTCTCTTTCCCATTTACTGACCCCTGGCAACACAAAATCCTCCGAGGGGGAAATCAACAGCCTATACATCTTGGAAATCACCTGGAAAAGTGGTTCCTTATCTTCGCAATAGACTTCGAATGTTGTTAATTGCCGTTGAAAATCTAATGGAGATCCCAAGGTTCTCAAAAAATGGTTTATTTGAAATGCCTGCCAGAGGCTTAATCCGAAGTTTCCCTCGGTTTCTATCAACACATTAATAGTCGGCCAGGTTTCCGACTGTAAAAAATGTGAGACCTGGGTAAGGCCTTTCTCTTTAAGCTTTTTAAAAGTTCCCGACTCTGTACCTGGTACAAACCTATAATTTCCCAATATGGGGTACAGGGGCGAATGTCCCGAAGAAAACTTCGGGTTTTGACATGTCTTTGCGGAGATTCGTAATGTCGGTCCAATCGTAGGGTGTTTCTTCAAAAATGTTGGTAATGTTGTATAGCACCATGGTGCTCGACATAGAGAGACCGGACTGATTTGTTGCTCCATGTCCACCCATCTTTTAAAATCTATATGTCTACACCAATCCACCAACCTTGCCAGGTGGACCGCTCGGTAGTATTTTCCAATATCTGGCACTCCCATCCCGCCAAAATTCTTGGGCATCATCAAAATCTCTTTCTTAATTCTTGGCTTCCTCCCAGCCCATATAAATTTCATGAAAAGAGAACTCATTCGACGTAGAAAGTCCGTTGGAATAATAATCGGTAAGGCCTGCAGCAGGTACAAAATTTTTGGTACAACACTCATCTTCACTATATTGCTCCGGCCAAACCAGGAGTGAAACCCATGTTGCCATTTATCCAGCAGTGTTCTTATTGAGTTGTATAATGGTGGGAAATTTATCTTGAAAGTGTTTTTTAAATTTGATGATATATACGTACCCAGATACTTTAACTTGGTTTCCCATTTAAACCTAAAATATTATTGTATCATTTTACACATTGTGGCAGATACTGCCACACTCATTGCTTCAGATTTATTATGGTTTATTTTCAGGTTTGAAAGCCTACCATAACTGTCGATCTCCCTCACAAGGTTGGGAAGTGAAATATGTGGATTAGACATGGAAAACAACAGATCATCCGCATATGCCGATACTTTGTGGATTTGATCTCCTATTTGAACACCCTGTATATCCGGGTTCTGGCGTATTTTATTCAATAGTGGCTCTAATGAGAGTGCAAATAGTAGGGGTGAAAGAGGGCATCCCTGTCGTGTTCCATTCATGATCTTAAAAACTTTTGAATACACTCCATTTACCCTTACTGCTGCGCGTGGGGTCGTATAGACACCCATAATCCAACTGAGCATACGTTCCCCTAAGCCCACATGTCGCAGCACCTCAAAGAGAAAACGCCAATTCACTCTGTCGAATGCTTTCTCCGCATCCGTATTTAGGAACACGCAAGGGATGTCCCTCTCCTTGACAAAGTGGACCAAGTTTAGTACTTTTATCGTATTATCCCTTGCTTCCCGTGTAGGGATGAATCCCACCTGGTCTAAATCTACTAGCTGAGGAAGCCATAGTTGGAGTCGTGATGCCAATATTTTCGTAAACAATTTTAAATCCGAGTTCAATAATGAAATCGGCCTATAACTGCCGCATTCCCCCGGATCTTTCCCCTCCTTTGGGATCACCGTAATATGTGCCAGTAGAGCATCCGGTGGGAATGCCACTGTCTGGCCCAATGCATTAAAGAGCTTCACCATCTGACCACTCAATAGTATAGCAAATTCTTTATAATATCTTATAGTATATCCATCTGGGCCTGGAGCTTTTCCTACTTTAATCTTTTTTAGTGCTGCATTCAATTCCTCCATAGAGATAGGAGTCTCTAAACTACATCGGGCTGGTGATGGGAGCCTTAAAAAATCTACCGCCGAAAGATATTTCTCTATAACTGACTGTGAGACTGGTTCTTTTGCCAGGTTATATAGCGAAGTATAGTATTCTCCAAATTCCTCAGCTATCTCTTTTGGTTTCCGTAATAGATGTCCTTCTTTCCCTCTAATTTGTGGGATATATGTTGACCGATTTTTTTCTTTTAATTTCCCAGCTAGCAATTTGCTACATTTATCTCCCAATTCATAATTTACTTTCCTTCCTCTTTGTATTGTTGCATGAGCTTTGTAGCGCAGAACCTCTGCAAGCTGTCTTCTCAACTGACCAAGTTCCCTTCCCACGGAAGGTACTTGTATCTTTTTATGTTGAAGTTCCAATTTCTGGATCTCTTCTAGCAATTCCCTAGTCTGTTTTTCTCTCTTCTTCTTTAGTATTGATCCCTGTTTAATCAGGACTCCCCTGATCACTGTCTTGTGCGCCTCCCACACCATTCCCGGGTCACTTCCAGGCGTATCATTAATTTGGAAATATGCTGTGATTTCTTTAGCCACATCTTCCCTGACTTCAGGGTTCTGTAGTAAACTCTCATTTAACCGCCATCTTCTTTCTTGAGAATGAACCGTATTGGATAGAGAGAGACACAGGCTGATCGGGGCGTGATCCGACCACGTTATATTTCCAATCGTCACTTCTGATATTAAGGAAATCATATAATGAGGGATCAGAAAGAGGTCTATGCGGGAATATACTTGGTGCGGATTCGAGAAAAAGGTATAATCCCTTTCCTCCGCATGCATTATCCTCCAAATATCCACTAATTGCTCTTCATGTAATTTCCGCAATATACCTCTTCTGACCCCCCCTGATGTTGATGATGTCCCTTGGGAGGTATCTAGTTTAGGGTCCAGAGAGATATTAAAATCTCCCCCCAAGATCAATTTACCCTCTGCAAACTCTGATAGCTCCGAAAGGACCTTCTTCATGAATGAGTCTTGATGTACATTTGGTGCATACAGCGTGGCAAGTGTCACCTTAATTCCTCCAATACTCCCTTTCAAAAAAAGGAATCTACCTTTTGAGTCCAAGCGTTTATCATGTAATGACCAAGGGAGTCGATTAGAAATCAGAATTGATACTCCTTTGGATTTTGCTTCCTGGTTTCCTGCATGATAGACGCATGGATAAAATCTGTTCTGGAGGAGTGGGAGTCCCCCGGTCTTGAAATGCGTTTCCTGCACATAAGCTACATCTGTCTCCATACGCCGTAAGTCATTCAACAACATCCTACGTTTCTCTGGGACGTTAAGTCCCTTGGCATTTAGGGACGTTATTTTTATTCCCTCCATCTCAAAAAAAAACCTCCCCCCTCCCTCTATCCCTTCTTAAGCCCCTAAGGGAAAACACCCATTTCTGAACCCTTCCCCAATGGTTCCCGTGGATGCAAACCTAAATTGGGGGTGTTAGTATGAGCCGGCTAAGAAGCTCCATCTCGTCCCCCCCCCCCCCCCTCCACCCAGCTATTGTCCTAAGTTTCCCAAATATCAACATCCGCAATTTACCTATCTTTATTTACTTTTACCATCTTCTTATCAGACCTCATAATATTTTTCTCATATCTCACCTTGCTTGTTACTATTACCGCTGCCCTCTTTTACACCTGACTTTTAAGAGGGTATCCCATAAAAAAGCCAGGACCCTTTTCCTCTCCCTTTCTTCCTCCTCTTCTCCCTACCCCCTATCGTCCTCCTTCTTATCTTCACGTTCCCAAGCCCCCCCTTAAACCCCTCTCTTCCGCCATGTTTCCCTCTACCCTCCACCCTCCACCCCTCCCCATCTCCCATTCTCCTGGGTATAGGCTATGTTCCTTCCCTTCCCTACTATATTAATTCCAACAGTTTCCCTGCAATTCCATCTTGTATCTTATATGGTTCTACATATACTCTTCTCGACATCTTTATTCTATGCCTGAAAAATTATACTGCCATATATACAGGGATATTCCATATCTAACTTCTCTGTCTAATTCTCTTTATACTGTAACCTATCTCTCTTCACACCAATTCCCTACTCCCCCATCTCCTCCTATAACCTCCTCCCCTCCGGCCCCCTGTCCCCTCCCACTCCCCCCCACCCCCCCCCCCCTCTCCGACCCATATTTCAACTAATACGTGGAAATTTTTTGTACTTTAGTACTGCTAATGTGGTACTTTTGTGAAAAATAAAAATAAATAAGTCTATATACAAATCTCTACCTCTTCCTACCTACACCTTATGTGTACGTAACACAAAAACCGCGTATACCTACGTATTTCTGTGTTTACCTTTACAAAATAAAAATAAAAAAAAGTGTACATAATCACATAGTCAAAAAAAATAAAAAATAAAAAAAATGGATAGTAGGGGACATATAATATCTCTGTTTCCCTACTCCATTTCTTGTGCTTCATTCAAATACCCTTACATATACCATCTCATACCCCAAAAAAAAAAAAAAACGTAAATTAAGGGCCCCCCCAAAAAAAGATGGGGGGGCCTGTCTAATTCAAGCACTCATGCATATACATATATATATATACATGCATATAATAAATGAATAAATAAATTCCTGTGATTGTGCAATCCATGAGGGTCTTATTGGTGGGGGGTTTGGGGGAGGCAGGGACAGGGGCCGGCGGGAGAGGAGACCAAAAAAAAAAAAAAAGGGGGGGAGCCTATAAAAAAAGGGGGGGGAGGGTGCAAAGAAAAAAAAAAAAGTACTGCGTGGGGGGGAGGGGGGGTCAGATTAAAGGGGATCAGGCTATTAAATTCCCTCTCCCATCTTCTCAGTGTCTATTTTCTAAGACTCCCCTTCTCTTAAGGGCATTTGGGTCTTTATTCCCGCTGATTTTGTCGCTCTTCTTGTTGGGCCTGGCAGGTGTTGTAACCAGTCTGGTACCTCCATTATTTCCATCTCCAGAAAATCAAACAGTTCAGGGAGATCTAAAGGTCGGTGTACGACAAATGTCTGCGTATCTTTCTTTATTATTAAAGAAATTGGGTACCCCCATCGATAAGTTCCCCCTGCTTTCCTAACCTTGTCCAATAAAGGGCGTAGCATAGCCCTCCTTTGTAAAGTAGCCCGGGAAAGATCTGGCAGGATTTTTATTTGAGACCCATTGTATATAATATCTCCTATTTCCCATGCTTCGCGACTTATCAGTTCTTTATGGGCATAGCGGTGGAAGCGACAGATAACATCTCTGGGTCTATTCAAATTAACTGAGCGGGGGCCTGGTGCTCTATGTAATCTTTCAAATTCGAACACTTGGGGGGGGGGTGAGGGTACTAGCTGATGGCATATTGCTGTAATAGTTGACTGTAACACCTCCCTCCCTACCTCTTCCGGGACCCCCCTGAACCTCAGGTTCTTCCGCCTACTACGATCCTCAATTTCTTCCAGCTTAAGCTGGATATAGTCTGCCCCGGGGGTTTGTAAAGTCTGTGTCTGTTCTAAACATTTAACCCGGTCCTCCAATAGCACTAAAGACGTTTCATCATGTTTCAACTTATCTGCTAGTTGCTGAACCTCTTCCCGGACAACCTCCAAGTCTCTGCGGTGGCCCTCTTCAAACCGGGCAAACATTGACTCCATATCAGCCCGTGTAGGGAGAGCCTGCATTATGGCTCTCATCGCTCTGACTCCAGCTCCAGCTCTCCTGATATAGCAGGTGGCGTACCCCGTTCCTCTTGAGGGTTCTGATGTTCCATTCTGTCCTCTCCCCCTCTATCTGCTGGGGCCGAGATAGCAAGCAATACGGGCGGCTCTGAGCTTACAACGCTCGGCTCCCCGCACGTCAGTGTACCACGTGACTTCGACTCGCGGTTTCGATTGACGGCCGCTCTAGTGAGGGGAAAAAACTGCTGGATCTCAGGCTGGGACGGAGCTTTTGGTATTTTCGCCTCCCGTCTCCTCATTCCAAGAAGTGCGCTGTCCGCTCGTGTCTTCCACGTCCTCACGTATCTCCTAGCGGGTACAAGGTGAGTTGCTGCGTTATAATTAACGAACTAGGCTATGGCTGCATCCCCATTTGTGTTGCTTAGCCGGGTGGAGAGACTGAGGAGAGCAAGTCCTGGAGCGTGTGTCTCTCTACTCCGCCATGCTCAGGCCACACCCCCGGTCTTCCCCCCTTCCCGTTTCATTTACACAGTAATCAGTACATTTTTATAGCACTGATCGCTGTATAGATGACAATGGTCCCAAAGTAGTGTCAAAAGTGTCCGATATGTCCACCGCAATATCGCAGTCACGATAAAAATCAGTGATCGCTGCCATTACTAGTAAAAAAAAAAAAAAAAAATATGAATAAAAATGCCATAAAACTATCCCCTATTTTGTAGACGCTATAACTTTTGCGCAAAACAATCAATAAACGCTGATTGCAATTTTTTTTACCAAAAATATGTAGAAGAATACGTATCGGCCTAAACGGAGGAAAAAAATTGTTTTTTTTTATATATTTTTGGGGGATATTATAGCAAAAAGTAAAAAATATAGAATTTATTTTCAAAAGTGTCGCTCTATTTTTGTTTATAGCGCAAAAAATAAAAACCGCAGAGGTGATCAAATATCACCAAAAGAAAGCTCTATTCGTGGGGAAAAAAGGACGTTAATTTTGTTTGGGAGCCACGTCGTACGACCGCGCAATTGTCAGTTAAAGCGACGCGGTGCCGAATCACAAAAAGTGGCCTGGTCTTTAACCAGCCAAAATGGTCCGGGGCTTAAGTGGTTAAAACAGTGCAAAATAAAAGGAAAAACTCAAACCACATAACCCATAGGAGACTTGACAAACATAACGTTTAAACATCGAATTTGTACAATCCATGTTCCAAACCGTTTATCATTATCTTGAGAGAAAAAACACCAACATTGCATTATATCCTACCGCGAACATGGCCGCTCACTGTGCTGGCGACAAGTACTACGGGCATGTTCATTGGTGCTGTGTGAACACATGGTCCCCGCCCACCCCGGTAGTAGACTTTTTTTTATTGGGAAAGAACAATGAAGGCGGGATGTCGACGTCAGCACTGTTGTTGGGGGGTAGAATTTGGCGCTAACCATAGCAGCTCGCTTGTTGGACGAATCAGAAAGGGCTTAGTGTGGGAAGTTCATCCAATTAGGGAGCTTGGCGCGAGATTCCGAGCGCGCGCTTCAAGCAGCTGGTAGAGTTTGGCGGGGAGAGTGCAGTCTGCAGCTGGACTTCAGAGGAGACACATCATTTATTATCGGCTTATCCATTGCTCAGGTCTGTTTATTATTTGATATGTCTTCTTATTATGTATCTGATTTGGTGGGGGATTGTGCAAGCATTGCTGGTTTACTGTGTGTTTTATCTGTGAGAGAGCATGGTGCAGAGGAGTCCAAATACAGTCACAGGAGGCTGTGGTGGGCTTGGGTTAAAATATAAAGTGTGTGTGTGTGTGTGTATGTATTATAAATAAATAATAAAAAAATAAATATATATATATATATATATATATCTCACCACATCACCCTCATTTTTCCCATCTCTACAAACGACAATTGTGTGTGTGTGTGTGTGTGTGTGTGTGTGTGTGTGTGTGTGTATATGTATATGTATATGTATATATATATATATATATATAAAAATCAGTGGTTTGAAGTAAGATGGCTACAGCTGCCATGTTGGTAAGGGTTTTATATTTATGGTTCCTTCCCTTAGGTTGGAGGGAAGGATGAGGCTCACACAGATGTTTGAATTCTCACATGTAGCATTAAGGGGCTTGACACCAGATGCAAACGCAGTTCGAATGAGCCTGGTTTACGCTATTGCAGTGCTTTCGTGTGAGTGAAAATACAGCATTTTTCTGCACCACAAATGCATACAAGCACATGTAAATGCAACTTGGTAAAAAAAAAAAAGATTCCTGTAAAATAAAAATGATAAAAGATTCCTGTAAACGCACATGCAAAGATGCAGTGCATGGTGATTACAGAGATTGTGATGTAAACACGCTCTCAGGCTCGGCGCACAGGCATGTAGGGCTGCAACTAACGATTATTTTCATAATTGATTAGTTGGTCGATTATTGTTTCGATTAATCGGTTAATATCCTTTAAAAAAAAAAGTGTAGCTGTCTTCCTTCAAAAAATAATAATTTTTAGGCCCCATGCACACAGGGCGTTTTTACAGCCGCTTTTTTTAGAGCTTAAAAACGCCCTGTGTGCATGGGGCCTGAGAACGTTCGTTCGATTTTCTAATCGTCAGTGGGGTCAAATTGTTGTTCGTTTTTCAACAACAGTGATGGGGAAGTTTAGAAATAATAGAAAACTTATTGGTCAAAGGACTTTTCAGACAGTGAATGTGGTTTTCGTTCAGAAATTACATTAATTTTAAAACTGAAATTTTCACTTGCTTTTAACATTCAAACAACATTCTTTCATTCAGCGAATGTACAAAGATTTTTTGTATTATAATAATATTAACTGTAGTGATTATTTGCTCTTTTTGTACCATAAAGGGCTAAAAAAAATAATTTTTTAACCCATTATGTTACTGCCCGATTAATCGATTACTATTTTCATAATCGATTCGTTTCGGCCCTCCAGACATGGCGGCCTATTCATTTAAATGGACTGCTGTGTCTGTGTTTTCTGCCAGAGAAGGTCGCATGCCTGACGAAGGGGCCCTGCGTGGCTCTGAAACGTTGCTGTATTTTGATCATGTGACCACAGAATAAAGCTTTGGCCCCTTTCGAGGAATCCTTGGTGTGCTGAGGAGTTCTTCACTTTATTCTGTCGGAGAAGGGTACCTGCACCTTTTTTGAATGCAGCCACACAGAAAACGCATGGTGCTTTCACACCAATGGCACTGCGTTTTTGGGTATGTGAGATTTATACATAGTCTTTCATATACCGTATGTGAACTTAGGCTAACCCATGTTTTCAGATGCAGTGCGCACGCATTCAAGCAACGCTCCTCAAACCCCCTCTGTGCTATTTTTCTTTTTTGCCCCTTCTGCGCACACTGGGAAATACAGCACTGCTTTCCTAGTGCACTCTGCGGTGCCGTTATCGGGCAGCGCTGGCTCAAGTGGCAGCTGCTTATCCTGCGCGAACTTATCGCTTTGCAACCACTTATTAGGGCTGTTTCACACCATTTCTACACAGGAATACGCTGTACGTTTCAACTCATTCAGCCTGAATGGGCTAAAATCGCACCGCACCAAACTACTTTTTAGAAAGCACTGTAACCAGATCACATGGTACAAAAGTACAGTGTGATCCAGTGCAAGCAAACGCATTGTGTTTGGGGTGTCAACTTTTTGACGCCCACTGCAGATCACAAATGGAGTGCGTTTTGCATGCGGTCTGAATCGTCCAGGAATGCACAGCACGTTCCTGTGCGATTTCATGGGTGGGCATGGTGTGAACTGGCCCTAAGAGGATCTTCAGTCAGTTTAAAAAAAAAAATGAAGTTGGCAGCTACAAATCTTGTAGCTGCTGACTTTTAAGACCTTTACCTGTCCAGAGATCCAGAGCCTACTTTTCACTGGTCTTTGGGTCCCTGGCACTACCATGTTTACTGTGGGAAGCTGCGACTCCTTGCGGCTTAACAGCCAGCTCCCAACTGTTCTGTATGGTGTCTTGTATTTTTATTTATTTTCAGTAGCTGTTGTTATCCGATTAAACCCACCCCCGCTTTTTATCCTGTGTGCACACAGCCCCCATCGGATAGTGGTCAGGCTGGTCTTGGCAAACAGCAAGGCTTATCCTGTGTGGGGTGGCTTTATCTGATTCTTTATGCAGAGAAGGAACCAAATAACTTTGTCTATTGGGACATCTAAACCTGCAGAGTTTGGTTGATTTTTTTCAGTCCTCCCTGGCCGTCTATAGTCGAATTGTGACCTCCGTTCACCCCGTTTCATCATAGTATTGCACCACATGTGGGTGATTTGTGGTATTCTATGGTGAATACACATTGACCTATACTGTATGAAAGTGGGGTGCATTTTGATAACGTACTTCTATTTATTGCAATTGGGCAACACAACGTTGTTACTTCCCTGCCCCCAGCCTGTAATTGAACAGCAAGGCCACTAATTGGGCTAAGTGCTGCCCCTCCTAGTTTCAGTCTGCTGTGTGTGTGTGTGTGTGTGTGTGTGTTTCGGGGGGATAGTGTCTATAAGGGGAAACAATTCACTAGCTGCCTTTCAAAATGCTTATTTTCAATAATGCACTCATTCATGTTTTTTATTTTAATTTCTGCCTGCAGTTGAATGCAAATTGTATAACCTTGCCTACTGTGGAATCCAGTGGGGGGGTTTAAGGCCACTGTAGACAGTTGTTAAATGCAGGTTGCCTGACATATCCCTGGGTCCTTGGACATAAACATTTGCATTGAATAGTACAGTCAGTCAGACATGGTTCTCCCAATATGTCCAACTGGTTCTCCTGCCGACAAACCTTATTTAGCCGTGTGTCTACTGGTGCCCCCATACAGTCCTGCCAAAAAAAAAAAACAGGGTAGGACATCCTGTGAGCCCTCCTAGAATGGCTACTAGGGGTTCAACGGATCAAAAAACTCACGGATCGGATCGATCCTCGTATCAGAGCCACGGATCGGATCATTTTCGGATTGTCAGAAAGAAAAAATAAATAAATAATGTTACACCCACCGGAGTTTTCGATTTCAGTTATTTTCAACACAAAACGGAGAATATGCTTAAATACAGTATTTGTAAATCCAACGGACTGTTTACATGTTAAATTTTAAAAGCAGCAGCAGCAAACCTGCTGACCTTACATGTTGCTAATGTGACAGAACACCTCTGATTTTCACATTTAAAGTGGAGCTCCACCCTAAATTTTCACTTTTGGTAATCAGAACCCTCCCCCCCCCCCCCCCCTCCGGTGTCACAATTGACACCTTTCAGGGGGGAGGGGGGTGAAGATACCTGTCTAAGACAGGTATTTTCACCCACATCCGGGAGTCCTCTCTCCGGGAATCTGCGGGAGTGACGTCACTTCCCCCAGACTTCCCGTAGTGTTCTGGGAGACACTCTGCTCCCAGAACGGCGCAGCGCGACTCGCGCATGCGCCGAAGGGAACCGGGCATGAAGCCGCAGGGCTTCACTTCCTGGTTCCCTCAGCAAGGATGGCGGAGGGAGCAGCAGAGCGACGAGCGGTCGCTCGTCCTCTGCTGCGGACGTCGCTGGACTCCAGGACAGGTAAGTGTCCAAATATTAAAAGCCTGTAGCTGCTGGCTTTTAATATTTTTTTTTTTTTCCGGCGGAGCTCCGCTTTAACTAAATGTTAAATGTGAAAATCAGAGGTGTTCCGTCACATTAGCAAGCATGTAAGGTTTGCTGTTGCTTTTAAAATTTAACATGTAAACAGTCCGATGGATTTCCAAATAATGTATTTAAGCATATAAAATACCTGAAATCTAAAACTCCGTTGGGTGTAACAAGATGTCCGCTTAGCCCCTTCTGCACAGTACAGTAATGATAGTGAGGAGTGTGGGGTGGAGCAAGATGGCGGCGGCAAAACGTCACAGCGGCCGTCGCCGGGTGTACAAACATGGCCGGAGCTAGGTCGAAGCCGCGGCCTTTCCTATGGCCGAGGCTCCGGAGCAGATCACGCGGTGTTCCGATCCGAACAGGGTGACCCGTTTGGATCACCGCCGATCCGTTGCACCACTAATGGCTACACACTTATTTGTTCTACCAACAAAGCAGCTTCACTTTGATTCCTGAAATAGAGCTGCGCATCTTCACTGGTCTCATGATTCGATTACTGCCCACGGTTCATCAAAAACCCATCAGTAAAACCTTGTCTAATGCAACCTTGAGCTGCACGATTAATTGTTATCGTGATTCTCTCTCTCTCTCTCTCTCTCTCTCTCTCTCTCTCTCTCTCTCTCTCTCTCTCTCTCTCTCTCTCTCTCTCTCTCTCTCTCTCTCTCTCTCTCTCTCTCTCTCTCTCTCTCTCTCTCTCTCTCTCTCTCTCTCTCTCTCTCCCCCGATTTCATGTTAAAGCAGAGTTCCACCCATAAATGGAACTTCTGCTGATCAGATTCCTCCCAAGCCACATTTGCCACCTTTTGGGGGGGAGCAGATACCTGTCAAATCCAGGTATCTGGTCCCACTTTCCGGGAAAGATCGCCACACATTATGTGGAGAACTACGTAATGTTTTGGCCCCTCCTTCTCGCATGCACAGTAGGCAGCACCCGGAGTTGTGGGACGGGTCAGCCGTTGAGGCCTCCCAGGACAGGTAAGTGTCCTTATTATTATTTACCCAGGAGGAACTCTGCTTAAGTGCAGGGCCAAGTTGTCAAAAGAGGGGGGGGGGATCATTTATCAACAGCAATAAAGAGAAACAATATATCGGTTCATTTTAGATCAAAGGAATGAACTTCGGTCTGTAAATGAGGTCAGTTTAACCACCTTAGAAATGGTACCCCAAGGGCCAAGTAAAAGCAAGCAGAGGGCCTCAGTTTTTGAGGCCACTGCTTTTAGAGTATCATTTTTATTCCTTCATTAGAGCTGCACGATTTTGGCTAAAATGAGAATCACGATTTTTTTTAAAAAAAATTATATTTTTTGCTCGGAACAAAGATCACGACGTAACATCTTTCACATTATCCCCCAAAAATTTAAAATAACTTTACTGTTTCATTTTTATTCATTTACCACTTCAGCCCGGACCATTTGGCTGGCCAAAGATCAGAGCACTTTTTGCGATTCGGCACTGCGTCGCTTTAACTGACAATTGCGTGGTCGTGTGACGTGGCTCCCAAGCAAAATTGACCCCCCCCCCCCACAAATAGAGCTTTCTTTTGGTGGTATTTGATCACCCCTGCGTGTGTTGTTTTTTTTTTTTTTTTTCTTTTGTGCTATAAACAAAAGTAGAGCGACAATTTTGAGGAAAAAAAAGCAATATTTTGTACTTTATAATATCCCCATTTTTTTTTTTCTCAGTTTAGGCCGATGCATATTCTAGATATTTTTGTTGGCAATAAGCGTATATTGATTGGTTTGCGCAAAAGTTATAGAGTCTACAAATTTTAATTTTTTTACTTGTGACGGTGATCTGTGATTAAATTCTTATATTTTTTTCGCGACTGCGTAATGGCGGACACTTTTGACACTATTTTTGGACCATTCACATTTATACAGCGATCAGTACTATAAAAATGCTCTGATTACTGTATAAATGTGACGGTCAGTGAAGGAAACCACTAGGGGGTGGGAAGGGGTTAAGTGTGTCCTAGGGAGTTATTCTAACTTGTGGGGCGTGGCTTGCTGTGCTTCCGATGAGAGGGAGTAGTAGATCAGTGACATGTAACCAGGCAGAACAGGGAGATGCCTTGTTTACAAAGGCACCCCCCTGTTCTGCCGTTCTGTGACCCAATCGCGGGACACCGGCGGACATCAAGTCTGCAGGCACGGAGACCACAGCGGGGGCAGGTTTAAAGCAACGTGTGTGTGTGTATATATATATATATATATATATATATATATATATATATTGCTCTGCCTGCCTGTGCCATTCTGCCGACAGATATCTACGTGAGGCAAGCGGTTAAGGTGTGTGGGGTTTTTTTTTTAACCGCTGCGCAAATAGTGTGACAAAATATTGCAACAACCACCATTTTATTTTCTAGGGCAGGGGTCTCACTGGCGGCCCTCCAGCTGTTGCAAAACTACAAGTCCCATCATGCCTCTGCATGTGGAAGTCATACTTGTAACTGTTAGCCTTGAAATACCTCATGGGACTTGTAGTTTCGCAAGAGCTGGAGGGCCGCCAGTTTGAGACCCCTGCTCTAGGGTCTCTTGCTAAAGAAATATGTTTGGGGGGTTCTGAGTAATTTTCTAGCAATAAATATTGATTTGAACTTGTAAGCAACAAATGTCAGAATTTTTTTTTTTTTTAAGTGGTTAAACTTCCCTCACCTACAAACAGAAGTTCATTCCTTTGATCTAAGAAGAAAGGTTACTTTCTTTACTTTTTCTTGATGTTGTGATTAAAACTTGGCAGGCTGCCTGGATTTTTTTATTTATTTTTCCAGCTGTGAGAACTCTGTACTTGTTAGGAAAAATCATGATATGCTGTTTTGAAGATCAGGAAGGGAAAAGAATCGCAATTTTGATTCTTAACAGTTAATTGTGCATCTCTACCCGTCTAATGCAGTGGTTCTCAAATCCTGTCCTCAGGGCCCACTAACAGGCCAGGTTTGCAAGATAACTGAAATATATCACAGGTAATATCATTTTCTGCTCAGTGAATGCATTATTCTAGTCTGCATCTCCCCAAGGTAATACATAAAATCTGGCCTGTTAGTGGGTCCTGAGGAGAGGGTTGAGAACCACTGATCTAATGTATGCTGTGAGGGGTTAATTCTCGCAGGCTGGTTTTCTGTAACACACTGATTAAACTTGTTAACCTGCATGCTATCCGGCTGTCTCATTCATTAAGCTATAACTGCTCCCTGTTGATGACTTAATCTGAAGCTTCCCTGAAGCTCGTTATCGTTAATAGGAAGGCCTTGCTCATTGGAACAGCAAAAGCTTTGGGCTCGGTACTAATATTGAGCACCGTTGTGACTGGTTACAGGGGGATTGGTAAAGTGAAGGGGTGCCGTTGGTAGCAGCGTCTCATTTTCAGACCTTGCTAAAGGAAAATGGCAATCGAACTTGGTTGCCAATCCTTCCTCCATGTTTATGCAGTACCTTTTTATATATTTTTTTATTTTTTTCTAAAGTGTATACTGATGTTTAACATCAGTCGTCATTGTTGAATATAAAATGTGTATGGTTGTTCAACCTTTAACTTGCTAATGTTTATGCCTATAAGGGATGGATGAGCAGTCCAGGACCCATCACCTCTTGGTACACTTGCGCATCTGTGGGTGTGCAATGAGGCGGGCGGCTGCAGGCAGTTATTGATTTATATAGGTGGCTGTAAGAAAACACTTCTCACTCTGGCTGTGTAAAAACAGGGCACATCCATAGAAGGGGCCTAACGGCTCACATATGGAGTGATCATGTAATTTTGATATTTTTAAAGAAAATGTGCTGCTTTTGTGAGCCTTGGTTATAAAGTAGCATTTTGTCTTGTAGCCATGCCAAGCACCAGGTCCAAATCTCAGAGCTCCATTCAGTTCCCCAAGACAAAGACTGCCAAGACTGGAGTCAAAGCAGAGCTGCGGACCCAGGCTAAATCAGAAGCTGGTACTGTGCCTCCCCTGTCTGTCTGCAAGGAACAACCTCTCAGTCCACGGAAGAGACTAGGTAAAAACCATTCTTGCTTGTATTGTTCCTTTTTTTTTTTTTTTGACATTCACCATCTTGTCTCTCTCTTTAGGTGATGATAATCTTTGCAACATTCCTCAGTCACTCCGTTGCTCTCCTCCCAAACAAAGTCGCAATGAGAATGGACCCATCAGCCCTGCTAAGGGGAGGCGTCTGATTTTTGATGAGAACCAAGTGGCTGCAACTCCCTTGTCCCCCAGTAAGAAGACTCAGGATACCACTTTTTCATCCCCTCAAAAAAGAGGTCAGGAAACCCCATCCAGCAATCCCCATCGTGGTCCACAGGAGAGGAAGAGTGTGTGTACACGACTGTTCAAGCAGGAAGGTGAGACCACGAATATGTCCACTCGGGACTCTGAAAAAACTTGAAACCACAGCTTTCAACTTTGTTTTGCATTGATATTTTTGTAGTATGTCCAACTTTAATTTACAAAAAATATAAAAGTGAATTAAATTGTTCATTGGTCACTCTTAAATGGCACTATCCTAGTCTTGCCTTTCAGATAGAAGCTGCTCCCCCAACCTGCTTAGCATTGACTTGAGTACTTGGACCCCTTTCACACTGAGGTGCTTTGCAGGCGCTATAAGGCTAAAAATAGCGCCTGCAAAGCGCCCTGAAAGAGCCGCTCCTACTCCAGTCTGAAAACCCGAGGGCTTTCAGACTGGAGCGGTGTGCTGGCAGGACACTAAAAAAAGTCCTGCTAGCAGCATCTTTGGGAGTGGTGTGTATACCGCTCCTGCCCATTGAAATGGGCATCGCAGCTATACTGCCTGCAAAGCGGCGCTTTGCGGGTGGTTTTAACACTTTTCCGGCCGCTAGCGGGGTTAAAAGCGCCCCGCTAGTGGCCGAATAGCGCAGCGAAATTGACGGTAAAGCGCCGCTAAAAATAATCCTCCTACAAAAGTTGAACCGGTTTATCTGCAGCAATTTCTCCTCTACATGCTCCTAAAGCACACATTTTACACAGCATTTCTCAGCTAGAAGACAGAGTGGGGATCTGATGTCACAGTGCATAGACAGACCTGACTGGAGGGAAAGGACACACCTGTGTCCTTGAGGACGTGTCAGGGTCTTCCATGGGATCTCTTGGTGTGGTCAGACATGACAGAAATCACACTAGGTACTTTTGATAGAGGTCAGTACACACACTATAGATGGATATGCGTTGTCAATTTTTATGGGGGTTTACAGCCAGTTTAACTTAAAGCCTTACTCGATCTAAAACAAAGCGGCTATGGCTAGAATGTCTATCAACGGTTTCTTCGCTTTATCTGTGTTTTTTGTTGGCACCCTAAAAATGTTTAGATGATCAGATGTCATTTCAGGCCCCTGGATTCTTATTGTAAAATCTCCAGGCCTTGGGGTTTGTGCAGTGTTCAGTACAGATATAAGCCTGGTGGCCTAGGTACTATATGGATCTTCCCAATTTTTTGTTATTGGGGAAATATGTTGAATGATACATCTTACCAGTGTTGTATATTCTGTATTGCAATTCTTAACTTTGTGTTGCTTATTTTCTCTTTTGCCTTGTACAGGGACCTGCTATCAGAAGGCGAAATGCGCACTAAACACGGCTGTGCCAGAACGTCTGCTGGCACGAGAAAAGGAGACGGCAGCCATACTTTCCTTTCTGAAGACACATGTTTCTTCTGAGAAGCCTGGCAGCCTTTACATCTCTGGGGCTCCAGGAACTGGCAAAACTGCATGTCTGAGCAAGATGCTGCAAGAGAACAAGGTATTTTACTACTAGGGGCCACAAACCATTCTGAGGGGGGTTTACTTCTGCCTTTTGATATTCAATGGACTTTAAATAAAACAGATCACCATGTAGGGTGAGCAAAATATGGTGTGGCAGTACAAATAGTTTCTTTAAAACTGACTTGCCAGTTCGGCTTATTAATTCTAATGCTTTTTGGCTTTTTTTTTCACCGTAGGAGATTTTAAAGGGTACAAAGACTGTGTATATCAACTGCATGAGTCTCAGAAGTTCCCTGGCAGTTTTCCCAGCCATAGCAGAAGAGATCTCTGGGTCCTCAAAGCTTGCATCCTCTGGGAAAGATATGGTCAGAAGTCTGGAGAAGATGGTCACCTCCAAGGGGCCTGTCATGTATGTGCATAAACATTCATCATTTTTTTTTTTAGGCTTCTGAGTTGCTTGATTTTTATTTTTTGATGTATCAATGTCTGGTGCCCCCCTTCTTCCTTCCCCCTTTGTTTTTTTTGTTTTGTTTTTTTTTGTGCGCTGAAATGCCCCCCTCGGCTTATACTCAAGTCTGTGTCCATCTTCAACTTTGTGCGCCTGATCCCGGGCAGCTGTAGGTCCCCTTGACCCCAAACTTGGCAGACATGTAGCCCCACTCTTCCTCTACAAGTGTGCAAAGTTTGTTGTCCCAGGGGACCTACGGCAGGGGAGCACTGAGTTTTCAAAGCCGGGCACCCCTTCCATTGACTCCCATGTTAAACATCAGTCTAGTCACACAGCGCAGGAGATCAGGTAGTGAGGCATGGAGATGGACACCCTAGGCTTATACTTGAGTCAATACGTTTCTCCAGTTTTTTTTTTTGTGGTAAAATTAGGTGCCTCGGCTTATACTCGAGTATATACGGTAATTTAAAACTTCACTTTAAAGCGGAGGTCTGCCTAAAAAAATTAAATAAAAGCCAGCAGCTACAAATACTGCAGCTGCTGACTTTTTATAAATGGACACTTGCCTGTCCAGGGTGCCCACGATGTCTGCAGCCGAAGCCGATCAATCGCTCGTGTCTCCCCTGCCGCCATCCGCGGTGATGGAATCAGGAAGTGAAGTTTTGCGGCTTCATTTCCCGGTTCCCTACTGCGCATGCGCGAGTCGCGCTGTGCATCCTAACTGGTCCCCGCTGTCTTCTGGGACCAGTTTCACAGAAGACAGCAGGACGGGAAGGGGTATGACCCCTGCGCGAGTCTATGACCGGAAGTGGGTGCAAATACCTGTATTATACAGGTATCTGCACCCCCTCCCCCCTGAAAGGTACCAAATGTGACCCCGGAGGAGGGGAGGGTTCCGAAAAGCGGAGGTTCCTTTTTTGTGTGGACCTCCGCTTTAATGATGGAACTTGTTACTTTTCCCTGTATTCACTTGCATCTCCTAAGTAGGTCGTACTTGTGGTATTTACATGACATTTGAGAATTTCGTTTTTTCTCCTCTTGCAGACTTCTTGTGCTAGATGAGATGGATCAGTTGGACAGCAAAGGGCAGGATGTGCTGTACACAGTGTTTGAGTGGCCCTGGCTCCAAAACTCCAGAGTTGTGCTTATTGGTGAGTTGCGAAGTTGAATCGTATCTGTTAGGAATCTGTTAGGAATTGACGATTATGGATGTATGGCCAGTCAACAGTCTGTTCTGTTTGTTTGCATGCTGCAGAACATGTAGCTGTGTGTGTGTGTGTGTGTGTGTTTTTTCTTCCCTTTTTATGTCCTAATAATTTCTATATTTAGGAATCGCAAATGCTCTGGATTTGACAGACCGTATCTTGCCCAGGCTTCAGGCTCGTCCTAATTGCAAACCTCAGTTGCTCAATTTCTCTCCATACACAAAGGATCAGATTGCCACTATACTACAAGACAGGCTGACACAGGTATGTTTGCTGGCCTATAATGTAGACATTTTCTGATGCTTTTCATGAAGGCAGGATTTTAAAAGTCCTACACTTTTTTTTTTCCTCAAAATTTTGTGCTTTGACAGTGATCTACTTAAAGTGATTCCAAAGGAAAGGTGTGTGTGTGTGTGTGTGTGTGTTTTTTAAAATGTTCTTACCTGCTCTATGCCATGGTTTTGCACAGAGCAGACCCATTCCTCTTCTTTTTGGGTCCCCTGTTGGTGGTCCTGGCTCCTCCCTGCCGTGTGCCTCTTGCTATGGGGGCACTCGAGCAGGCTCGCTCCTGTGTTCGCGCTCTGTCTCCATTGACACACACTGCGTCTGGTCTGCCCCCACCCTCTCATTGTTTGTGATTGACAGCAGCAGGAGCCAATGTCTCCCACTGCCTTATGAGCCAATGAGGAGAGAGAATATTCTCTCATTCATTGCTGGATCGAGCTGGGGCTCAGGTAAGTATAAAGAAGGGGAGCTGAACCCAGAATTTTTTTTTTAGCTTCATGCATTGAGGTTAAAATTGTGAACCTTTTAGAACCACTTCAAAACAATTTCTTTGGTGTGGAAATGAATTGCTTGCAATGTTGCTACAGTGGTAAACTGCTCTCCTGAGTGCTACAGAAACTTTTTAAAACGACAAACGGTTTAAAAACTTTTATTGTTATAAAGTAAAGCTCCACCTTGAGACGAGTGAAACAATTTAGGGTTAGTAGAGCCTTGTGTTGTCATGATGTAGAAACTGGCAGAATGCCTTTCCTTCTAGCTCCACTAGATGTCAGGATCATCGGCACCTACTGTACAGCAAATCTAATATTTTGACCAGATGAAGGATTGTTGATCCTGCAAGTGCTCTGCTTGGTACTTTTTAAAAATAAAATTGTATTATCCACTTCAGCCCCGGAAGAATTGGCTGCTCAATGACTTGCCAATTTTTTTGCGATTCGGCACTGCGTCGCTTTAACTGACAATTGCGCGGTTGTGCGACGTTGTACCCAAACAAAATTGCCATTAGGAACTCACGATCTGTCTCTCCTCACAGAGCAGGGACTTGTGTGTTTATACACACACACACACACACGTCCCTGTTCTGCCTCTCGTGCCCGTGATCGCTCGCTGCCGGTCATCGGGACTGCCGGTCACGCGCATCGGCACTCACGATTCGGCGGGCGTGCGCCTGCTATCCCGCTTAAAGGGACCGAAGTACAGTTGGCAAGTGGTTAAGCTTTTACTTATGATGTAAATGTAATGGAATATAATGCCTTCTCTCTACGCTGTTACAGTAAAGCAGTTAATCCTAACCCCTTGCTTTAATAAAGTGAGATTTGCATTAATTTGGTAAAAAAAAAAAAAAAAACGTAAGATGGGGGATATACTTTAAAGTTCTCTGCTATACAATTCTTAAGCAATTTAAAACCTAAAAGCATAGTAAGTTATGTCAAAAAAATACACAGTTATAGATTGTATTAACTTCTGTTGTCATAGCCTTACCTGCACTTTCCAGTTGGTACAGTGACTCCAAAAAGAACTGTTCTGTCCAATGGTCACTAGAGCTGAGCTTGGTGCTCTCTCTAGACTTGGCTCTCAGCAACTAGGCCAGTAAGATGCATCCCTCCACCTTAACAATACAAGTATTTGAGCACTCTTCTTCTGAGGGGTGTGCCTGTAATATTTTGCATAGAGCAATTGAGTTGGAGGGCAGGAAATGGCTTTTTAAAAAAAAAAAAAAAATAATTATGATAAATCTGTGTTAACAAACATGTGCACGGACACTTTTATTTTATAGGTGGATGCTGAGACTCAATATCAATCCAACTTGACTATTTGAGTCACTAACATCTATAAGGCAGGACTGAAAAGTTAAAAACCTTCCTGCACCATATGACAGGCTAAAGAGTAAAACTGCAATAGAGATGACAGTAAATACTTGAAAACGTGGCAGAATGGCAGCTCCCCACATTTCTGATTTTCCTTAAATTTCCCTTTAGTGACATCTTGTGTGTTTTGCACCAGGTCTCTTTTCACTTGGAAAGGGGTTCAAGGGCGGGCCTTTTTTAGTATGTGGTAATGTTCCTGGAATCTAGTGAATGACCCATGTTAATCTTGATGGAATATGGCTGTACAGTGATGCCCTTTTTAACCTTTTATTCATTTTACCTGTCATGTTTAAGCTTGTGGTGTCACAATGGGGAAAATCGTGTAATTTGCTTTGCATATTATCGGTTCTAAAATCTGCCCCTCTGATTTGTCTGAAGGTGTCTGGGGACCAGGTTCTAGATAATGCAGCAATTCAGTTTTGTGCCAGGAAGGTGTCGGCCGTCTCTGGAGATGCCCGCAAGGCTCTGGATATCTGCAGGTAATTTATATTTCTTTACCTATTGCTTTTTTTGTCCAAGTTCATAACCAAATCCGGCATCCTAATTACAAAAATCAACAAACCTTCTTTTTTTTTTTTTGAGGAAAATCCTGTATATAATTTTAGACATTGATTCCCCTTTCCTTCTATGTTTCATAGTCATTAAAGTTCCTTTTTTGAAGTCTGACCTGTGAAAATGTCTGTACATATGTTTTATACAACATTCTGTAACAATAGTCAATCTGTCAGGATCCTTGGGATCATTGTGTTTTGGTTGTATATTTAGTTTTGAACCCTTGTGTTACTGACACATTGAAGCTTTAGGTTTCTGGTGTTTACATGCAATAATAAGTGCATTTCCTATTTCCAGGCGGGCAGTAGAAATAGTGGAGTCGGATGTAAGGAGCCAGACTGTCCTAAAGCCTCTATCTGAATGTAAGTAGATGTTTATCTCTGCTCGGTATTGGGGGCCTGGTCAGTGGACAGGATATTGTCTATTTCCTGTGTGGTCCTTAGTCAGTCAGTCCCTGTATGAGTGCTGTTCTTCTGCTTTTGTGTCTTTGCTCTGCTTGTGATAACGTGGCTAAGAGAACTGGCCAGTTACATTTGTCCACAGCAGAGCTGAAAAATAGCCAGTTCCTTGGCAGAGTAAGTACTCTGTGGCATCAGGTCAGGTTGCCTAAATGTCTCCCCTCTTCCTGTTCTAAAACCTGTGACAATAGGACATTAGGAGAAATCTCCCAACTGGTGGCAATAAAACATTGAGTTGTAACCCTTCCCCACTCAACTGGAAAAAACAATGCCTGAACTAGCCCTATACTGTAACACAAGTACAAGTTAAGAAAAAAAACTGCAGCCTCCTAGAGAACGAAAGTCTCATGGATGGGGGGAAAAAAAGAGTGGTGCATTGCTGGGTGCAGACCATCATGGCTCACTTTGAAGCTGGTCAGGGCAATCCCTATTACCGTCTGCTTTTTAGATATGCCAGTTTTGTATATTGGTATCCTGCCAACTTCAATATCTGAGTGTACAAGTTTCCTGCTCTTGGTGCCATTCTTGCTTTTAGTCTATATGAAATTTGAGAGGTAGAATATCTTGTATATCTGACCATGCTTGGGTTTTACATTTTAGATTGAATACCCTTTTTCTCACTTTACCTCCCAGGTCCATCTCCAAGTAAAGAAGCTGCATCTACTCCTGTTCCAAAGAAGGTCAGCCTGCCCCACATTTCACGTGTTATATCCGATGTGTATGGAGACAAAATGATGTCAGGTGCAGGAGGGGAGGATTCTTTCCCATTGCAGCAGAAACTTGTTGTGTGCTCTCTCCTTTTACTAACCCAGCAAAGCAAGATCAAGGAAGTCACTTTAGGAAAAGTAAGTCGCACAAAGGCTTTGTTTACTTGCCTGTAATTCCTACTGCGTTGGTGTGCTTAGGCTGACATTTTATTTGGTTCTGTTTTCCAGCTTCATGAAGCATACAGCAAAGTTTGCCGGAAGCAGCAAATGCCTGCAGTGGGCCAATCAGAATGTCTCTCCCTCTGCCAGCTTCTAGAAACGAGGGGCATTATGGGTTTAAAAAAATCGAAGGAAGCTCGCCTTACGAAGGTAAACTATAAATGCTTTAAAGTGGTTGTAAAGCCACTTGCAGGGGGTGGAACCTGCAAGACAAAGGCCTAATGAGCTAGTGTGCATTGCTAGCCGGTCACGTTACTTCTGGGTATCGCAAGCAACGGCACATTCGTGCCATTGCTTCAGAGCGCATGTGCTGATGACGTCGGCACATGCAGATACAGGGGATATCTCCTAAACCGTGTAGGTTTAGGGAGATATCCAGGCTAGCTACAGGTAAGCCTTATTATAGGCTTACCTGTAGGAAAAAGTGGTTTGTAGGGTTTTACAACCACTTTTCATACCATCTATCACCCTGGTGCGATGTAAAGTTGTGAGATCTTGCATCTGGCCCTGCCACCATTGTTTGTGATCTTTTAGCTGTGTGTGTGTGTATGTAAATTGTATTTATATTTTCCTTGTATGGCAAGTGATGTTTTAATTAAAACAAAAACCCCAACAATGGTTTTGCACAGAGCAGCCCTGATATTCATCTGCTCGGGTCCCCCGCCGGTGCTTCTGGCCCCCTTGATTGCCCTAATGTGATCCCCTCTTTTTTTTTGGCTTGTGTGTTGATCACAAAGTACAGTTTTGTGCATGGTCTCTGTATTGGTTCAGGTCTGTGGGCAGCTTTCTAAAAAAAAAATGGATAGAAATTCAGTTTTGCAGTCCAGTTTTGGCAATGACGCACCCAGTTTTGTCTTGCCCTAAAAGGAAACCTCCACTGGCCTGCACACCCCCCCATGCTACTATTGCTTGCAATGTAAAAATGCTAGTAACTTGGCTCTGTCACTGATCCAAAAACAAGCATGCACATCAGAAAGTTAGTGAAGTTGGGGCTTATATTCTGTATACTTGGTCCAAGTCAGTGACTAAAAAGCAGTGGCAGCCTCATGCATATTAGCACAGGTTCTCTTCTTTTTTTTTTTTTTTTTTTTTTTTCTTTTTCTGCATGCTTATATCTGAAACTCCATAATTTTATATGTTGCCTTTTCTACCTTTCCAGATGTCTCTGAAGATAGCGGAGCGGGACATAGAGCATGCTTTCAAAGACAAAGTCCTTATTGGGAACATTCTCCACGCAGGGATATAAATGACGTGCTTGTTTTTTAATTTTTTTTAATAGAGGTGCAATATGCACCATACATTTGTTTTTAAGAAGTTGCTGCTGAAGAAGGCGATGCATTGTATTTAGACAGAGTATATTTTGCAAAGAAATGGCAGTTTTTATTTGACTGTAAAAGTGTCATTTTAGCAAATTTGCCCTATTGACATGTTTTTGACAAACTGGTTTAATTTATACTGGGTTTAATTTATGCTTGTGTATATAATTTTGGTTCATGTGTAAGATATGTCTGTTTGCTGCAATTTGCAGCAGATGTTTTACTGTAAGATAACTGTTCTGGTTTTACAGACTCCGCTCTTTTTAATGTTTGGTTTTAAATAAACCCAAAAATCCAAGTGTGTGTGTGTGTGGTGTTTCTTTTTTCTTTACATTTTGATGAGTTTAGAGCCTCATGCCTCGTACACACGGCCGAGAATCTCGTCGTTTAAAACATGTCGTTTTTTTTCCGACGAGATCCTTGGACAAGAAACTTGTCCCGGCCGAGTGTACACACGCTCATTTCAAAGAACCTGCGGTTCTTTCAATGGAGCGTACGCGGTGACGTCATCGAATACGACGAGCATGCGCTCGTCACATTCGATGCCGTTGCCGCCATCTTGGTTCACCCTACCTATGCCTAGGAAGCTACCGCGCATGCGTCAAAGTCATTTCGAGCATGCGCGGGCTTCCCGGCGAACAGGTAAGTGTACACACGCAGGTTCTCTATTTTCTCATCGAGATTCTTGTCGCTTTTCTTGACGAGAAGCCATACACACGAACAAATTTCTCAGCAAGAAATCTCTGCCAGCAAGTTTCTTGCTGGTTTTTGCAGAGAAACTCGGTCGTGTGAACAAGGCTTTAGGATCTATAACCGTGAGGCCAGAATGGTTTGCTTAGATTCAGTGCCCAGGGTAGATGAGGTGTTGTCTGTATCCAGGCCAGGGTATAGGTTGGAATAAGTGTGGTAGAACAAGGCACCAAAATGTGGGGAGTCTTAAATGAAAGGCAAACCACCAAAGTTACCAAGTAACAGTGCCACCAAACTAGAGTGCAACCTTTTCACAGCAATGCAGACCACCCAGGAAGCCACTACAGCTGGCCATAGATGGGTAGCATTTTATTTTCATTCAGCGTTAAACAAAGAAAAAAAAAAATAACCGAAAATCCACAGAGGCGAGTGTGCCACTTTTGTTCCATCTAAGAGCAGAATCTTAATCTTTGCACTGACGCCACACAGAATCCAACCTTAATCAGAAGTTGCTTGTCTTTAAGGCTGACTACCAAGCAGGGTGTTGATGGCTCTGGGCCCATTCACACTGGAAAGCAGTGCGGGAGGACTGCATTCCCGCACCACATTTCGATCGCAATGCCCTTACAATCTGCTGCACGGGCGTCCGTTTACAATAATGACACCCCCAAAACATTGCATTGGCACGCACCGTATTGCATGGTACAAAAGTCACATACAATGCCTAGTGTGAATGGGCACTTAGGCTGACACTCCTCTCAGCTGAGTGGCTGCTTCCCTTTTGAGATGCATAGGCCAGATTGATCCTCAGCAAGCCATGGCCTTGCACAGGCCTTCTTTTTATTTTTTTTGTGTGTGTGGGTAAGGATCAGATTAAAGCCCTGTCCTTATCTGGTATCTCCATTGTCTCAGGCACAGTTCTCCATTCGGCAGCCATATCTGGACTGCAGGATAAGCTTAAGGGTTTTCACTGGTTGAGTAAGCAAATGTGAGTGCTCCTTCCTCTTTTGTGGGAGAATGAGGTGTCGGAGGAAGTTCTCGGGATGAGTTGAGCAGGAAACTAGATGAGATCTCACAGGAGGAATCTTGGGGTCCAGGAACGTCTCATAGACAGACAGAAAACCATAGTGGGCTTCCTGCTGGACTTGGTGCACACTAACCCTTAAGTTGGCACTACCAGAATAAAGGGATTTTTATAACGGCTTACCTGTAAAATCCTTTTCTTGGAGTACATCACGGGACACAGAGCGACTTAGTCATTACTAATGGGTTATATAGATTACCTTCAGGTGCTGGCACTGGCCACTTCCAAACCGGAAGTACCCTCCCCTATATAAGCCCCTCCCATCCGGGAGCACCTCAGTTTTGTAGCAAAGCAATAAGTGTCCCAAAAAGAGGGGTGGGAGCTCTGTGTCCCGTGATGTACTCCAAGAAAAGGATTTTACAGGTAAGCTGTTCTAAAAATCCCTTTTTTCTTTTTCGTACATCACGGGACACAAAGCGACTTAGTCATTACTAATGGGACGTCCCAAAGCAATGCCAAATGAGGGGAGGGATACACTATACATAAGCTGGGCGCCATCAGGCATGAGGCTCTTTTGCGGCCTGCAACACACTGCGCCCAAAGGCGACATCCTCCTGACTTCTAACGTCTACCTGGTAGAATCTAGTAAACGTGTGTACTAAGGACCATGTTGTGGCCTTACAGACTTGAGCCAGGGAGGCTTGGTGATGCACTGCCCATGAAGTTCCAACTGCTCTTGTGGAGTGCGCCCTAACTTTGAACGGAGGCGGTCTCCTTTTCAAGCCATAGGCTTGTATTATGACCTGTCGAATCCACTTGGCTAAAGTAGATTTTTGATGCTGCCTGACCCTTTCTGGGGCCTTCCAGCAGAACAAACAAAGTATCCGTTCTACGAATCTGAGCAGTGGCTTTAAGATAAGCTTTAACTGCTCTTACTACATCCAAAGAATGCAATAACTTTTCCTCTACCGAACTAGGTTTGGGGGAAAAAGGAAGGAAGAACCACATCTTGGTTCAAATGGAACCTCGATACCACCTTAGGGAGAAGGCTGGATGAGGACGTAATACTACTCTGTCCTTATGGATAACCAGATATGGCTCCTTACAGGACAAGGCGGCTAATTCCGATACTCTTTTAGCCGAACAAATGGCTACTAAGAAAATCAATTTCCTGGTGAAAAGAACCAAGGAAATGTGCCGCAATGGTTCAAATGGTTGTTTCTGTAGAACCGACAGAACCAGGTTTAAGTCCCATGGACATATGGGAATACCAACCGGAGGGCTAATACGCATCACTCCTTGTATGAAAGCTTTGACTAATGAATGCAAAGCCAAGGGCCTTTGAAAAAAATATTGACAAGGCCGTCTGACCCTTGATAGTACTCAAGGCAAGCTTCCTATGTACAGCCCACTGTAGGAAGTCCAGAATCCTACCTATTACGTACTTACGTGGATGCCATTTCCTGGCCTCACACCACGTGATGTACGCCTTCTAGATCCTATAATAGATCTGCCTGGATACCGGTTTCCTGGCATTGATCATGGTAGATACCACAGGATTAGAGAGCCCTCTCTTTTTTAGAATGTGGGCTTCAATAGCCAGGCCGTCAAACCTAGGGCTGGTAAGGAAGGGTAGTATATCGGTCCTTGCGAAAGCAGGTCCGGACGATGTGGGAGGGTCCAAGGACTTCCCACTGACATTTTTACAATCTCCGCGTACCATGCCCTTCGGGGCCACGCTGGAGCCACCAGAATCACTGGTTTCTTTTCTACCCTGATTCTGCGGATTAATTGCGGTGGGAATGCATATATCAGCTTGAACTGATCCCAAGGGAACACTAGGGCATCCGAACCGCAAGCTAGGGGATCCTTTGTGCGAGACACAAATCTGTCCACCTTTGCGTTGAATCTGGATGCTAGCAGATCTACATCCGGTGTTCCCCACCGCTGGCATATTGCCTGGAAAACCTCAGGGTGAAGAGACCATTCCCCCGGGCATAATTGCTGGCGACTTAAAAAGTCCGCTCTCCAATTTTCCACTCCTAGGATGAAAACCGCGGATATGGCTGTGACATACCTTTCTGCCCATTCCAGGATGCAATTCGCTTCCCTCTGGGCTGCACGACCCTTGGAGTTTGGATGTCCATGCTACTAGGGCATACCGGGCTGCTCGTATCTCTAAGAGATTGGTGGGCAGGGCCTTCTCTGCTTGTGACCACTTGCCCTGGAGAGACCATTGCTCCAGTACTGCCCCCCAGCCTATGAGGCTGGCATCTGTAGTGACCACCTTCCAAGAAACCGGACTGAAGGGTTTCCCTTTTTCCAGATTCTGGGGCACCAACCACCAATGGAGGCTCTTGCGAACGGAAGGGGACAGGGACATTGGTAAGTCTAAAGCCTGAACTTTTTTGTTCCAGGCTGACAGTATGGCCCTCTGCAAGTTCCTTGAATGGAATTGACCGTAGGGTACTGCTTCGAATGAAGCCACCATTTTTCCCAGCAGCCTTATACACAGGCGTATGGATGGTTTTCTTTTTTGTACCCACTAAGTGGGTCAAATCTTTCAAAGGCGACACCTTCTCTGGAGGTAAGAAAATCTTTCTCTGATTTGAATCCAGTCTTAGCCCCCAAGTATTCCAGACTTTTGACTGGTTTTAGGGCTGACTTGTCTCGGTTGATAATGCAACCATGAGATTCCAGATACTTGATTATCTAGTGAACGACCACTTCTATTTTTTTTTCACTGAGTGGTCTATCAGCAACAAGTCGTCTAGATATGCCATTATCGTTACACCTTGTGTTCCTAGTTTGGCCAATCGTAGGGCCAGAATTTTTGTGAACACTCGTGCTGTGGCCAGACCGAAAGGTAAGGCTCTGAACTGAAAATGGCGCCCTTCTACTGCAAAGCGTAGAAATTTCTGGTGGGCCGGACAGATGGGAATATGCAAATAAGCATCCCTTATGTCGATCGAGGCTAACCATTCTTGCCCTTGTAGGGCGGTGGCCACCGATCGGATCGACTCCATCCGAAAAAGTCCTGATATGTAGGAACTTGTTTAGCCCTTTTATATTTAATATGGGCCTCATGTCCCCATTTGGTTTGGGGACTGTGACAAGGTTCGAGTAAAACCCGAACCCGTTTTCTTCCAAGGGAACCTTCATGATTACCCTTGGGGCAATAGTTGCTCTAGTGCCAGAAGGAGGGATCCACTCTTCTGGGGATCGCTTGGCACGTTTGACCTTATAAAATGGGCAGGAGGAATGTCTTTTAACTCCAGCCTGTATCCCAGACTTACTGCGGAGATCACCCATCTCTGATGGTGTCCCGCCAGGTCTCTGTGAACAACTGAAGTCTTCCCCTCACCCGATTGAGTGGGGGCAACCCTTCATGACTTAGGGGGAGGTTTTGTACCTCTCTTGACCCAGGGTTTCTTGTTACCCTGTGATTGTCCCTGATTTCTGCCCCCTAGATTTGACCGCGGAGGCCGTCGGAACTGTTTCACAGCCGATGTGCCAGGGACTGGAGAAGTAGGCCTCTTAAAAGAAGGACTTCTACCCTTGTTCTTAACCGGCAAGAGTGTACTTTTACCGGCAGAAGTTTTCTGGATATATTTGTCCAGATCATCTCCAGATTAGCTTCCCATTTCATGGAGAACGCTTATCAGCAATTTCTTACAGGGAGCTTCAGCAGACCAGTTTTTGAGCCATAGAAGCCTACGCATATGTCTACAGACAGCGTAAAGCGGGATGCCTGTTGGATTGTATCCTTTATGGCGTCCACCGCAACACAAGGCTCTAGGTAGGTCAGCTAGGGCAAGAGCCTGCTGATCTGGTAAGTCCCTTAAGACTTGTTTCAACTGATCTTTCATTGCTTGGCAGACTCCAATCGCTGCTACTGCAGGTTGTGTCACCATGCTTGCTGTAGAGAAAGCAGATTTTAGTAAAGACTCCAATTTTTTATCTATTGGGTCCTTGAACATTGGAACATTATCTACTGGACATGTCAGTGATTTATTTACACAAGAGATGGCTGTGTCCACTGTAGGGACCCTCCTTTTTTTTTTTTTTATGAACTTATCCTCCATGGGATAGATCACTGGAAATCTCTTGGGGGGAGTAAATATTTTACAGGATGCTCCCAATCCTGGTAAATAAACCCTTCCAATAAAGGGTGGATTGGGAAGGAACAGACAGTCTGGGGAGCTTCCAGCGACCCCAGCGAGGAGACAGTAGTGGTTGATGGTTCCGCCAGAGGCATTTAAAATGCTGCTCGGACCATGTTAGTCAGAGACTGAACCCATAATCTTTCAGCCTGAGATGCTGAGAAAGGTTCTTCCACTGTTGATTTCTCTATAACTTTATCAACCTCACCTGATCCCCTTCAGGTAGGTCGATCTCTGGGACTGTTCCTCCACTAACAGGCACTCTGCAGGAGGAGACGGAGATCGGACGCGCTTTTCCTGTGACAGGGAAGCAGCGATCAATGCTGTTAATCTCTCTTCCAATCCTCCCAGAGTTGAGGATAAAACCTCTGTTATATATACAGGAGCAGGTGGACTGGGGACAGCCGCAGTACCAGGTACACCTGCGGGGTTCCTACGGCTACTGACCTCTGAAATTTCAGGGGAGATTGGCGCAGTACAGCATGCCCAAAATCCTCAGAGCCCGACGGAGACCCCTTTCGCTTCTTGGAAGATCTATTTCCAGAGCGTCTGGACGACATATCCTATAAGCACAAAGCTGAGGTATTCCCGTCGTCATACACCAATTTTGCTGGTAATAGTCTAACACAGTTGCTGCTATATACCCGCTGGTGTCCACTAAAGTGCCTTTCTATGGGGATGCCTGCATCAACCGCCTCTGTGTGCCACTGTTTGTTGCTAGCTCTGTTTGCATCCAGCTGACACTTGTACTGTGTCTTTATACAAGCTGGGACGCCTGCACATGCGCAGAAGCGCCGTGGCGTGCATCGAGCGTCATCCACCCGCCCCGCCCCTTTTTTTTCATAGGAGACGCGCCCGTGCGCCATTGGCGCCCTTTTCGAAAATCAAACAGGGACTAGGAGCCAGGGCCCTTTTTGCCGGAGGGCCTGTGCAGTGGATGAGCGCAGCAACAGGGCAGAGGAAGTGGATTCCCACAGAGAAACTTACCAACTGCCTGGATCTTTTGACTTGAGAAAACCAAAGATCCACATGACAAGAAAAATGGACCACAGCGGCCTCTAGTGGTTTAACACAGGTACCGCGGTCCTTTTTTTTTTTTTTTTTTCTCGACTACTATTAAAATTTTACATTTTCAGTAGTTACAGGCATACACAGATATTAGCGGGAATACCGTTAGGTAACAGACAGAAAGACAAATTAGGCTTGGGGGTCCCCCAATAGAACCAAGTTCCTGGGGGCCCCCACTTACCTGATCCCCGCCGCAGGACTTTGTTTGGTCCACAGAAGCCCAAACTTCACCTATCACGGCAGGCATTGTAATTAAACCTTCAGGGACCGGGTTCCCAAGGATTCCACTCCCCTGGACCTGTATAGCACCCTGCACAGACAACATCTTGGTCGTGGGTATGACCAGAGCTCTGGATCCCAGGGTCCAGCCCTCCTAAGAGAGGCATTACAGGCAAAACCTTGCTCTTCTGCTGCAAGGCCCGGGTACCGACCGTTTAGCTATGAAGCTTTTTTGGTGGGATCCGGAACAGCTTACTAAGGCCCAAAAGAACCTGTACGCAAGCCCAGTGAAAACACGTTACTCTTTGGCCAACACCTTAGACACTAGCAAAAAAACTGAGGTGCTCCCGGATGGGAGGGGCTTATATAGGGGAGGGTACTTCCGGTTTGGAAGTGGCCAGTGCCAGCACCTGAAGGTAATCTATATAACCCATTAGTAATGACTAAGTCGCTCTGTGTCCCGTGATGTACGAAAAAGAAAAATCGCTTGTTTTGGATCCTGGAGCTGCCAAAAGTATTTCTCAGTGCATTCTCATAAGAAGTGAAGTATGCAGATTGGGCCCACCCAAAGGGGTTTTTTCTGCATCCGATTTGCATGTCAGCAGAGTGTCCGGCTCTCAATGGAGGCGGATCGCATATCTCTGGGGAGGCTGCTGGGGGAATTGCACAAGAGTCCTGTGCATCTTCTGGTCTTTTTCAGGTCCGAATTCAGCCAAAAATCTGGAACAAAATCGGACCTGAAACGATAAATAGGGAAGCACTGGACCCCTGCTGTTTGCCGCTCCGTACGACAGTGTGAACCCAGCCTAAAACTGCAAAGCAAATGATACCAGTACTACATACAATCATAAATAATCCAATATATAGTCCAATCAAACGTCCTAATATAGTAAACTGTGCAATTAGAAAAACAATCCTCAGCTTACACCACTACTTATAGACTCTTACCAGAAGCAATAGACCTCAAATTAAAGGATGTATATTTGATATAAGTATTTCCACATCACATGTAAAAAGGTAATTACCAATAGTGCAGGTCAAAGCTCTTTTTTTTTATTTTTATATATATATATATATATATATCTTGCAAAAGCACATTTCTTAGCCTCACTGTCCCGCCGTATTGATGTCGGCGTGCTATACTCTTTTACCCATTTTGTCATTAATTAGGTAATCGGGCCATAGCATTGGTGTTGGCAGAGGAGAGGTGTCAGCTTTTATTCAAACCTGTTTTACAGTTCACATGCTGATCAGAGCTGTCCAGTCCATTCTGGACCTCAACGCACTCGACAAGTTCCTGAAAATACCGAAATTCAGGATGGAGTCAGGACACTGCTTTACTTAACCAGAGACTTCCTGGCATCAATGGATATCAAGGGTGCATACCTGCACATCATGATTATCCAGCCCCGCCAACAGTTCTTGTGCTTCACATTGGAGGATCGACAATCAATTTGTGGCATTACCCTTCAGCCTGTCTATGGCCTCCTTGGTGTTGGCTCCAGTTCTAGGTTTGTTAAAGCGGAGCTCCGCCGGAAAAAAAATAATTAAAAGCCAGCAGCTGCTGGCTTTTAATATTTGGACACTTACCTGTCCTGGAGTCCAGCGACGTCCGCAGCAGAGGACGAGCGATCGCTCGTCGCTCTGCTGCTCCCTCCGCCATCCTCGCTGAGGGAACCAGGAAGTGAAGCCCTGTGGCTTCATGCCCGGTTCCCTACGGCGCATGCGTGAGTCGCGCTGCGCTGTTCTGATTTGTCCTCCTGTGTTCTGGGAGCCGAGTGTCTCCCAGAACACTACGGGAAGTCTGGGGGAAGTGACGTCACTCCCGCAGATTCCCAGAGAGGACTCCCGGATGTGGGTGAAAATACCTGTCTTAGACAGGTATCTTCACCCCCCTGAAAGGTGTCAATTGTGACACCGGAGGGGGGGAGGAATCCGATTACCAAAAGTGAAAAATTTGGAGGGTGGAGCTCCACTTTAACAACTCGGAGAATCCCCATTGTGGAACAACTGGATGACTTTCCTATAAGTCAGGGGTCTCCAAACTTTAGCTCTCCAGTCATTCAGGAACTACAATTCCCATCATGCCTAGTCATGTCTGTGAATGTCCGTTTTGCAATGCCTCATGGGACGTGTAGTTCCACAACAGCTGGTGAACCGTAGTTTGGAGATCCCTGCTATAAAGGTTCAATTGGCTCAGAAAATGACCGGAAATGTTTAGCGGACGATACAGGTCCTGGAGCAGTTCAGCTGGGTACTGAACCATTAGGTATTTGACCTGGTTCCAACCCAATACCTGGAGTACTTGGAAATCTGAGTCCAGGTGGAGTCGCTTCTCCGTTTTGAATCTTTCCACGATCCCCTGTCTTTTTTTTTTGTGCCCATTTAATCCACAGGGTCTTAGAGCTGACTGTGCTTTTCTGCAAAGAATCCTTCCTTATCACCAGGTCATGGTGACGTTGAGACCTCAATCCTCTCTCATACCTAAAATGGGTTCCTTATTCCTCCTGAATCGAGACATTGGGGCTGATTTACTAATAACAGTGCGCTGCGCTGGTTCTAACCTTAATTGGTGCGCCGGATAACTCCTTCACTGGGCGCAGGAAGCAGCGGGGCACTGTTATAGTAAATAGAAATGTCAGCGGCGCTCTATTGAAAATGAATGGTTCCCTATGGGAGCCCATTGATTTAAATAGAGGTCGCCCGGGAAGTCGGATCTGACTTGCGGGCGACTCGTGTGTCGGCTGACACAGGGACAGCGCGACTTTGCGAGGCGACCTGGACACGACCTGAGCGTGCAGCAGCCGCTCAAGTCGTGTCCTAGAGGCGACTAGCCGGCCGAGATGTCATCGCGCTGGTCCTCGGCAGCTTCGCTGTCCCATGTTTGGTATGAATCATGAAGGGGAACTCCAGGCCAAATTTTAATGAAAAAACCGGCATGGGTTCCCCTTCAGGAGCATACCAGACCCTTAGGTCTGGATTTTAAGGTGAACCCCCTTAAGCCGAAAAACGGCATGGGGGTCCCCCCAAAATCCAAACCAGACCCTTAGGTCTGGTCTGGATTTTTAAGGTGAACCCCCTTAAGCCGAAAAACGCCGTGGGGGTCCCCCCAAAATCCAAACCAGACCCTTATCCGAGCACGCAACCTGGCAGGCCGCAGGGGAAAAGGGGGGGGGACGAGAGAGCGGCCCCTCCTCCCTCCTGAACCGTACCAGGCCGCATGCCCTCAACATGGGGAGTTTGGTGCTTCGGGGCAGGGGGGTCCCCAGATGCCGGCCCCCCACCCTATGTGAATGAGTATGGGGTACATCGTACCCCTACCCATTCACCTGGTGGCAAAATAAGTCAATAAAAAAAGACCACACAGGTTTGAATAGTAATTTATTGGGCAGCTCCGGGGGTCTTTCTGCCGGGCCCCCGCTATCTTCTGCTAGCTCTTTTGCTAGCGGGGGTCCCGGGCTTCCTCGCCGTCTTCTGGGGTCTTTCTGCCGGGCCCCCGCTATCTTCTGCTAGCTCTTTTGCTAGCGGGGGTCCCGGGCTTCCTCGCCGTCTTCTTCCGACTTCGGGGGTCTCTTGTTCTGTTCTCCGGTTCTTCTCCCGCTCTCTGACGCCTTCTCCACGATCCCCGGTTCTTTCTGCCTTCCGCCGGGCCCCCGCTATCTTCTGCCAGCTCTTTTGCTAGTGGGGGGCCGGTCTTCTTCGTCGCCTTCTTCCTTCTTCTCTTCGTCCGATGTTACCTCGTCGCTGTCCACCGCCGCAATGCTCTGTCCGAGCAGCGGTGCCACTTTTATTGGCATGGGGCGTGGTCACCGGATGATGCCACCGCTGACCCCGCCCCGTTTCACGTCACAGTCCCATCATTCCCCGGGACTCTGACATCATACGGGGGCGGGGTCAGCGGTGGCATCATCCGGTGACCACGCCCCATGCCAATAAAAGTGGCACCGCTGCTCGGACAGAGCATTGCGGCGGTGGACAGCGACGAGGCAACATCGGGCGAAGAGAAGAGGGAAGAAGGCGATGAAGAAGACCGGCCCCCGCTAGCAAAAGAGCTGGCAGAAGATAGCGGGGGCCCGGCAGAAGGCAGAAAGAACCGGAGATCGTGGAGAAGGCATCGGAGAGCGGGAGAAGAACCGGAGAACAGAACAAGAGACCCCCGAAGTCGGAAGAAGACGGTGAGGAAGCCCGGGACCCCCGGTAGCAGAAGATAGCGGGGGCCCGGCAGACCCCAGAAGACGGCGAGGAAGCCCGGGACACCCGCTAGCAAAAGAGCTAGCAGAAGATAGCGGGGGCCCGCCAGTACTTTTCAAACCTGTGTTGTCTTTTTTTATTGACTTATTTTGCCACCAGGTGAATGGGTAGGGGTACGATGTACCCCATACTCATTCACATAGGGTGGGGGGCAGGTATCTGGGGTCCCCCTTATTAAAGGGGGCTCCCGGATTCTGATAAGCCCCCCCGCCCGCAGACCCCGACAACCAACGGCCAGAGTTGTCGGGAAGAGGCCCTTGTCCCCATCAACATGGGGGCAGGGTGCTTTGGGGTGGGGAGGGCCGCAGGTTGCCCCCCTGCCCCGAAGTACCAAACCCCCCATGTTGAGGGCACGCGGCTTGGTACGGTTCAGGAGGGAGGGGGGGCCACTCTCGTCTCCCCCTTTTCCCCTGCTGCCTGCCAGGTTGAGTGCTCGGATAAAGGGTCTGGTGTGTATTTTTAGGGGACCCCACGCAAATTTTTTTGTTTTTGGCGCGGGGTTCCCCTTAAAATACATGCCAGACCTGAAGGGCCTGGTATGGATTCTGGGGGGACCCCCACGCCAGTTTTTTCATTTTTTTTGGGGGGGGGTCCCCTTTGAATCCATACTAGACCCAAGGGCCTGGTATGGACCTGGGGGGGACCCCACCCTGGTTTTTTTTTTTTTTAAACCGTTTTTTTTTTTTTTTTTAAACCGCTTTTTTTTTTTTTATTTTACATTTCCTTTAACAACCAGCTATAAACCGGTAAAACAAAAAAATGCCGCAAAATTGCGGTACTTGCGTTTTGGATGCGGGTCCATTGAATTCTATTACATCCAAAACACTGTTTTTGGCCTGGCAAAAAAAATCTGCAGTTGCGTTTAAAATCGTTTTTCACAAACCCTCAAAATGCCTTCAGACGCCAAAGGTTTCCAAGTTTCAGACGCGGTACCGGCGTTTAGCCGCATTTTAGTTTAGAAGCGTTTTTAAAGGTGACCTATTTTTTTACATTGATAAACTCCAAATTTATGGCAAATGAGGAAAAAACTGAAAATTTATATCAAATACTTACCGTAATTTTCCTTTCCTGATGGACTCCATGGCAGCCTACGTGTGGGTTAATCCCGCCCCTCATACCTCATAGGACCCTTCTCCCATAAATCTTTGCTCTGGGCCAGAGGCCGTGTTCCATAATTTAGCCTACTCCAGCCACTGGGAGGGAACTCCTGCTGCCATGGAGTCCATCAGGAAAGGAAAATTACGGTAAGTATTTGATATAAATTTTCCGTTTTCCTGACAGACTCCATGGCAGCCTACGTGTGGGAAATAACTAGCCATACACACCCGGGTGGGCAGAGTGCTGGACAAAAGAAAAAAGGTTTATTGGCACCATCAACAGACAAGATAAGTAAACCACTACGCAGTAGTGTGCCATGAACGTGTTAATTGAAGACCACAAGGCCACCTTGCAAATAACTTCTGGAGGCACGTGACGTGATGCCGCCCATGATGAAGACACTTCTAGTTGAGTGAGCAGTCACCGCTTCTGGAGGCGCCAAGCCCTTGGCTTTATAGGCCCACTGAATGGCCTGAACAATCCATGCTCGGATAGATCTGGAAGAGGCACGCATTCCCTTATACTTCCTGTGAAAAGAACGAGCAGGTGGTCGGTCTGACGGAAAGAAGCTGTAGCTTCAAGATACTGACTCAGAGCTTTTCCAACATCTAAGGGATAAACACTGGAATCCTCGGTAGATCTGAACGTTGGAAGAGCAATCTCCTGATTGTCATGAAACACAGATGCCACTTTGGGGTTTGAACCCAACATAGGAATTAAAACGTTTAGAAATGGCCCCTTGCATCCCTGAGAGCTGATTTCAGAGACCCTCTTGGCCAATGTTATAGCCACCAAGAAGACAACTATTAGAGAGAGTCATTTGACAGAAGATTGATCTTCATGTTCCAACTCTCTACCTAAGAAAAAATCCAGGACAAGGAGAAGATCACAATTAGAAAAACTTGGCTCTGAGGTCTGAGCCTTATTGCTCCTCTGAAAAACTACTGAGTAAGAGGGTGTCTAGCCCAGGAAACACCCGTAAAGGCAGAGATTACAGCGATTTGGACTCGCAGCGAGCTGACTGACAATGAGAGATCCAATCCTGATTGTAAGAAGCCCAGGATATCATGTATCTTTGGGTTATTGCAAGAACCTGCAGTGGAAGAGGTCTAGTCTGAATTTTTTTTCCAAATCCTCTGGTAGACCCTGTTGGTGCCTGTTCTTCTGGCATTTAATATTGTGGAGATGGCCCTACTTGGACAGCCTAGGGCCTCCAACCTTCCCCTCTCAAGAACCAGATCATCAGATGTAGATGGGTCGGGCATGGATGTAGAAATGCCCCTTGTGATAGGAGATCTGGTCTGGAGGGTAGAGGAACTGGGTCCCGGAAGCTGAGTTGCATCAGCAGTGGAAACCATGGCTTGTTTGGCCAGTACGGGACTATTGCCACTATCTCTGCTTCTTCCATCCTGAGCCTCGACAAAAAACGGAGAATGACAAAAGCCTGGGGATACCAAGACCTTGTGTAGTATCTCACTAGTCTGAAGTTGCATGGGGAGGCAAACAAGTCTACTTCCGGAATGACTCCCAGGGACAGGACCCACCTGAAGACTTCGGGGGGAAGTCCACTCGTTGTCCAGAGAAACTCTCAACAGAAAATCTGCCTGAACATTCTGGACTCCAGGGAGATAGACAGCTGTCAGGTTGGCCAGGTTTTTCTGGGCCCAGATCATGATGAGCTCTATTTCCTTTGACAGGGAGAGACTGGGAGTACCCCCGTCTCTTGATGTATGCGACTGCCGTTGTGTTGTCCAGTCTTAGGAGGTCTCCTGCTGTTAAGTGGTGAAAGGCCTGCAGAGCGCAGAACGCTGCCCGGAGTTCCAGAACATTGGAGACTATCCTGTGAGAGAGAAAATTCCATATGCCTTGGGCTACTTCTGTCAGCCCCTGTTGCTGGCATCTGTAGTGATGGTGACCCAAGACACAGGTGCGATGGAGTGACAATTGAGGAGGTTCCTCTGTTGTAGCCACCAAGGAAAGCTCTCCCGCATGGATGAGGTTATTTGGATAAAGTGATCCCGAAGCCCTGGATTATACTGCTGGAGGAAACCCTTCTGGAAGGGCCGCATTTTCCACTGAGCCCACTTTACCATGGGTGTTGTTGCCACCATGGTACCAATGATCTTTAGGCATTGAGAGGCTTGGAGATGAGGACGACATTGCAAGCCAAACTCTGTCCCGGATCACTGGGATTTTTCCAGGGGTAACAAGATGGTGCTCTTGATAGCGTTGAAGTGTGCCCCGAGGAATACCACGGACTGCGTAGGATCCAGATGGCTCTTTTCCAGATTCAGAAGCCAACCAAACTCGAGTAGAGTGGAGATGACCTGGGATCTGTGGATTAGCAACTGCTTCTTGTCCCGAGACAACAGCAGGTCGTCTAGATAGTGATACAGACTGACACCTTCTGGTCCTGATCAGAGCCACGACAGCCAACAAGTTTTGAAAACACACGAGGCGATGTAAGCCCGAAGGGGAGACAGGTGAACTGCAGACGGATTTAATCGACAGCAAAGCGAAGGTATTTCTGGAATTCTGACGCTATCGGAACATGGAAGTAGGCGTCCTTCAGGTCTATAGAGATAAGCCAATCGCCTGGTTGGATTGCTTGACTGATCATGAGTAGTGTCTCCATCTTGAACTTCTCCTTCTAGATAAAATAATTCAAGTGGGTTAGGTCTATAACTGGCCTCCAGGAGACGTTTTTCTTCAACACCATGAAGAGGGGCGAGTAGACCCCTTAAAACCTTTTGTCATCTGGAACTGGAATTGCAGCGCCCTGAGCCACAAGAGAGACAGGAGAATTCGCTTTTTCTCTTCCGAGAGAGGCAAGGATGCCGACTCGCTCTGTTTTAGGCAGGTGAAATATCATAAAGACTTAGGGGATTCTTGTCCACCGGAAGATGCCCCTTTTGAAAACTTCTGGCCTGAAGGCTGTTTTTTCTTCCAGGTCTTCTTGAACTCACGGCCAGGCCTATAGTAGCGAGCATTCCTTGCTCGATCTGAACTTTGCCTGGGCTGTGTTCTCTTCTGGTTTAGCAGACGGCGATCCTGGGGAAGGAACCCCGACTTGCCCCCTGTGGCAGGGGTGATGGCACTGTCCGATATGTTCCCAAAGAGGGACGAACCCCCAAATGGAATCCTGCACCATGCCTGCTTGGAGGCAGGGTCAGCTACCCATGGGCGCAGCCACAAGGCACGCTTAGCCGTGACAGATGTCAGCATGATCCGAGCCACCAGGCGAATTATGTCTAGGGAAGCCCCACGAGAAAAGCCAACGTCAACCTTAGCCCATGAATAGGTGAGCTCCTGGCCAGTTCTTCCGAGATGCTCCTCAGAGAAGCATCAACGTCGTCTGTCCAGACTTCCATCACTTTAGAAAGGGCTGCGAGAGCTAGAGCTGGTTTGCAGGTCATACCCGCTGTAATGTAGATCCGCTTGAGGTCGGTATAAATTTTCCACTCCAGGCAATTCCTAAAGGAAACAGTATCCTCCAATGGGAGTGTGACGTGCCTCACCATCCTCATTAGGGCTGAGTCAATGAGAGGAGCCGACTCCAGGTGTTTTACATCCTTGCTTTTAAATGGGTACATTTTTGATACCTTCATTAACAGGCAATTCTTCCTTTCAACACCACCCCATTCGTCGGTAATTATTGCGCTGAGTTCACCCAAAAAGGAGAAATTAGGGTGTTCTTTTTTGAGGTGTTTAAAATATTTCCTCTGTTTGGAGGGTGCCTCCACTGGCTCTTCCATCTCAAAGCTTCTCTGACAGCTTTTGACCAGCTGTGGTACTAGGGCAAATTCAAAACCTGCACCAGGGTCATCTACCTCCACCTCACTGTCTGAGGCTTCAATTGAGGAATGGCTCGGCTGTGAAGGGCCTGGAGCCTTGAGATCATCCCTAATAGGGACTGACATAGTGTCGCCAGCAGGGTTGTGGGTATGACCAGAATCCCCTTTACTCAGGGACTCATGGACCACCTTTCTGACCAGTGCTTCCACTTGTTGATCTCCACCCTCTCTTTCTTATGCGACTTTAGAAAAGCATCGTTCGCAGAGCGATTTTCCTTTAGGAACCTGGGCCCCGCATATCCAGCAGGCTTTCCTCACAGAGCGGCTGGAGTGGCGGTGAGAGTGACGCCCAGAGGTGGTTTTAGACTCCTATCTGTGGTACCTAGATCTAAAGGAAGATCTGACGTCTGGACCTTGAAGAGGAGTGACAACGTTGAGACCTAGGGCGGTCTTTGCCGTGCTTTGGTGTTCAGACCTAGAAGAGCTGAGTGAAAAAGAAAGGGTTAAGAGCTCCTGAATGAGTGAACCCATGCATCACAGGTAGAAAAGAAATAAATCCTACCTGCAGCGCAAGGGTTGGCCACAAGAGGGTGGTGACAGATCCATGGCAAGGCAGTTTGAAAGTGAAATGAATCATTAAAGGCTTATGAGAAACAGGAGTGACAACAGGCATGAGAGAGCACATAACAAAACATAGCCAGCACCCAGGGCGCCTGCAGCAAACAATTTACCTTGTAAACCAGAGCCCAGTGCCTGGGATAAACACTGCATAAGTGTCATGGATATGCATTAATGTCTGTCTGCCATCTTACCTTCCTCCTCATGTGTTCATCTAGAGACCAGACCTCCTTCACCTGGCTTCCTTTATAATCTCCTCCCAGCCTGACTCCACCCCAGGCCCTATCACTGAACACTATATTAACCTGTGCACTGCAAGCCTGCTTTGCTGATCAACGTGTTTGTTAGGCATTGTGTGTTTGGGTTCCTGCCTGCCGTGTGCTACGTCTGTCTCTCTGTTACGTTATTGGCTTGTCCCCGACCATCCCTGTCTGCTCGTGACCCTTGACCTTCGGCTCGTTCTTCGTTATCCTTGTCTGCTTGTGGCCCCTGACCTTCGGCTTGTTATTCGGTTCTCTCTATCGTGTGCTGCTGCTTCCCCTTATCCTACGGGGCGTGAGCTAGGAAACTCCAGGGGCCGCGACCTGGTCCCAGCCTGCAGCGTAACATCCTCACCACTAGAGGCCCTGGAGAAGACCAGCTGGGTCTTAGACTCCGCGCCCTGGGGAATCTTGGCTCTCGCTTCCGTTGGGATCCCGGTTGTGCTCCTCTGGTCCCGCTTTCCACAACCACCCAGTTTCCTATCCACAGAAGCCAGCCATAGGGTTCACTACCTCGCGGTGCACTCCTGTCCCCCTACGGTGTGCATCTGTCACCTGGCCACAGGTGACCCTGACAGTTTGATCAGCCATGAACCCGGCTGACATCCCGCTTCCCGCGGATGATCCATTGCAGGGCATAGTTCGCAGACTTGAGACCCAGGAATCAAATCAGACCCAGGTGATGCGATTCCTCCAGGATCTGGCTTCTCGATTCGAGCAGCTTCAGGTCTCCTTGGGAACCCCGAATCCGCAACCCCAAGTACAACCAGCGGCTGTACCTATCGCACCAGTCGCAGCCTCACACTCACTAAGATTGCCAGCTCCGTTCCGTTTCTCTGGGGACTCCAAGGCCTGCAGGGGGTTTCTCAGCCAATGCACTATTCATTTTGAGCTTCAGCCTCAAAGCTTCCTATCTGACCGGGCTAAGGTAGCCTATATCATTTCCCTCCTCTCCGGTGAAGCTTTGGCCTGGGCTGCCCCCCTGTGGGAGAGGAACGATCCGGTGGTTTCCAGTCTGTCCGAATTCTTGAAGCTCTTTCGTAATATCTTCGAAGAGCCGGCTCGGGCTTCTTCAGCGGCTAGTGCTGTCTTACGTCTTCGCCAAGAATCTAGTTCAGTGGGGCAATATGCTCTTCAGTTCCGTATCCACACAGCTGAATTGAGCTGGAATAATGAGGCCCTGGTCGCTACCTTTTTACATGGCCTCTCTGACCGAGTGAAAGACGAATTAGCGGGAAGAGCCATTCCCGTCGGTCTGGACGATGTAATTTCATTATGCAACCAGATCGACATTCGTTTTCAAGAGAGGTCCTTAGAAAAAAGACGCCAGCACTCTCTGGGTCCTAGCCAGTCTGAGCTCCCCTCCCTTCATCCCGTGGAGCATCCTCTACCTGCTGAAGAACCTATGCAGCTGGGCCGGACCAGACTAACCCCCGAAGAACGTGCTAGGCGCAGAACTCTGGGCTTGTGCCTCTATTGTGGGGGCAGGGGTCATTTTCGTGACTCCTGCTCGCTTCGTCCGGGAAACGCTCGGGTCTAATACATTTGGAAGGTGGAGTATTGGACCCAGAAACATCACCTTCTCGCCTGCTCTTGCCGGTGTCCCTTCATGTAGGCACTTCTCCTCAGTCAACCCTTGCATACCTGGATTCCGGGGCTGCCGGCAATTTCATGGATTGGAGAACTGCTTCTTCTATGAAGCTTACCCTTTCACCTCTCACTACCCCATTGGTAGTCTCGGCAATTGATGGCACTGTTCTCCCAGGGGGCCCTATTCGCTTCCAGACGCTACCCATTAGGATGTCGGTAGGGATTCTCCACCAGGAGTGGATATCCTTTCTTATTCTACCCAAGGCCTCTACCCCAGTTGTATTGGGTCTCCCTTGGCTACAGCTCCACTCTCCACATGTGGACTGGGTCTCTGGGCAGATCCTGGCCTGGGGTTCCTCATGTTTCTCGTCGTGTCTTCTCAAGGTGACCCCCAAGGAGAGTCTTCCGGTTGCTGCCACTTCTGTTTCTTCTGATCTTCCCGCCGCATACAGCGATTACCGGGATGTGTTCTGTAAAAAATCAGCTGAGGTGCTTCCTCCCCACAGGTCTTTTGACTGTGCTATTGATCTTGTCCCCGGAGCAACTCTACCCAGGGGTCGTACCTACCCTCTGTCCATCCCAGAGACCCAGGCCATGTCGGAGTATGTAGCAGAGAATCTGGAGAGAGGGTTCATCCGGAAATCCTCATCGCCTGCAGGGGCAGGGTTCTTTTTTGTTGCCAAAAAGGATGGTACCTTAAGACCCTGCATCGATTATCGGGGTTTAAATGCGGTTACTATTAAAAATCGATACCCCTTACCCTTAATATCTGAGCTATTCGATAGGTTGAAGGGTGCCTCCATTTTCACCAAGTTGGATCTCAGAGGCGCGTACAATCTCATTCGAATACGGGAGGGTGACGAATGGAAGACTGCATTTAACACTAGAGACGGGCATTACGAATATCTGGTGATGCCTTTTGGTCTGTGTAATGCTCCAGCCGTGTTTCAAAACTTTGTCAATGAAATCTTCAGAGATCTGCTGTACCAGTTTGTTGTCATCTATCTGGATGACATTCTGATCTTTTCTGAAAATCTGCTCGTCCACAGAAACCATGTCCGCACTGTACTTCAACGTCTTAGAGAGAACAATCTCTATGCCAAGCTGGAGAAATGTTCCTTTGAATGTTCTGAGGTCCTGTTTTTGGGGTGCTTTGTCTCATGTTCGGGGCTTCGTATGGACCCTGGGAAGGTCTTGGCTATCACCAACTGGCCTCTTCCTGCTAGCCTCAAGGCCACACAGCGCTTTCTTGGCTTCACTAATTATTATAGGCAGTTCATAAGGAATTACTCTTCCATTGCCGCGCCTATTATCGCTTTGACCAAGAAGGGTGTGAATGCCAGAGACTGGCCTCCCGAAGCTGTCTCTGCATTTCACAACCTGAAACAGGCCTTTGTTTCTGGCCCCCTCTTGAGGAGACCAAATCCTGGGAATGCATTTTATATTGAAGTAGACGCTTCCTTAATGGGGGTGGGAGCTGTGCTTCTTCAAATCTTTGAGAAGAGACGCCAACCATGTGCGTTCTTCTCCAAAAAAATTTCTCAGGCAGAGAGGAATTATGCCATCGGTGATCGGGAACTTCTCGCAATTAAATTGGCGTTAGAGGAGTGGCGTCATCTCTTGGAGGGTTCCCCTCACTCCATAACGATCTTTACCGATCACAAGAATTTACAGTATCTACAGAATGCTAAACGTCTGAATCCTAGACAGGCCAGGTGGAGTCTCTTCTTTGCCCGTTTTAATTTCACGATTACCTACAAACCTGGTTCCTGCAACGGTCGGGCTGATGCGCTCTCTAGGTCATTTGACACTTTGGACGAGGAGTCCGCCCCTGAACCTGAGCCGATCATTCCCACCTCATGCATTGTTGCCCACTCTACCACCCTGAAGTCTAAAATTCCGCCTGGTAAGACCTTTGTCCCCACTGAGCTAAGAGCTAAGATCCTTCGTTGGGGACATGATTCCAAGGTGGCAGGGCATTCTGGATTCCTCCGATCCTTCCTACTCATCAGTCGTCACTACTGGTGGCCTAATCTCCGCTCAGACGTCAAAGACTACGTTAAAGCTTGTCATGTCTGTGCTCAGTCCAAATCCTCCACACAAGCTCCTGCTGGTCTCCTCATGCCCTTGCCTATTCCTAAGGAACCCTGGGCCCATATTGCCATGGATTTTATCACCGATCTCCCACTGTCTGAGAATAATACAGTCATTTGGGTGGTAATCGATCGATTCTCCAAGATGGCTCATTTTGTTCCTCTTCCTGGTCTTCCTTCTGCCCCTGCCTTGGTTCCCATTTTCATTCGAGAAATTCTCCGCCTACATGGGGTCCCTTCTCATATTGTTTCCGACAGGGGAGTCCAATTCACGTCTCGTTTTTGGAGAGCCTTTTGCAAATCCCTCAATATTGTCTTGGATTTTTCTTCTTCTTACCATCCCCAATCCAATGGACAGACTGAGAGGGTTAATCAGGAGTTAGAGGTCTTTCTTCGCACCTTTGTGTCTTCTCACCATGACGATTGGTCCTCTCTACTCCCGTGGGCAGAATTCTCCCATAACAATCATGTGAATACCAGTTCGCAGAAGACACCCTTTTTCACAGTTTATGGAAAACACCCTCAACTTCCTCTTCCTATGATCTGTTCTCCAGACATTCCAGCTTTGGCTTCGGTTCAGGAGTCTCTCAATTCCGTTTGGGGTCACGTTCATGATTCCCTCCGGGCAGCTGCTGAAAAATTCAAAGGCTTTGCCGACCGCCGCAGGCGTAAACCGCCTTCTCTTCAGCCAGGGGACAAAGTCTGGCTCTCTACCAGGAACATCAAGCTCCGAGTTCCTTCTCTGAAGTTTGCTCCACGATTCATCGGTCCATACACGGTAACTGCTAAACTGAATCCGGTTTGTTTCAAACTCCAGATTCCTAAGAGCCTTAAAATCACTAACTCCTTTCATGTTGCTCTTCTAAAGCCTTTAGTCCTCAATAAATTCTCTCGTCCTCTTCCTACCGTGGCGCCTGTCTCTGAGGATAATCAGGAGTACGAGATCAGTCAAATTCTGGACTCCCGACTCTGTAAAGGCGTTCTTCAGTACCTCGTTCATTGGAAAGGGTTTGGTCCTGAGGAGAGGTCTTGGATCACTGCATCTGAGGTCTTTGCACCTCGTCTGTTAAAGGAGTTTCATCTGAAGTTTCCCTCTAAACCTGGGCCCAGGCGGGGAAGGGGGAGGCCTCGTAAGAGGGAGGGTACTGTCATGGATATGCATTAATGTCTGTCTGCCATCTTACCTTCCTCCTCATGTGTTCATCTAGAGACCAGACCTCCTTCACCTGGCTTCCTTTATAATCTCCTCCCAGCCTGACTCCACCCCAGGCCCTATCACTGAACACTATATTAACCTGTGCACTGCAAGCCTGCTTTGCTGATCAACGTGTTTGTTAGGCATTGTGTGTTTGGGTTCCTGCCTGCCGTGTGCTACGTCTGTCTCTCTGTTACGTTATTGGCTTGTCCCCGACCATCCCTGTCTGCTCGTGACCCTTGACCTTCGGCTCGTTCTTCGTTATCCTTGTCTGCTTGTGGCCCCTGACCTTCGGCTTGTTATTCGGTTCTCTCTATCGTGTGCTGCTGCTTCCCCTTATCCTACGGGGCGTGAGCTAGGAAACTCCAGGGGCCGCGACCTGGTCCCAGCCTGCAGCGTAACATCCTCACCACTAGAGGCCCTGGAGAAGACCAGCTGGGTCTTAGACTCCGCGCCCTGGGGAATCTTGGCTCTCGCTTCCGTTGGGATCCCGGTTGTGCTCCTCTGGTCCCGCTTTCCACAACCACCCAGTTTCCTATCCACAGAAGCCAGCCATAGGGTTCACTACCTCGCGGTGCACTCCTGTCCCCCTACGGTGTGCATCTGTCACCTGGCCACAGGTGACCCTGACAATAAGCCTGCAAGTCATCCCAAGTAATAGCTGCTTTGACAGCTATTTAAATCTGCCACCGTAAACGATGTCACCGCCCCATAGCGGTTGCCATCCGGTGGCGGCCAATCGCATGCGCGACCGCCGCCGCCATTTTGGCGAAACTGCGCCTGCACGAACCAAGCACGGAATCTTCGTTCGCGGGTTGCGGATGCGCAGCGACTTCCTGAAACGGCGAGCTGGAACGCAGCTGCGCTCCAGCCGCCGTGGCCACTCACTGGAGCTTGATAGAAAATAAGGAGACACACAAAACACAGAGATACGGCTGCCATATAAAAGGAATATCTTTGTACATTACCACCACCACGGCACAATCCGGACCAGAACCTAGGACTGGGGAGCTGTTCGCTCGACCCACCGCACGATCGGGCGTTTACAAAGCCTCCCGCTAATAGCTGGGACGTTTGGCCATATTGCCGCTTGCCTGCCAATGGCCAGGTTAGTAAGCTCTTCATGGTATCACATCATATCGCCCATGTCCACCTGCTAATAGCTAGGATTGCTGGACTGCAGAGAGGATCACCGCTAACCACCAACGTATCGCCGTGCACAACGCCAGGCCTGGATTACAGGAAAACTTCATGAAAAGGTAAGACTATATCTTGGTCCTAGGAGGAGGACAAAAAAAGGAACACGGCCTCTGGCCCAGAGCAAAGATTTATGGGAGAAGGGTCCTATGAGGTATGAGGGGCGGGATTAACCCACACGTAGGCTGCCATGGAGTCTGTCAGGAAACCATAATATATATATATATATATATGTAGCGGGGTCTTCAAAGTTAGTGGGATACATCTGGGGGTAGAGAGATCCAGGTGTGTAATTATGTCAGGGTTCAGACCCCTTTTTGTTATTCGTGGAGGATTGGGTGGTGTAATATTCTCTTTGACCAGTGGGTGTCAGTGTACCTACTGGCTCGAGGTAGAATCACTACCAGAGGGCTACCCTTCTTTGTCCCTTCCTGGAGATGGTACGGCCGGGGCGGGGAACCCGCCGTGGTGTCGATGGGAGGAGATAAAAGGGGGAGACGCCCTCGCCACGAGGTCTGTCGGTCGGTTGGTTTTCGGGAGAGATCATCTCGTCACGCACCCAGGCACCTTAGGCCTGGGTGTGGGCGGTTCAAGGTTCCGGCCTAGGCGCCCTAGGCCTGGCCGGAATGAAGATGGAGTCCATCCCGGGCACCTTCAGCCTGGGGTGAGGTACTATTGAGGAGGCCTGGGACCCGGTGACTCCGACTGGGTCCCGCGAGGGTGAAGTTGCTCCAGGGCGCCCCTTGCGAGGGGACCCGCATCTGAGGTGAGGAGGCTGGGGAGGTCACCCGTCCGAAGACCCGGTGCAGTGTCAACCCAGTGATGGATGGGCCTTCGGTAACTCCCTCGGAGGACATCTTCCCCTGATATGGGCTACAGCGCAGCGGAGGAGCTTTCATTAAGACTCCTGCAACCCCTGGTCATAGCACAGGGAGTGTAGGGACTAGGAACCTGTACAGTGCCTCGACCTGCTTTCCCCATCGTATCCTGCCGTTGCATTTGACTGTATGTGGAGATACGCAATAAACCTGAGTTTGGACTTTGATGGGTGTATGGACTCTGTTGATGGGAACAAAGGGAGATTCCGGCACGGAAGGACTGACCCTCATAACCAGCACACATTTGGCCCGAGGAAAAGATTGGTACTGGCCTTCACCTCACCCACAGCCATGGGGAGGACATGGGCCGTAGCGCACCTCACTCTGTCGCTCGACATACCCCTAGCTAAAGAGGCCGGGGTGAGGCCGCTACACGTGGGGGCTCGTCCGGGATGAAATGTGTGTTGACCCTGAGGTTTGGAACGGCTGTGTTTGAACTTTGCTGCCCGGAGGAGGTCCGAGCAGGTCGGCCATGTGATTGGCCAAAGTGCATCCCTGTGCTCGAAGTCGTGGAAATTTCCCTGAAAAACCGGGAGAGGCCCATGCAGAAAGAGCGGGAAGAGGGAGGAGTCCAGCCGTGTGACGAACTACATGTGGGGACTTTTGCTGCACTGCGCCACGAGGCACCCCATGACTGCGCAATTCGTGGGAGGAGACTGAAGGAAGCCCGCGAAAACGTGCAAGTCGTGGGAGGAGTCTGGCCACGTGTGGAGATACACGTGGAGACTCCGGCGCGAGGTCAGCGCATGATGGAGCAGCAAGTGGTCGGAGCGAACTCAGGCTCCCCGTGGATGCCGGTACCTTATCCTTTCAAGATGACTGCATTTGCTGCACCCATTACAGACACGGGGATAAGGCTCAGGCCCCGAGGACAGTTGGCTCTGTATTCATGCAGAGACACGGAGGCCCTCGGTGTGATCTGTCCCGGATGCTCGGGACTGGTGGTCCAACTAAAGCCATTCGGGCGATGCGAAGCATGCAAGGAGTTTCTTTTTGAGGTTGAACCACACACGAAAAGGCCCCGGGCCCTACGCCTCAACTGCATCACAGGAACCGCCACTCCGGAGGGAGAGATCAAAGCCTTTGCAGAGTTTCCCGTGCGCGCTGACCAGGGCGAAGTGACTGCCCAACCAGAGACTGAGAGAGAAAAATCCGAGGACACTGCTTCGGTCACTACAGACTCCCTGCTCCCACCTCCGAAGAGGAAAGTCGGCCTGGTACAGGCATCCTATGGTCGTGGTCGAGTTTCACCCCGCCGCTTGCCTGGCCTGGATGACGCCGGTAGAGAAGAGAGTCCCGGACATCCCAGTTCTTCAGAAGGTCCAGGTGAGCCAGGGGCTGGGACTGTGGTGTTGGTTGGAGGTGTCGGGGGTCCACAGTTGGTGGAGCCCGCAAGGGAGGGTAGCCTTCCGTCTACTAGAGACTACCTTCCCGCTGAGATGTATGACACCTCCGACTTAGAGTCATTGTCAGACTGTGGGGATGACGGAGAGATAGACGAACTGTTTCACCGGAAGGGCTGGGACAGACGCCCACTACCTGTGCTGAGTAAACCGCAGGATTTCCCCATGTCCATAGAAGACAGTACGCTCCGGGTGAAGGCCCCGGAGTTCTCGAGGAAATCTAGTCCTCCGACCAACTTCCCGCATTCAACTACATCACCCGCTCTGATGTTGGGGATGCAGCGTGCTTCGTTGCGGGCACCAAAGACAAAGAAACCCGAGATGGTGAAGGTACCTCGGCACCCGGAGGCCATCGTACAGCCAGGAGAAGGTGAGCGAGATGTGATGCCACCTCTAGCCAGGTTGCAGAGACTTTTCTCCCAGAGAGTCGCCCGTGAATATGGGTGGGAGTACCCCTACTTGCCTCTGGACTTATTTTATGAAGTCGAGGTCCTGCGACCAAGGTGGTATGACGAGTTTGTATGGGAAAAACTTAAAGTACCCCATGCCAGGCGATACCTGTCATGTTCGGCGCCTGTGTCTAAAAAGTTGAAGGACTGCAGAGCTGATTGGAGACTTGGACGCCATATTCATGCCGATAAGGTGCTCATCTGCCGGAAAGAAGGAGAGGATGTCGAGTATTCAGTGGAAGTGTTTGACGGGCACCTGAAGCCCCTGTTTCTGCCGGATCCAAGGTTCTATTTATAGGAGAAGTGAGCTCCTATCTTGTTGTTGTTGAAACTTTCTGGAAGAGACATTCCCAGACGCCTAGAACTGTGCCCTACTTTTGTTTTGATTTGGGCTTTTCTTTTACTCATTGGAGATTTGGGAGCTGTTGTTTTTTTTCTCCCTTTTCTTCATGTGCCAAAGGCAGAGACTTTTGGGGTAGAGTTAGAGTAGGAAAGCAGGAAGAATGAAGATCTCACCAAGTGTCATTACCGCAGCGCTGTCACCAGGTGGCAGTGTTGTGCAACGAATGTTTGAAAATGTTACACATGCATTACTTACTTATTGGAGTGAGTGGGTCTCTCGGCTGACGGACCCACTCATGCCAAGTTAACACAGAGTGTTAGGATGTGTTTTTTGTTTGTTTCCCTTCTGCAGGAGATTCGTCGGTCAAGACTACTGAGTATGGGGTGGTTCTTAGACAGTGACGGGAGGGATTGTATATGTGTACATGACAGATGTTTTATACGAAAGTTTTAATGTTTTATAGTTCCTTTTTCTGTTGAGTAGGTCTTGGCACATACAGTATCCAAAATCTGAGGGATAGCCTCTGGGGCCCACTTCATGTCACCACTCCTTGGGAGACATGGGTGTGCACCTGACGCTGGGGACCAGCGTCAAATCACCAGGGGGAGTGTGTAGCGGGGTCTTCAAAGTTAGTGGGATACATCTGGGGGTAGAGAGACCCAGGTGTGTAATTATGTCAGGGTTCAGACCCCTTTTTGTTATTCGTGGAGGATTGGGTGGTGTAATATTCTCTTTGACCAGTGGGTGTCAGTGTACCTACTGGCTCGAGGTAGAATCACTACCAGAGGGCTACCCTTCTTTGTCCCTTCCTGGAGATGGTACGGCCGGGGCGGGGAACCCGCCGTGGTGTCGATTGGAGGAGATAAAAGGGGGAGACGCCCTCGCCACGAGGTCTGTCGGTCGGTTGGTTTTCGGGAGATATCATCTCGTCACGCACCCAGGCACCTTAGGCCTGGGTGCGGGCGGTTCAAGGTTCCAGCCTAGGCACCCTAGGCCTGGCCGGAATGAAGATGGAGTCCATCCCGGGCACCTTCAGCCTGGGGTGAGGTACTATTGAGGAGGCCTGGGACCCGGTGACTCCGACTGGGTCCCGCGAGGGTGAAGTTGCTCCAGGGCGCCCCTTGCGAGGGGACCCGCATCTGAGGTGAGGAGGCTGGGGAGGTCACCCGTCCGAAGACCCGGTGCAGTGTCAACCCGGTGACGGATGGGCCTTCGGTAACTCCCTCGGAGGACATCTTCCCCTGATATGGGCTACGAGCTTTCATTAAGACTCCTGCAACCCCTGGTCATAGCACAGGGAGTGTAGGGACTAGGAACCTGTACAGTGCCTCGACCTGCTTTCCCCATCGTATCCTGCCATTGCATTTGACTGTATGTGGAGATACGCAATAAACCTGAGTTTGGACTTTGATGGGTGTATGGACTCTGTTGATGGGAACAAAGGGAGATTCCGGCACGGAAGGACTGACCCTCATAACCAGCACACATTTGGCCCGAGGAAAAGATTGGTACTGGCCTTCACCTCACCCACAGCCATGGGGAGGACATGGGCCGTAGCGCACCTCACTCTGTCGCTCGACATACCCCTAGCTAAAGAGGCCGGGGTGAGGCCGCTACATATATATATATATATATATATATATATATATATATATATATATAAAAGAAATTGCTTCCATTGCATTGTGGACAATCCACAACTTGGGGCAGCTGACATGGCAAGTGGACAATCCACAACTTGTGGCAAGTGACGTGGCAAGTGACACGCTAAATACAACTACACTGCTGCTCTCAGCTGCTGATATCACTCTGGTCTCACTAAATAGCTAAAATCCTAAATAATACTGTTTTTGGAGCTTAGGGCGGCTCCTTATCATATACACGCAAATGTGGTAAAACACGGCATGCAAACGCCACAAAGCGCGCCTTTCTAAACGCCACTTTCAACCTTAGTTCAGAACACTTTGCACCAGCGTCCCGTCTACATGGGGCCTAAAAACGCCTATGCCATTTACAGCTCAAAAACGCCTTGGTGGCCATGAGGCCATAGGCTAACATGGAGAGATGTTTTTAAGCTGCAAAAAACGCTCAAACAAGCGGCTTGAAAAACGTCCGTGTGCATGTAGCCTTATATTAACCACTTGTGCACTGCCCAGACCAAGTTTCACATTTCAGCGCTGATGCACTTTTAATGACAATTGCGCGCTCATACAACACTGTAACCCAATGAAAATGTTTTATTTGTTGGCACACAAATAGAGCTTGCTTTTGGTGCTATTTAATCACCTTTGTGTTTTATTTTTTATTTTTTTCGATAAATACAAAAGACCGAGTTTAAAAAAAAAAAAAAATGGATATTTTACCCACTTCAGCACTGGGCCTATTCTGGCACTTCTCTCCTTCATGTAAAAATCATAAATTTATGGCTATAAAATTACTTCAAAACACCAAACATTATATATGTTTTTGGAGCAGACACCCTAGGGAATAAGATGGCGGTCATTGCAAATTTTTATCTCGCTCGGTATTTGCGCAATAAATTTTCAAACGCCTTTTGTTTGCTAAAAATATTACAAAACAGTAAAGTTACGGCCAATTTTTTGGTAAAATGTGAAAGATGTTGTTATGCTGAGTAAATAGATACCGAACACGTCACGCTTTAAAATTGCGCACACACATGGCATGACACCAAACTTCAGTAATTAAAAATCTCCCTAGGCGATGCTTTAAATATTTTTACAGGTTACCATTTTGGCATTACAGAGGAGGTCTAGTGCTAGAATTGTTGCACTTGTTCTAACGCACGCAGCAATAACTCACATGTGTGGTTTGAATGGCGTTTACATATGTGGGCGGGACTTACGTGTGTGTTCGCTTCTGAGTGCGAGCTACCGGGGACATGGGCGTTTTTTCTTATTTTTGCTTATTTTTTTTTATTTGTTTTTTTACTTTTTTGTATTTCTTACTCTTTTTTTTTTTTTTTTTTGGATCACTTTTATTCCTATTACAAGGAATGTAAACATCCCTTGTAATAGGAATGTGTGTGACAGGTCCTCTTTATGGAGAGATGCAGGGTCAATAAGACCCCGCATCTCTCCTCCAGGCTGGAAAGCATGATATTGTTCCAAAAAAAACACCAATCTCATGCTGACAGCCGAGATCACGGCTTGGTTAACATATGGGAACACGGCGTGATGTCATAACGTCGTGCCCGCGCCTCCGACGGTCATAGAGATGACTGATGACCATCTGGTCACCAGTCATCTCCAAATCGTTCTCCGAGCCCCAGATGGCACGGGAGAGCCCGGAGAAGCACCGGATGGCGGCAAGAGGGGGGGGGAACGTCCCCTCCCCCCACCTATAAGAACAAACAAGCGGCGGAACTGCCACTATGATATTTTTTATTGTGCACAGAATCGCCGGCTGAAAAGAATGATATCTGAATGATGCCTGCAACTGCAGGCGTCATTCAGATGTCACCACACAAAGCCAAGGATGTCATTTGACGGTGGGCGATAGGAAACTGGTTAATATTTTTAAAAAAGGTAATTTTTCTTCTTCATTGATGTACACTGATGAGACTGCACTGATGGGCACCGATAAGGTGGCAAGGGTGGGCACTGAGAGGTGGCATTGCTATTTGGCACTGGTGGGCAGTGAGAAGTGGCACTGCTAGGTGGCAATGATAGTTGGCAGTGATGGGCACTGATAGGCAGCACTGCTAGGTGCCACTGATTGGCACCAGTGGTGGGCATTGATAGGTGGCACTGGCAGGGGCTACTAATTGTCACAGATGATGCAGAATTGCCTCTTCCTCTTCGGGCCCCATGTCCCTTGCTCATAAGCCGGTGATTGCCTTTTTTTATGCTCACGCTGTCGGCACAAGGAGAAAACAAAAACCATTACCCAGCTTTTGTTTACATCACGTGATCAGCTGTCATTTGCTGACAGCTGATCACATGGTAAAGGGCAGGGATCGGCCCCTTACTCGGATCTGTCATCACCTGAGTCTCAGTGACTCTGTGACCACAGCGCGCGCAAAGGGGAGGACGTTTATTGACGGACTCCCGGCAATTGAGGACCATGCTGTGGCCGTCGATCAGTTATAGCGCTGATCTCAAGTGATTAAAGAGGGTCTAAATGGGCCATTGACATGCATCACAATTCAACTTAGGAATGAGTCTTTGAAAAGTTAAACTAAATAATTTGGCCACTTTATCCTTCCAAATAATTCACTTCCTGTCACATAGCCACACAGGAAGTGAGGGAAAATCCCTAACAATGTCTTTCCTTGGGGACACACAGGTCAGTCTAAATACTTTCCCCATTATGCACATTGCACTCCAGCATATTGCAGGGTACACCACAATTTATTAGGTAGTTTGGACTGTGGGGTTTATTTACTAAAGGCAAATCTACTTTGCACTACAAGTGCACTTGCTGTATATCTGAGGGGGACATGCAAGCCAAAAAAAAAAAAACATCTTTGCTTTTACATGATTGTAATATCCAATCACCAGTACTTTCACTCAGATTTTCAGCAGCTACACTTTTACTGCAGAGTGGATTTGTCTTTACTAAACCCCAAACTACCCAATGATTTGGGGTGTACACAACAAAGTGCTAGAGTGCAATTTGCTTAATGGGGACACTAGATTGATCTGTGTGTCCCCAAGAAAAGACATTGGTAGGGTTTTACCTTCACTTCCTGTTTAGCTGTGTGACAGGAAGTGAAGCCAATGTTAAGAAAAGGAGACACAAAAGCCAAACTACAAAAAATAAAAAATAAATCTAAAAAAAAAAACACACACGCAGGGGTTCTAACACTTACTGCGTTTCCCTCAAAATGCCCACAATTAGAATTGTATGGCCTTGAGCTATTTTTAAGTGCAGTGCTCTAAATCAGTGCTTCTCAAGTACCCCCAACAGGCCATGTTTGCAGGTTTTCCTTCATCTTGCACATGTGCTTTAAATCACAGTCAATGGTTTTGATTTTTGGACAGCAATTCTTGATAAGATAAATTCACAAAACATGTCCTGTTGCGGGTACTTGAGGACTGAGGCTGAGAACCACTGCAGTAAAAAAGGAAAATTGAATACTTACCGCTCTGTATTTTTCATTTCCTGGTGACGCTCCATGGCAGCACACAATCCATGCATATGCTAGCATGAAGGCACCAGATTAGACAAATCACACCAGTTTTGTTTTGACATGGCAATCAGCTGTCACATTTGTTGCAAAGAAAACACAAAACAAACATCAAAACTTTGCATCAAATTTTATTGTTCAACAAAAGGGAAGGCAAAATAAAAAACATGGTCAATTTGAAACAGTTACAGACTCAACATCTTGAGCAATTTTTGGCCAAAAAAATGCAGCACAGACAATTAAATCAAAGTGAACAAACAACACACATTAACAACATCAGAATTATTTCAGGGGAACATTTTCCCCACACAAAAAATATACAATCCACAAAAGTTAAACAATCACCTGTTTTGCAAAGACATACTGAAATTCAAAGTGGCTACACCTGTTAAGGATGTCCTTCAACTACTAACCCATAAAAACACTCTCTGAGCATGCCCAGAAATACCCAGGTGCTGTTCACACACAAAAAGCACCCAAAAAAAAACTAACTGGCTGGGCATGTGCAGAACAACACCAATGCAGCTAGCAAAAAATAACCCCCCCCTCCCCCCGTCCAAAATTAAGCACATCATCCAGCATGCTACAAAATTAGAGATGGGACAATCACCCCTCCCCACCCACCAACAAATGCCATTGCAGTCTATGGGAACTGACTTGTTAATTTTGCTAGTCCCCACTTGGCTGGCTTATCTTCTAGTTATTGGCCTTAAAATGGGGCCCAGGTCCCACCCTAAAGGACATATATCAATGTCACCAATTTGGAAAACACCAAAAACAAAACAAGGAGAAGTGCCTTTAAATATGCCAAATTGCTTAAGGGCCATTTCACACCACATGCAGTGCATTGCATTTTTTATGCATCCAAAATGCATGTGTAGCGATACCTCCAACTAAGGAGGCCGCAGAATTAGATTTTGGGCCCTGAGTGCAGCTCCGCCAACCCCCGGCAATAGGCTCTATCCCCTTCTGGCACAGCTAGTACTAACAATCAATGATATGTCCTATGCAATAGAATAACTAAGCAAGGACACAGTAATGAATTGTAATAGGTAAATTGTTTTACTCATCAATTCTCAATATGAATAAAAGGGGTAACAATAATTACAGTTCTAAACAATCACTCCTAAGGGCAGCGTCCTGCCACTCTAACACACTATATAGTAACACACGCTACAAGTGCGCCATACGGGCGACCGTTAACTAAGTGCCCTATGGCGCAGCAATCAAACACGCTAGAATCCCCACCAGGCCTGGTTCTAATATTTAGCTTAGTCCTTCTTTCTTCACCGGCAGGTCTGTAATGGTGGTGCACTTAAACAGAGTATAACTTTGTAATCCAAGGGGTATGAAAATAACTTGTAGGCCACGGCAGTCTATAGGCCTATACACAGCAACAGTATCTAAGCTGGGCTTATGCCCTCTCACCCGCCGGACTACGGATCCAGTCCGGGAAAACCTCCACCGGCCGTGTCACACACTCTCGATCTCTCCAACGATCGGGTCCCCGATCCGACAAGGCGGTAGCTCACAAAGTCAGATGCCACCCAGGCTCGCAGAGGGGAGGATGGAAGGCTCTTCGGTGCAGAGCAAGGCCTCAGGCTTCAGGCCTTGCCCCTCCGACACATCCGCACAGGAGGATCCGTCCGTGAAGTCTCGTGTCGCCAAAGAGGCCGAGCCCGGCCCCGCCTCTTCCTTTTATAACCCCTCCCATGAGTTTCTGCGGTGGAACGTCACAACAAGAATGGGGTTATGGGTAATGTAGTTTCTTCCCAATATAGGGGAACACCCCGCTACACACTCCCCCCACTTAAACTCTTTGGTCCCCAAAGATAAATTTTAGCAACAACTATATACAACATTGGACAATTCTGAAAACGATGTTGGGATAGGGGATTCCCACCATAACTGAGGGGTTGAATTCCCTTGCCCACAGGTCACATTATCTTGGGTGGCCTGACTAACTGTGCCAGAGAGTGAGCTGGGGTTGCCCTCCACCAAATGGACAGTGGAGGGATCCGGAATCTCAGCATTTCTCCTAGCAGTGACCACAGAGTCTTCCGAACTGTTCCCCATCTGGGGGTAGGTCAGCTTCTTAGGAGGTTGAATGACTCTTCGAGCTCTTTGCTCTCTTGGAATCTCTGGCTCTGGCGCCTCAGGCTCCTCTTCCTCGGAGTAACTATCATGGGCATCTTCCCAGTAATCTGTTGAAGGACTGAAAGGGATGAATTCTGTAGCCTCTGGGTTCAGCGTTTCATCTGTGGTATCTTGGGTGACTGGAAGATCTATGATAGAAGTTCCTGGAGTTGGGGAAGACCACAGCCAATCAAGCTCTCCTTCTTCATCTCCACTAAGTTGGGAGGCCTCTCCATTTCCAGCTCGGGAGGTCTGTGACCGAGTGTGCGGTCTAGGAGTATCCAAGATAGAGGCCGGTGCAGGGGAGTCTCCCACGGAAGGTATTCTAACTGCCTCCGTCAGTGGGAGCAGGTGGTTTCGATGCCATGTCTTCAGTGGGCCTACCTTTCCCTCTGGCTTCACCTTGTAGACAGGTAGGCCCGGCAACTTCCTGCAGATGACATAAGGTTCAGATCTCCATCTGTCTGCAAGCTTGTGCTTTCCGGGGACTCCCAGATTGCGCAACAGTACTCGATCCCCGGGCTGTAGGTCTTGTACCCGGACCTTCAGGTCGTAATTTTTTTTATTCCGAGCTCCCCTTTGATCTGAGGCCGCTTGAGCTTGTTCATAGGCTACTTTCAGGCTGTGTCTGAGCCTATCCACATATCCTCTGTGAGAGGTGACGGAGGAATGGTCCAGTGAGGTGCCAAAAGCCAGGTCCACCGGTAGTCTCGCTTCTCTCCTAAACATGAGTCGATATGGGGAATAGCCTGTAGCATCACTGATGGTGCAGTTGTAAGCATGTACCATGGCTGCTATGTGTTTGCTCCAATGTTGCTTTTTCTCGCTTTCCAGAGTCCCCAACATGTTGAGCAGTGTTCGGTTGAACCTTTCCGGCTGAGCATCTCCCTGAGGATGGTAAGGTGTAGTTCGAGTCTTCCTGATTCCCAACGAATCCAAGAGCTTCCGGATCAGCTTACTCTCGAAGTCCCTCCGACACATCCGCTTCTTCACCTGTCCTCTTCACTTCTGACAGGGTAACAGGGGCCGCCGGGCTCACCTGGCCTAGCAACATTCTGGCTGGGATGTCCATGGGGTCTTTGGTAGTATTCCTAACACTCACTGGAACTCTATAATGGGCCTTCTTCAGGACCTTCAGCGGAATCACTTCCGGTATCACCTCCAGGCCTGAGGATTCACCCCTTGGGTCTGACTCCAGCATGACAAAGGGACCAGGCTGTTCCCAAGTAAGCTTCACAGTGGCCCTGAGACAGGTTACTTCACCGGGCTGCAACACTACCCCTTCTCTTCCAAGTCTCCACACCTTCCCTATCTCCTCTCCAGGGGTCTCCCGCTCTTGAACCAGCCATTGGTAGGCTGTCTTCAGCATGGGATGGATCTTGGTAGCTGCTTGTCTTTCTTCCGTCACTAGAGGGGTCAGGAGTCTTCGGACCAGGTCCGTGTTCGTCCCTATTATAAGGGAATTCTTGTTGGCTCCAGGCGGCCTAGGACACACAACTGCCAGGGTGTCAAACACTTCGGCCTTCCCAGCCACGGATGGGTCAAAGGTTATTTGGACGGGAAGGTAGCCGTCGTAAGGGAAACTCTGGGTTCCAATTCCCCATATTTCCAGCTCCTCTATCTTCTGGATAGGCAGATGACTCAGGTGCCTGTCGTAGAAGTCCCGGTATAGTAGGGTCACTTGTGCCCCGGTGTCCAGGAGGCCCCTGGTGTAGACTCCCTCCACTTGAATGGGCACTATAGGGGATGGGCCTACCAGCTTCTCTGGATATGGTCCGGCAGGAGCTGCCTTCTTCAGACCTTTTCCCTTTGGACTCTCTCTTGTCCTATTCCCTTTGGACTTGAACCTTTCTTGAGCCTGGTATGCACTGACTTCCCTCCTTTTAATGGGTGTAGGAACCCGCTGAGGTGTACTATTATTTTTCTTGGGTGGGCACCCCCTTTGGGGGGTGCCGTGCCTCTCCTGAGGGGTCTCCCCCCTTCTTCTTGGAGTATAGCTTTGTTGAGGGGTATTACGTTTCCCCTTTGGTGTTCTATCTCTCTTTTTGTTTTTCTTTGCATTCAGCTTGGAGTTTACTGAAGATGGTGGGCACCCGGTTGACTCCTTCACCGGGGCCCTCTGAAGTTTCCCGCCGGCTTGCGGTTGTCTGGTCTCTTCTTCTTCGGACTAGAACATGTGGCTGCAATGTGGCCAACTCCCCCACAGTTGAAGCAGACTATATCTCCCCATTCTTGTAAAGGTTCGGGTGCTGAGGCAATCGGGAACAATTCCTTCCTTGGACTTTCCTTCTTCTTGGGACACTCTGTGTCTTTTGCTATCAGAGAGGTCAATATCTCTAATACCTTGGACATCTGAGTTTTTAGGGTGTCTATCTCCGCCTCTCTTTCAGGGGTCATCACTGGATTGACCAGCACCTGTGCGGGTACAACACTTGTCTTATCCTTCTGCTGGTCCTGTTGCAGCGCCTCCTCATCTCTGATAATTTTTATTAAATCAGCATAAGTCAGCAACATTCCTCCTCCCAAGGTTTTCAGGTGCAGCCAGACTGGATCGGAGCGTAGCACTCCCTTTAAGACTTGCTTCATTCTTGCCGCATCGGCATCTTGGGGCTTCATCCCTTTCTTTAACACAATCTTGCACAGCAGCCTGTTTAGCCTTCTGACATACTCGGAAAGTTTCTCCTCCGGTTTTTGGAAAGTGTGTTCAAACTGGTAGACCGTCTCTGTCACCTTGTCTAATTGACCAAACTCTTCCTGCAGCATAGCTAGACAATCCTGCGCCGTGCACCCTGCATTCCCAAACCGGAAACTTTTCACTGCTTCTGCTGCTGCACCTTTAAGGCTTTCTAACACTCGCTGCCTCTTCTGTGCCTCCGGCACCTCCCATGCCTCCACTGCCTGTAATGCCTGTTCCACCCAAGTATCAAAATCTTCTTCCCCTGCCGGGACAGGGAGCTTCCCTGAGAATATTTTTAGTCTCCGGTAGCTAGTTTCCACATGCACCGTACTTGTCTTCTGACATTTGGCTAGCAAATCCCCTATTGCATTTATCAGTTCTGGTGATATAGCAGTGGCCGATGCAGGTGCCACCGGAGGTGGCGCCCTGTCTTCTCTTTCAGGTGTAGTTCGGGCCGCAGCCTGTGGCGATCCCGTAGGGGATGGTTCCCTTTCTACAGTTATTGCGTGCGCCAGCCTAAATGTTCTGTTGTCTGGCGTCCGCAGACACTTGTGCTTACAGGCCTCTGGCATCCCGTCCCAATATTCCACTAATGCGTATTGATATGAGATGTTTGGGTCTGTCTTCATGTCTATCACCCACGGTGTGTGATCTGGGGACACTGAACTCAGCAGTTCCTCTACCGTCTCACTTGACCATTTCTCGCCAGGAAGGCTAATGGCTATCGACTGTTTTGGCTCTGTATTAGCGGCTTTGCACCACTCTTCTACCGCTCTTGGATCCATGGGGTCCATGCCGGCACTTCTGGCGTTCGCTTGCTGCATCAGGATCCCGGACGAGAACCCCCACGTGTAGCGATACCTCCAACTAAGGAGGCCGCAGAATTAGATTTTGGGCCCTGAGTGCAGCTCCGCCAACCCCCGGCAATAGGCTCTATCCCCTTCTGGCACAGCTAGTACTAACAATCAATGATATGTCCTATGCAATAGAATAACTAAGCAAGGACACAGTAATGAATTGTAATAGGTAAATTGTTTTACTCATCACGTCTCAATATGAATAAAAGGGGTAACAATAATTACAGTTCTAAACAATCACTCCTAAGGGCAGCGTCCTGCCACTCTAACACACTATATAGTAACACACGCTACAAGTGCGCCATACGGGCGACCGTTAACTAAGTGCCCTATGGCGCAGCAATCAAACACGCTAGAATCCCCACCAGGCCTGGTTCTAATATTTAGCTTAGTCCTTCTTTCTTCACCGGCAGATCTGTAATGGTGGTGCACTTAAACAGAGTATAACTTTGTAATCCAAGGGGTATGAAAATAACTTGTAGGCCACGGCAGTCTATAGGCCTATACACAGCAACAGTATCTAAGCTGGGCTTATGCCCTCTCACCCGCCGGACTACGGATCCAGTCCGGGAAAACCTCCACCGGCCGTGTCACACACTCTCGATCTCTCCAACGATCGGGTCCCCGATCCGACAAGGCGGTAGCTCAGAAAGTCAGATGCCACCCAGGCTCGCAGAGGGGAGGATGGAAGGCTCTTCGGTGCAGAGCAAGGCCTCAGGCTTCAGGCCTTGCCCCTCCGACACATCCGCACAGGAGGATCCGTCCGTGAAGTCTTGTGTCGCCAAAGAGGCCGAGCCCGGCCCCGCCTCTTCCTTTTATAACCCCTCCCATGAGTCTCTGCGGTGGAACGTCACAACAAGAATGGGGTTATGGGTAATGTAGTTTCTTCCCAATATAGGGGAACACCCCACTACACATGGAAAGTTGGTTATATGGTTCTAAATGGCAGTGTTTGTTCCAGTGCGTTCCAGTTCCACCAAAAAAGTAGAACATGCTGCATTTTACCTGCACTGGACTGTACTGGAACGCATCATAAACGCACTGGAACGCACAGGAACACACCTAAATGCACCAAAAACGCACTGGAACACACTTGTCCTTATCTATGGTTAATAAAAAAGAGGGGTGAAAAAAAGCACTAGACTGCATCAAAAACGTACAAAAAATGCACTGGAACGCATGAAAAACGTGCATTCAGAAAAGCACCTGGAACGCATCCGGATTGTGTTTCTATGGTGTGAACTGGCCCTAGTTCACACCATAGAAACGCAGTCTGGGTGCGTTCCAGGTGCTTTTCTGCATGCGCGTTTTTGACACATTCCAGTGCATTTTTGATGCGTTTTTGATGCAGTCCAGTGTTTTTCCCCCCTCTTTTCACTTAGGACAAGTGTGTTGCAGTGCGTCTTGGGTGCATTTAGGTGCGTTCCGGTGCATTCCAGTGCATTTTTGGTACGTTCCGTTGCGTTTTTGATGTGTTTTACTGCGGTCCAGTACAGTTCTGTACCTAAAAAATGCAGCATGACCAATTTATTTTTTTGCTTTCTGAAACGCACTGGAACGGACTGCAGTGGTGTGACCTATGCCATTGGCATTAATGTGATCAACTTTCTTTGCGTTTTTCAGGCATCAAAAAAACGCACTGCACTGCATCCGGTGTGAACTGGCCCTAAATATCATACCAGGGGGTGTCTATCGTATGCCTGTAAAGTAGCACATGTTTTCCATGTTTATAACAGTTGGAGAGCAAAATGACATTTCTAAAGTAAAATAATAGTAATTTAAAAGTCCTTGCGGCTGTAATGAATTGCTGGTTCCCGTCAATACAGATAAAAGTCATTGAAAGTCTTTGATTACACAAAAAAAAAGCGTGGGGGTTCCCCCAAATTCCATAACCAGGCCCTTCAGGTCTGGAATGGATATTAAGGGGAACCCCGCTGCAAATTTAAAAAAAAAAATGACGTGGGGTTCCCCCCAAATATCCATACCAGGCCCTTCAGATCTGGCATGGATTTTAAGGGGAACTCCACCCCAAATTAAAAAAAAATGGCGTGGAGTCCCCCCAAAAATCCACACCAGACCCTTATCCGAGCACGCAACCTGGCCGGCCGCAGGGGAAAAGGTGGGGACGAGAGCGCCCCCCCTCTCTCCTGAACCGTACCAGGCCACATGCCCTCAACATGGGGAGGATGTCCCCATGTTGATGGGGACAAGGGCCTTATCCCCACAACCCTTGCCCGGTGGTTGTGGGGGTCTGCGGGCGGGGGGCTTATCGGAATCTGGAAGACCCCTTTAACAAAGGGGACCCCCAGATCCCGGCCACCCCCTGTGTGAAATGGTAATGGGGTACAAATGTACCCCTACCATTTCACAAGGAAAGTGTAAAAAATGACAAGAGCCGGTTTTTGACAATTCCTTTATTAATGTCTTCTCCTTTCTTCCATCTTCTTCTTCCTTCTTCCATCTTCTTCTTCTTCCATCTTCTTCTTTTCTCCATTCGGGTTTCTTCCTCCATCGTCATCTTCCTCTTCATCTTTATCTTCATCCTCATCTTCATCTTCATCTTCATCTTCCTTCTTCCTTCGGTCTTCTCGTCCGCATCTTGCTCCGGCGTCTTCCCTTCTTCTTTCTTCTCCGGCCGCTTCGTTTGAATTGGAGGTTTCCGCTGTGCGAAGCTTCAGTTCTTCAGTTCCCCATCGGGTCCGCTTACACCCGGTGACCCCGCCCCCCTCTGACGCACATGGATTTCACGGGGACTTTCCCCGTGGTGTCAGAGGGGAGCGGAGCCACCGGGGGGCAGCGGACCAAGTGGGGAACTGAGGTGTCGCACAGAGGGAACCTCCAATTCAAACGGAGTGGCCGAAGAAAGAAGAAGGGAAGACGCCGGAGCAAGATGCGGACGAGAAGACCGAAAGAAGAAGGAAGATGAAGATGAGGATGAAGATAAAGATGAAGAGGAAGAAACCCGAATGGAGAAAAGAAGAAGATGGAAGAAGAAGAAGGAAGAAGAAGATGGAAGAAAAGAGAAGACATTAATAAAGGAATTGTCTAAAACCGGCTCTTGTCATTTTTTAAATTTTTTGACACTTTCTTCGTGAAATGGTAGGAGTACAATGTACCCCTTACCAATTCACATAGGGGGGGGGCCGGGATCTGGGGGTCCCCTTTGTTAAAGGGGTCTTCCAGATTCCGATAAGCCCCCCGCCCGCAGACCCCCACAACCACCGGGCAAGGGTTGTGGGGATGAGGCCCTTGTCCCCATCAACATGGGGACATCCTCCACATGTTGAGGGCATGTGGCCTGGTACGGTTCAGGAGGGAGGGGGGGCTGCTCTCTCGTCCCCCCTCTTTTCCTGCGACCTGCCATGTTGCGTGCTCGGATAAGGGTCTGGTGTGGATTTTTGGGGGTACTCCACGCCATTTTTTTTTAAATTTGGGGTGGAGTTCCCCTTAAAATCCATGCTAGATCTGAAGGGCCTGGTATGGATATTTGCGGGAACCCCACGTCATTTTTTTTTTTAAATATGCAGCGGGGTTCCCCTTAATATCCATTCCAGACCTGAAGGGCCTGGTTATGGAATTTGGGGGAACCCCCACGCTTTTTTTTTTTGGTTAGCAAACACTTTCAATGACTTTTCTCTATATTGCCGGGAGCCGACAATTCATTACAGCCGCAGCTGCTTTTAAATGCCTTTTTTTTCCTTAAGAAATGTCATTTTGCTGGCGCAATGGAAAGTTCAGAGCTACGCCTGTTCAACTTATGCAAATTGATTTACGTGACTTAAAATTTACTAAGATTTTGCCGGCGCAGTGTCCCGGCGCATTTGAACCATTGAAATTCCCGCGCTGAGCTCAAAAAAACCTCCCGCAGCTCGAATCGTACTTACCGGCGCAGCGGGCTGGTTTTGAAAAAGTTACTTTATCACTCAATTTTGGCCATGTTTGTTATTTGGGCAGGTGTCACTACACTTCCTCACATCACCCCATGTCACCCCCATTATATTGGCACTTCCAGCTTCTTTATATTTATATTTTAACATGCTGTGCGCCAGGTCCCTAGTGGCGCACTGAGCGCCTCCAACCGTTCACCGACGACAATATAGTAAATGGGAAATAGGGCTGCGCTACAGGCGCTAATGTTTTGTAAATACCAAAACAGCCATTGCGCACACAGATGCGCCAATACTCATGGCGCAAACGTTTTGTAAATCAGCCCCTTTGTGTTGCCATGCTTTTGTCTTAATCCTAAGCATCCTAAAGAGTTAGTGTTTGAATATTGTTTGAGCTGTTCAAATTTATCTGAAGTCTACAACAGTATGATTCTCGGGTCTTCCCGAGGGTCCAGGCTGTGACTTGATCCACTGTATCTAGATGGATTTGTCAGCTCATTTCTCTGGCCTGTGGTATCGAGGCAAGGCTCCTTTCCCAATTATAGACCATTCCATCAAAAGTATTAGTGCATCCTACATCAAGCTTTCTGTTCAACTTTGTAAGGCTGCTCCCTGGTCTTTTCATACTTTTACCAAGTTCTACCACGTTGATGTTTATTGCCTCTGCAGACTTAATTTTTGAGTAGAAGGTGGCTTTGATTTTAGGATTTGTGCTTGTTGGCCTTGCTGCTGTGTTGCCCTCCCCTCATGTTCAATACTTCAAGATTAACTTTGTCTTGTGATGTACAATTAAGAAATTATAATTTTTATACTGTATTATACTTTACATCATGGGCCAGGAGATCTCATTGCTTGGTGTTTCCTCATTGCTTGCTACAAAACTGAGGCTTGGCTGAACTTGAAGGGGTTATGCCTGGGCAAAGAATCCTGCCTTTTTGGCCACTGACCATTAACTTGAAGGTGGCAGCATAACTCAGAGTCAAGATTATTAGCTGTCCAGTGGAGTGCTCCAAGAAAAGTACTTTCTTGTGAACAGTTGTATTATGTATATTACTCTTTCGTTCATGAACGGACACAGCTTCCTCTTGACAAGTGGGTATTATCCTTCATTTAGGAGTGACTAGGCAGAAAACTTGTAGAAAGTGTTAACACATTACACCTTATACAGTACCGCCCAGGGGACGCACCCTCTGGGTACAACCCTCTCTCTGCACCTCGCAGATCAGTTTTTTTCTGCCTAGCATAGGAGAAGGACATGGCTCCCTTCGGGCTCATTGGTCCGGGGTTTTTTTTTTTCTACGTTTTCTATGTTTTTTTTTTTTTTGTTCCTGCGATCTTCGATCAACTGCCGACTGGGTGACAGGCTGGATCCCAGATCCTTGTAGTCTCCCCAGTTTTGGGCCATCGTGCGTGTGCCGACCCTATCTACGCGCTGGGTTTTCCAAGACATGCCCGTCGCTCCACGGGTGGCCGGTGAGCTTTATGCTCCAGGGCATGCATATGATCGGTCTCTATGGCTCAATCACAGCATGCCGGGCCGACAGTCACCTCCGTAACTGCGCGGAAGGGGATTTGTCCGGAATGTCTTCCAGCATAATCCACGCAGGAAAGGTAAGTAGCTCCCCTGCTTCGGCAGGAAGACTTGGCTGGACATTCCTGGAGAGATCAAGTGGTTTTGCCCTTTCTTTCCCCTCTCCCTGCCTTCCCTCCTCCCTGGGCTCTGCAAGCTAAGGCTGGGTGCTGGGGGTCACCTGGGGGACTCCATCTGGAGCAGGAACTGCGCTGTAGGCTGTCATTAAAATTGTCAATGTTTGCTGCTTACCTGTGTGTTTTCTCCCTCCATGCTGTCGGCGGCCATTCTCTTGTGGGCCACGCCTGTTTTGGACTCTATCGCTCGGCGGCCATTTTCTTGTGATTCGCACCTGTATGGATCTACCACAGCTCGGCGGCCATTTTTTTGTGGTCCGCGCCCGCTTTGGCCTCTGTCGACTGCTTGACGGCCATTTTCTTATGAACCACACTGCTCTTCAGCACGGCCACTCGGCGGCCATTTTGTGGAAGTCTTCAGCCTCTAGTGTGCATTCTACAGGAGCGAAAATATACAGACACGCTGACGGAGGATCAGACTCACACAGGCAGCTGTGGGAGAGCATCTCAGGCGGGAGCAGACGGAAGCAGTAACAGTACCGTTCTAGGGTGGTGAGTCCTCTGGAAGACCCTGCATCTCTGTAGCAGCTAGGAGGGTGGCCTATTGATACCTTGCCTGAAGTCACTGTGGGTGTCAGGCGCGTGGGTCAGCATGACGTCAGAAGCAGACGTTTTTTCCCCTGAAACACCTGAGTTGGCAGCTGGTGCCCCTGATGTATCTGTGGACGCTATGTTGGCAATCCTGGAGGCTTTTGTTGCCAAGGTAGAAGCGGCGCGTGGGAACACAGGGGGGAGGGTAGGAAACCCCCCCTTCCACCGCCATCTTCTGGGGATAATTCTGATGCAGAACCAGGCCCAGCTGTGGCTCATGGCCCTGATTCTGATGCATCAGAGACTGCAGACCATGACCGGTCGGACAGTGAGAATGACTCCAGGTCCGAGTCAACACGCGAAAAGACTTTGGTATCTGACCTTATCACCGCAGTACGGGATACGCTGAATTTGGAAAATGCTGCAGAAGCAGCAGAGACGGCGGTCCCCTTTGGGTTCCGTAAGCCGGCCCGCACTGTTAAGGTGTTTCCTTGTATAAAAGCTTATCAAGATAAGACACACAAGGAGTGGGAAAACCCACTGAATGTTTTTGCAGCCCCAAAAATTTTTGCGGTCCGGTACCCCTTTGAGGAGAGTTTCCTGAAAAAATGGTCCTCTCCCCCGATGGTGGACCCCCCTGTGTCCAGACTTAACAAAGTCACCACGATTCCAGTGGAAGGGGCTCCTGTCTTCAATGACCCTGTGGACAAGAAGGCTGAGCGGTGCGTCCAGCACTGGCTGGGGCTTTGGTGTCTCAGACACTTACTGAGTGGGCAAAGATGCTACTCCAGGGGTTAAAGGTGCGGGAGGCTCCTCTGAATGAGGTAGCTTTGGCCGACCAGTTGGTACAGGGCCTTAAGTTTGTCTGCGAGTCAGAAATGGATACTATCCCCTTGCTGTCTAGAGCCTCGGTCTATGCAGTGGCATTAGGCCGCCTGATCTGGCTAAAGTGGTCTGAAGGCCCTGTTGGATCTGCCCTTTATGGGCGACAGACTTTTTGGGGCCTCTCTGGATGACATTATTAAAGATGCCACAGGAGATAAGAGCATGTTGCTTCCGCAATCCAAAAAGGGTGAGGAGCCACGCCATAGGCAAGGACCCTCCTTTACCACACACAAGCGTTTTTTTCGTCCGCCCAGGTAAAAGATCCCAGACCGATAAAGCGCCTGCTCAGGGACAAAAGCGTCCTTGGTTTCACAAGACTGCGGACAAATCTGTGTCTGCATGAAGGTCTGCCCCCACCCATCTCTCGGGTGGGGGGGGCGTCTTCTCGAAGTCGTGACTCGGTGGACATCTCTGATCTCCGACCGGTGGGTTTGCGAAGTGATCTCCTCAGGCTACAAGATAGTTTCTCTCTTGTCCGCCGAACATATTCTTTTCCTCCAACCTCCAGCTTCAGCCGACCCGTCGGCAGGCACTGTATGGGGCGGTCCAGGATCTGCTGGAACGCAGGGTGATCATTCCTGTCCCAGGGCAGGAACGGTTTCAGGGGTTTTACTCGAATCTGTTTGTAGTGCCAAAGAAGGATGGGGTTCGTCCAATCCTGGATCTCAAGGCCCTCAATTGCTTTGTGAAGGTACAAAGATTCCGGGTGGAGTCGGTTCGCTCTGTAGTCACTGCTCTTCATCCAGGGGACTTTCTGGCGTCCTTGGACATCAAGGACGCATACCTGCATGTTCCCATATGCTCCAGGCATCAGAGGTTTCTGCGCTTCGCAGTCGGGGAGGACCACTATCAGTTTGTGGCCCTCCCGTTTGGCCTGGCATCGGCACCCAGGGTGTTCACCAAGGTGCTCGCCCCGATTCTGCCCCTTCTAAGACAGCGGGGCATCGCTATAGTGGGCTACTTGGACGACCTTCTTCTGAGGGCCGCTTCAAGCTCAGAATTAGAGGTGAGCGTGTCTATAACCTGTCAGACTCTCCGAGACTGTGGTTGGGTGCTAAACACGCAAAAGTCAGTATTGGTGCCGACTCAACGCCTAGTGTATCTGGGGTTGAATCTGGATTCCTCAGAGGCAAAGGTTTTCCTTCCTGTGGAAAAGTTGCAGACCCTTCGGGCTGCGGTGCGGCAGTTGACATCCGAAAGATGGTCGTCCCTCCGTTTTTGCATGCGAGTCTTGGGCCTCATGGTAGCCTCCTTCGAGGCGGCTCTGTATGCTCAATATCACACTCGAGTGTTGCAGAAGGAAATTCCTTCCAAATGGGACAAATGCCCGTCATCCCTGGATTGTCAAACCTGGGTAAGCCACCTAGTCAGGACCTCCCTGGTTTGGTGGCTGACATCACCGGCACTTCTGTCCGGGAAGTCGTTCCTTCCTTTTCACTGGCTGGTGATCACGACGGACGCCAGCCTTACCGGTTGGGGTGGAGTCGGGGGCGTTCAGTCGACGCAGGGTCGCTGGACTCCGGCGGAATCCCGCCTGCCGATCAATGTCTTGGAACTCCGGGCGATCAGGCTGTGCCTCTCCACATGGTCGCAGAGGCTACAGGGGCGTCCAGTCAGGATCCAGTCAGACAACACCACGGCGGTGGCATATGTCGATCATCAAGGAGGAACAAGAAGCTCAGCTGCAGCATCGGAGGCCGCTTGCATCCTGAGGTGGGCAAAAAGGAGCGTACCGGCCGTGTACATTCCGGGTGTGGAGAACTGGCAGGCGGACTACCTAAGTCGCCAGATGCTGGACCAAGGAGAGTGGTCCTTACACCAGACGTAGATCTCCTGGCGTCCCAACTCAATCGGAAGGTATTGGGGTTTGTGGCCTGGTCAAAGGACCCATGGGCAGAAGCAACGGATGCGTTCGTGGCATTGTGGGGTCAGTATCGGCTAATCTATGCCTTGCCTCCCATGAAGCTCCTTCCTCATCTGCTTCGCAGAGTGGAGGCAGAGGGGGTTCAAATGATCCTGATCGCTCCAGATTGGCCTCAGCGTCCTTGGTACGCCGTTCTAGTACGTCTGGTAGCAGACGTCCCCTGGCGCCTACCACTATGGAAGGACCTGCTGTCGCAAGGTCCCATTCTTCATCCTGCTTTACAGTCACTGGCTTTAACGGCATGGCTATTGAGAACCAGGTTCTGAGAGACCGGGGCCTGTCAGATTCAGTAATCTCTACCATGAGAAGTGCTCGGAAGCCGTCCTCTAGGAAGGTTTACCATCGCACTTGGAAGGCCTACATATCCATGTGTGAGGAAATGAAGTGGCATCCGCGTACTTATTTGGTCTCCAGAATCCTGCTGTTCCTACAGCGTGGGGTGGACCAAAGGCTCGCCTTAAGTACGATTAAGGGGCAGATATCTGCCCTGGCTGTCTTTTTTCAGCGACCCCCTGGCGGCTCACTATCTCGTGAGTACGTTTGTGCAGGGGGTTCGACATGTGGCCCCTCCGGTTCGTCCCCCATTACCTCCGTGGGACTGGAATCTGGTCCTCTCGGTGCTTCAAAGGTCACCATTTGAGAATATTAGGGAAATTCCCTTGTTGACACTTTCTCAGAAAGTGGTCTTTTTGGTGGCTGTTACGTCAGTTAGACGGGTTTCTGAGCTGGCAGCCTTGTCATCCAAGGCTCCCTATCTGGTCTTCCACAAGGATAAGGTGGTGCTGCGTCCGCAGCTTTCCTTTCTTCCTAAGGTCGTTTCGGCCTTTAATCTCAATGAAGACATTGTACTTCAATCCTTGTGTCCTCATCCGTCGAATCCTAAGGAGTCGGCATTGCATTCCTTGGACGTTGTCCGAGCTCTGAGAATATACTTATCTGCTACTGCTCCGTTCCGGAGGTCAGACTCACTGTTTGTTTCAGTGGCTGGTCCCAAGAAGGGCCTAGCGGTCTCGTTGGCCACCATCTCGAGGTGGATCTGACAGATAGTGATTCAGGATTACGCCATAAAGGGTCAGGCGCCCCCCTTTCCTGTCACGGCGCATTCGACCAGGGCAATAGGTGCCTCTTGGGCTTTCCGACATCAAGCGTCTGTTTCCCAATTATGTAAAGCGGCGACTTGGTCGTCCGCTCACACTTTCACTAAATTCTACAAGGTTGATGTAGGTGCATCTTCGGATGCTTCTTTCGGCTGCAAAGTTTTGCAGGCGGCTGTTTAGAGTTGCAACTCCTCGGTGAGGAGCTCTGTTTTGTTTTGTGGTGCTTTGGGACGTCCCACTTGTCAAGAGGAAGCTGTGTCCGTCCATGAACGAAAGAGTAAATAGGATTTTTGTACTCACCGTAAAATCCTTTTCTCTGAGTTCATGGACGGACACAGCACCCACCCCTCCTTTTTTTAAGTTTGTACTACTTTTTGACAAACTGATCTGTGAGGTGCAGAGAGAGGGGTTATACCCAGAGGGTCTGTTCCCTGGGCGGTACTGTATAAGGTGTGATGTGTTAACACTTTCTGTTTTCTGCCTAGTCACTCCTAAATTAAGGATAATACCCACTTGTCAAGAGGAAGCTGTGTCCGTCCATGAACTCAGAGAAAAGGATTTTACGGTGAGTACAAAAATCCTATTTATTACGACTGGTGGGCACAAAAGTTTGACCACACTGCCAGGTGCCCTCCAGACCAGGTCATAACCTTGTACAAACCACTGCATCATCCTCAACCCTACAGGTCTGCCTTAGGAGGCTTGTGATCAGCTGTTTACCTAATCTAGGATGGCATTCTAGATTCGCATTGCTCACCTTCTTATAAAGGGGTCAGAGGTGTGGTGCTTTAAACTCCAGGATGGCGGGGAGGCTCTAGTTAGTGCCACTACTGTATGTCACAATGCGTAGACACGGAAGAATCTACAATGCTGAGTAGCGAAGCAATGCAGCTGGTGGGCTGGAATCACAATTCCACTAAAGGGTATTTTAACTGCTTCCGGAATGCCCTATAGCAGATTTGCTGCTACAGGGAGGCCCCCCTGTGCAGGATCATTTATATATACAGTATATAAAATGTGATTCTGCACTTCCGTGAACACGGCAGATCTCCGTTCTGACGGGGGAAGGGATGGATTTTGTGTCCATGCAAAGCAGGGAATAAAATCCATCTCTTCCCCTAGTAAAAGCAGCACAAACATGTCACAAAACACTGGCTAGGCACCCAGGTAACCTTTTGATCTCCCTACATGTTTAACCCCTTCCCAGGCAGTGTCATTAATATAGTGAGTTTTTAGCACAGCTCACTGTATTAGTGTCACTGGTTCCCGCAAAGTGTCGGTGTCCGATTGCCGCTATATGGCAGTCCCGCGATAAGTCGCTGATCGCCGCTATTACTAGTATAAAAATAAATAAATAATTCCATGAATATATACCATAGTTTGTAGACGCTATAACGTTTGCTTAAACCAATAAATACACGCTTATTGGGATTTTTTTTTTTTTTACCAAAACTATGTAGCAGAATACATATTGGCCTAAATTTAAGAAGAAATTCGATTTTTCAATGTTTTTTTGTTGGATATGTTTTATAGCAGAAAGTAACTAGAAAAGCTACAATTTCTGGGGAAATTGTGTGACGTGTTCTTGCCTCCACCAGTGTGGACGGAGTAACTGGGTGGAGTGACTTGAGCAACTGTTGTGTGGTTGGAGTGGCTGGAGTAACTGTGAAAAGTGTTAAAAAGCTTAATATTTTAAAAAGTAGAAATAGTAGAAAAAAAATTAAGACCATTATTAGCGGAAAGAGCGGAACATTTTAAAAAAACATTTTTTTTCAAAAATTATAATTTTTTTAAATTTTTAAATGATTTTTTTCAAAAAATTTTTTTCCAAAATTCTTTTTTCAAAAATGTTATTTTTCTTTCAAAATGTTTTTTTTCAGATATTTTTTTTTTTTTTTTTTAAATAATTTTTTTTACAAAATGATTTGTGTTTTAAAAAAAATTTTTTTTTTTTAAATGATGTTTTTTGAAAAAAAAATTTTTTTTCAATTTAAAAAAAAAAAAAATGTATTATTTTTATTTTTCAAAAATTACTTTTTATTTTTTCATGGGGGGGGGGGGGGGTCATAAACAGCGGAAAACAGTATCCGTCGTATTCCAGTACATAGTAGAGGTACATAGTAATTAATTTACAGATAACAGAATAAAAAAAGAAAGCAAAGTTGAACATTAGAAATGCCTTAGAGAAATAAGAGGTGACGTGCATTGTCTTTCCCCCCCAGACACCCCAACTGGGAACATACTGTGTCCTGGGGGAAAGACAACACAGCCAACCTCCATGTTACAACAATTTGTGATACAGAAACTCCCCTCAGAGCTGTGTGGGAGGAGCTATAGGTCCCTCAGCGTTGCCAAGGAAACCAATGTTTGTTTATGCAGGCTCTAACCACAGGTCACACAGTATTTTCAGCCTCTCCTGAATTCTTGCCATTCTTCAAACGGTCATATTTTAAAAACTATAAATCCTACAGTGAAGAACTTTATATTGTGAGAATCACAAGACCCAGACCTACATTTTAATATATAGTATGTCTCTGAAATATTAAAATTAAAGGCACAGTCACAATTTAGAAATTGCCCTTCAAATTTGAAGTGGCTAGAGGGGAGTTTCAATGAATTTCAATGGGTAGCGTGAGTTGCAAACAAATCATCATATTGTAAAAACTGTAAGGACTATGGCTTAGCCGTGGACACGTGTAGTGACAGCAGGGATAGCTGAACGTTTTGATATAAAATTTGTGTAGGTGGGCTTAAAAATGAGGGAGTGGTGGCAGGTTAGATATCATGTCCTGATTTTTTAGATTTTGTCAGCTCACACTAGTTTCGCCATTCATTCCTATGGGACAAATTTCGCCACAAAAACTGCAATATTTCGTGAACGATTTGGCGAAATGTTCCACAAAGTAAAAGCACAACAATCGGGAACAATCCGCACGTTTCGGTATATTACTTGTCTATGTAGTGTAAAAACTGTGGGAGGAGTTAGGGTGGTAAAATTTGGCTATAATAAGAATAATAATATATATGTGAGATAACAATAAGTGCTCTTGCTTTGCAAGAACACTTAATAATATATATGTGAGCCTTTAGTATCAGTTTAATAAAAAAAAATTATGTGCCCCCTACAGGTAAATGCCCTCTAGCAGTGTTGTCACTGCTGCAGTCACGTCCATATTCTCCCAGTTTGTCTTCCGGGTTCACGCACTCCTGACGTTTGAATGGCCAAACTGTGATGACGTAATTCCCGTGCATGCACACGGGAGTCGCCATAGCGGCACGGTGCTCTCCGCATCCATGGCACACTCAGTGTTTTGTGCATGCAAAGTGTACTCACATGCGCCAATTACGTCATTGGCTTAAGCCAATGCCAGTATCTACTAAACGGTGCAAGTTTAAGCTGTTTCAAAGGCACCTAAAGATAGGACCTTAGGCCTCATGCACACTGGACATTAAAATAACGTTATAAAAACGGCAGTAGCTTTGCAGTGAGTTTTTCAACTTTTTTCAGCTTTTTTTAACGTTTTTTTAGCAATTATTAGCGTTTTTCCACGTTAGCATTTTTTAGCGTTTTATTTTTGGAAGATTTAATTTTTTTTAAAATGGATCAAAAACTTAAAAAAAAGCTGGCGAGCAATGTTTTTGAGCGTTTATCAGCGTTAGAGCGTTTTTACAGCTAAAAAACGTCTCTCAGAACCCACTCGTTTTTTTTTTTTTTACTGCTCAAAAACGCCACTGCCCAAAACTGCTGATAACAGCCTATGTGTGCATGGACACATACGATAACATGGAGAGTTTAATGACTGTAGAAAAAAACGTCTACAGCCAAAAACAGCTGCTGTAAAAATGTCCAGTGTGCATGAGGCCTTAAAGCAGTTGTATACCGCAAAACTTTTTTTTTTTTCAACCTTCAAGGCAAAGGCATAATGAGCTAGTATGACTAGCATACTAGCTCATTATCAATCACTTACCTTAGATCGAAGCCCCTGCAGCGGTCCTCGGACACGTCCTCCGTCGCCGCCATGATACCCGGGTACTTCTGGGTATCGCCGCTCCGGCGCTGTGATTGGCCGGAGCGGCGATGACATCACTCCCGCGCATGTGCGAAATCCGGCAGTGTCTGGTGGGCTGCTATTCAAGAGCCGCCGCGCTCAGTGCGCCTGCGCCGTTATCAACGGCGTGCATGCGCCGTTATCTACGGCGCGCATGCGCCGTAGATATCAGTACAGACTTTTTTGCAAATATCTCCGAGACCATGTAGGTCTTGGAGATATTGCAAGCACCTACGGGTAAGCCTTAATGTAGGCTTACCTGTAGGTGCATGTCATTATTTTGGGTATACAACCGCTTTAAGATAAAAGGGTGCAAACCTTGTTTAGCACAAAACACTAATGTTATTTACTTTACAGTAAAAAATTCTAGAATGGCATTCCAGTCTTCCTTGTTCTCAGCAATAAAGAGCCATAATTGAATATTTATATCTAAAAATTTCCCAAAGCCAACTGAGCCCTGGCTCACACCGAGTCGGCTTTGAAATTGCGCTACTTCAGCGCGATTTTAAAGCCACAGATCAGTGCAATTTGCACCACGTATATCATTGCGGCTTGCAACTTTGTTTAACAGAAGTCTATGCAAGTCACAAAGAAATTGGCAAAAAGTGGTCCAGGGACCTTTTTCAAAGTCGCTGTGACAGGAGTTGTGGCAATTTGAATGGCTCTATTGCTGACAATAGTGTGCACTTGTCATCCGATTTGCAAATGTCAAATCGCATGACAAATCGCACCGGTATTAACGGGGGCTGAAGGGCCACATCCAAAGCTGCACCTCTGTCCTGTATATGCCAGATTGAAGCGAATCAAATCCAGTGCATTGGCTCACTATAGATTTGAATTGCCAGGGATAGGTTTCTATGACTGTGTTTCTATATAGGGAAAACTCCCACACCACACTTCATTCACTGCGATCTGGCAAAACAAGTTCTTTCTCCTAATTTTAAATATTTTAATGACATTTAATGGGGTTTGATTGTAAAGGTACCACCCTATATCTCTGTTCACAGCTTTGCTCTAGTAGCTGCAAGTCCCTCTTTGCAATACAGTATTGAAGATATGTGATCACCTTCCCTCCCATCTCATCTGCAGCTGAAAAGAGATTCCTGCATAAGTGGAAGGCTTTTCAGGATCAGTACTGATTGTGATTCAGTGCTAGTATGCACTGCCACAATGCTGACTTTGCAGAATTTTGTGTACTTTGCAAAACGCTGTGCAGAAGCAGCTATAGGAGGCTTATATTGCTTGTGACCATAAGAAATTAAAAGTGGTATTAAACCCAAAAGCAAACATGTATTATATTGCAGGTTACCATTTCTTAGATGTGACGGCTGCATTTGTTTTCTTTTTTTCTTCTATTTTCATCTGGTGATTCAGCGAGTAAGTCTGTTGTTTTTCAGCAGAACAAGCTCTCCAGCAGAATGTATCAGTTACTGGGATGAGATAAACCATTTAACACTAGCGGGGGCACTTACAATGTTCAGCTTTTATCTACTTATGTAAAAACGTTATCCCAAAAGAAAAAAGTGTTTAAAACTGCTTAGAAATTATTAGCTGAATCTTGGCTTCAATTTGTTACTGTATTTAAATATGCCAGTACATCTAACACTCCCCTTCCCCAAGACCGACTGTCCAAAGGTGCCCCCTGTGCTCCTTCATCAAGAGTGTGGCACTCTAATACAGGAGGCGTGTTTCTGGGCTAGATCACCAGGTGAAAACAGAGAGAAAAAAGCCTAAAATAAGAAAACAAAGGCAGCCACCACATCTAAGGGTTGGTAGTTGCAATATATTACAGTCTTGGTTTTACATACGCTTGAAATTTGCAAACTCCTCCGGGGACAGAATTGGAATAATTTGTGTGTTGTGTAGTTAGGGATGAGCTTCGTGTTCGAGTCGAACATACGTTCGACTCGAACATCGGCTGTTCGATCGTTCGACGAAGATCGAACGATTTGGGCCGTTCGCGCCAAATTCGAGTGACGCGAACGGCCCACAATGCACTACGCCATCGCAGTGTCATCCAGGCGCTGTGATTGGCCAAGCATGCACTGTGACCCCGCATGCTTGGCCAATCACAGCGCCGGCAGCGAGGAGAGCAATGATTGGCCACAGGCAGGATGCCTGTGGCCAATTATTGCTGAGGGGGTTTAGTACACGCCCCACACTATAAAAGGCCGCCAGCGCGGCGGCCTTGTGTAGTGTGTTCCGGAGTAGGGAAAGAGAAGCATAGGCAGGGACAGTGTCATTATTTTTCCTTTACATAATCCTGGATTCCTTGTGTTTAGGGACAGATAAGGATAGGTAGGGAGAGTGTCAGTGACAGTGTGCTATTCTGTGCTAATCCTTGTTTGTAGGGACAGAGAGGTACAGTGAGGGAAAGTGTCAGTGTGCTATTCTGTTCTAAACCAATTTTGCTGTTCCATATTTTCAATCCTTGAGTTTAGGGACAGAGAAGGACACTCGTAGAAATTATCAGTGTGCTATTCTGTGCTAAATCTTGTTTGTAGGGAGGGACAGAGTAGGACAGTGAGGGAAAGTGTCAGTGTGCTATTCTGTTCTAAAACTATTTTGCTGAACCATATTTTCAATCCTTGAGTTGAGGGACAGAGAGGTACAGTGAGTGAAACTGACAGTGTGCTATTCTGTTCTAAACCAATTTTGCTGTTCCATATTTTCAATCCTTGAGTTGAGGGAGAGAGAGGTACAGTGAGTGAAACTGACAGTGTGCTGTTCTGTTCTAAACCAAATTTGCTGTTCCATATTTTCAATCCTTGAGTTGAGGGACAGAGAGGTACAGTGAGTGAAACTGACAGTGTGCTATTCTGTTCTAAAACTATTTTGCTGAACCATATTTTCAATCCTTGAGTTGAGGGACAGAGAGGTACAGTGAGTGAAACTGACAGTGTGCTGTTCTGTTCTAAACCAAATTTGCTGTTCCATATTTTCAATCCTTGAGTTGAGGGACAGAGAGGTACAGTGAGGGAAAGTGTCAGTGTGCTATTCTGTTCTAAAACTATTTTGCTGAACCATATTTTCAATCCTTGAGTTGAGGGACAGAGAGGTACAGTGAGTGAAACTGACAGTGTGCTGTTCTGATCTAAACCAAATTTGCTGTTCCATATTTTCAATCCTTGAGTTGAGGGACAGAGAGGTACAGTGAGGGAAAGTGTCAGTGTGCTATTCTGTTCTAAAACTATTTTGCTGAACCATATTTTCAATCCTTGAGTTGAGGGACAGAGAGGTACAGTGAGTGAAACTGACAGTGTGCTATTCTGTTCTAAACCAATTTTGCTGTTCCATATTTTCAATCCTTGAGTTGAGGGACAGAGAGGTACAGTGAGGGAAAGTGTCAGTGTGCTATTCTGTTCTAAAACTATTTTGCTGAACCATATTTTCAATCTTTGAGTTGAGGGAAAGAGAGGTACAGTGAGTGAAACTGACAGTGTGCTATTCTGTTCTAAACCAATTTTGCTCTTCCATATTTTCAATCCTTGAGTTGAGGGACAGAGAGGTACAGTGAGGGAAAGTGTCAGTGTGCTATTCTGTTCTAAAACTATTTTGCTGAACCATATTTTCAATCCTTGAGTTGAGGGACAGAGAGGTACAGTGAGTGAAACTGACAGTGTGCTGTTCTGTTCTAAACCAAATTTGCTGTTCCATATTTTCAATCCTTGAGTTGAGGGACAGAGAGGTACAGTGAGGGAAAGTGTCAGTGTGCTATTCTGTTCTAAAACTATTTTGCTGAACCATATTTTCAATCCTTGAGTTGAGGGACAGAGAGGTACAGTGAGTGAAACTGACAGTGTGCTGTTCTGATCTAAACCAAATTTGCTGTTCCATATTTTCAATCCTTGAGTTGAGGGACAGAGAGGTACAGTGAGGGAAAGTGTCAGTGTGCTATTCTGTTCTAAAACTATTTTGCTGAACCATATTTTCAATCCTTGAGTTGAGGGACAGAGAGGTACAGTGAGTGAAACTGACAGTGTGCTATTCTGTTCTAAACCAATTTTGCTGTTCCATATTTTCAATCCTTGAGTTGAGGGACAGAGAGGTACAGTGAGGGAAAGTGTCAGTGTGCTATTCTGTTCTAAAACTATTTTGCTGAACCATATTTTCAATCTTTGAGTTGAGGGAAAGAGAGGTACAGTGAGTGAAACTGACAGTGTGCTATTCTGTTCTAAACCAATTTTGCTCTTCCATATTTTCAATCCTTGAGTTGAGGGACAGAGAGGTACAGTGAGGGAAAGTGTCAGTGTGCTATTCTGTTCTAAAACTATTTTGCTGAACCATATTTTCAATCCTTGAGTTGAGGGACAGAGAGGTACAGTGAGTGAAACTGACAGTGTGCTGTTCTGTTCTAAACCAAATTTGCTGTTCCATATTTTCAATCCTTGAGTTGAGGGACAGAGAGGTACAGTGAGGGAAAGTGTCAGTGTGCTATTCTGTTCTAAAACTATTTTGCTGAACCATATTTTCAATCCTTGAGTTGAGGGACAGAGAGGTACAGTGAGTGAAACTGACAGTGTGCTATTCTGTTCTAAACCAATTTTGCTCTTCCATATTTTCAATCCTTGAGTTGAGGGACAGAGAGGTACAGTGAGTGAAACTGACAGTGTGCTATTCTGTTCTAAACCAATTTTGCTGTTCCATATTTTCAATCCTTGAGTTGAGGGACAGAGAGGTACAGTGAGTGAAACTGACAGTGTGCTATTCTGTTCTAAACCAATTTTGCTGTTCCATATTTTCAATCCTTGAGTTGAGGGACAGAGAGGTACAGTGAGTGAAACTGACAGTGTGCTATTCTGTTCTAAACCAAATTTGCTGTTCCATATTTTCAATCCTTGAGTTGAGGGACAGAGAGGTACAGTGAGGGAAAGTGTCAGTGTGCTATTCTGTTCTAAAACTATTTTGCTGAACCATATTTTCAATCCTTGAGTTGAGGGACAGAGAGGTACAGTGAGTGAAACTGACAGTGTGCTGTTCTGTTCTAAACCAAATTTGCTGTTCCATATTTTCAATCCTTGAGTTGAGGGACAGAGAGGTACAGTGAGGGAAAGTGTCAGTGTGCTATTCTGTTCTAAAACTATTTTGCTGAACCATATTTTCAATCCTTGAGTTGAGGGACAGAGAGGTACAGTGAGTGAAACTGACAGTGTGCTGTTCTGTTCTAAACCAAATTTGCTGTTCCATATTTTCAATCCTTGAGTTGAGGGACAGAGAGGTACAGTGAGTGAAACTGACAGTGTGCTATTCTGTTCTAAACCAATTTTGCTGTTCCATATTTTCAATCCTTGAGTTGAGGGACAGAGAGGTACAGTGAGTGTAACTGACAGTGTGCTATTCTGTTCTAAACCAATTTTGCTGTTCCATATTTTCAATCCTTGAGTTGAGGGACAGAGAGGTACAGTGAGTGAAACTGACAGTGTGCTGTTCTGTTCTAAACCAAATTTGCTGTTCCATATTTTCAATCCTTGAGTTGAGGGACAGAGAGGTACAGTGAGGTAAAGTGTCCGTGTGCTATTCTGTTCTAAAAATATTTTGCTGAACCATATTTTCAATCCTTGAGTTGAGGGACAGAGAGGTACAGTGAGTGTAACTGACAGTGTGCTATTCTGTTCTAAACCAATTTTGCTGTTCCATATTTTCAATCCTTGAGTTGAGGGACAGAGAGGTACAGTGAGTGAAACTGACAGTGTGCTGTTCTGTTCTAAACCAAATTTGCAGTTCCATATTTTCAATCCTTGAGTTGAGGGACAGAGAGGTACAGTGAGGGAAAGTGTCAGTGTGCTATTCTGTTCTAAAACTATTTTGCTGAACCATATTTTCAATCCTTGAGTTGAGGGACAGAGAGGTACAGTGAGTGAAACTGACAGTGTGCTGTTCTGTTCTAAACCAAATTTGCTGTTCCATATTTTCAATCCTTGAGTTTAGGGACAGAGAAGGACACTCGTAGAAATTATCAGTGTGCTATTCTGTGCTAAATCTTGTTTGTAGGGAGGGACAGAGTAGGACAGTGAGGGAAAGTGTCAGTGTGCTATTCTGTTCTAAAACTATTTTGCTGAACCATATTTTCAATCCTTGTGTTTAGGGACAGAGAAGGATAGGCAGGGGACAGTGTCAGTGTCATTGTTGCTAAGCCTCCTTCACAGTATACACCTGAAGGTAGCCCTTATTGCTGTTTTTCCCATCTCCCTGCAGGCCATCCATTAAAATGTCTGGAAGGCAACCAAGGAGAGGCAGACAGTCAGGAGGCAAAAAAAGAGGGCAAGCAGGCTCTGTGTCTGGGGGCAACAGTGCTGGTCGTGTACGCGGTGCATTGTCATCAGCACATGGCCATGGGACACGCTTGTCCTTGTTTTCGGCAGCTGGACATGTTGAGCCACATCATGCTGAAGACTTGGTAGAGTGGATGACCAAGCCCACCTCATCCTCCTCATCCTCTCTCACCCAGGCTCATGGTACTGGCAAAGCAGATGCCAAAGCGTCCTCTTCTCTGGTATCATTATCTTCATTAGTCAATCCTTCCCTAGACCCACCATGCCCTCCTCCTGAGGAGTCCCCCGAACTGTTTGAGCACAGTGTTGGGTACATGCTCCAGGAGGATGCCCAGCGTTTGGAAGGATCTGATGATGATACCCAGCTAGAGGAAGGCAGCAGCGTGAGAGCAGAGAGAGGGGATGCTCAAGAAGGACACCAATCTGGCAGTCATGCTCCAGCAGCTGCAGCATATTGCCAGATTGGCTCCAGTGATGAGGAGGGAGGGGATGATGAGGTCACTGACTCCACGTGGGTGCCTAATAGGAGAGAGGAGGAGGAGGAGGATGAGGAGGAGGCACATCTCCAACGAGGCAGGATGCCCTTGAGTGGCCAGCGTATGGGCAGCACACCGACGGAATCACACCGCAGAGCTCCGCCTGTGCAGGGCGCTGCCTCTGCCCGTCATGCAAAAAGTTCTTTGGTGTGGGCCTTTTTTGAGGCGAGTGCATCAGATCGCACAGCTGCTGTTTGCAACATATGTCTCAAGCGTATATCGCGTGGCCAAAACATCAGCCGCTTGGGCACCACATGCTTGATCAGACATATGTTGACCTGCCATGCAGCTCGTTGGCAAGCCTACCTTAAAGACCCACACCAAAGAACAAAGCTGACCTCTTCTTGCACCGCATCAGCTGGGATCTCCAACCCCACTATACCTTCACTCCTCTCTGAAACCTGCTCTGAGAGGAATGAAGGTGTAGAATTAGGTGTGTCACAGGCAAGTACTTGCGGGCACTCTGCTAGCAGTACACCAACGTCCGATTCTAGCAGGCAAATTTCCCTGCCCCAGCTGCTGGACCGTCGAAAGAAGTTCACTCCCAGCCATCCACATGCCCAGCGGTTGAATGCTAGCTTGGCTAAATTGCTAGCGCTTCAACTGCTGCCTTTTCAGTTGGTAGACTCGGCCCCCTTCCGTGAGTTTGTGCAATGTGCGGTTCCTCAGTGGCAGGTTCCCAAACGACACTTTTTCGCACGGAAGGCTATTCCGGCTCTCTACAGGCATGTGGAAGGCAATGTCTTGGCCTCGCTGGACAGGGCGGTCAGCGGTAGGGTGCATATTACCGCTGACTCATGGTCCAGCAGGCATGGACAGGGACGTTACCTTTCTTTCACGGCCCATTGGGTCACTCTTTTGGCAGCTGGGAAGGATGCAGGACAAGGTGCAGTAGTGTTGGAGGTTGTTCCACCGCCACGCCTCCAAAATGCTACTACTGGTTGTGACACACCTCTCTCCTCCACCCCCTCCTCTTCTTCTTCCTCCATGGCCTCTTCCTGTGGTTTGTCCTTGGAACCAGCGGTGCTCCGTAGGCGTTCAAGGGGCTACGCAAGTACGCAGGCAAAAAGATGCCATGCCGTGCTTGCGCTGGTGTGGGGCAGAGGTCCTGTCTGCTCTGCAGGGGCAGGCCGAGAGGTGGTTGACGCCACGCCAGCTTAAGCCAGGAATGGTGGTTTGCGACAATGGCACCAACCTCCTCTCCGCCCTCCGACAGGGACAACTAACCCATGTGCCCTGTATGGCTCACGTCCTTAACCTGGTGGTGCAGCGGTTCTTGGGCAGGTACCCGGGCTTACAGGATGTCCTGAGGCAGGCCAGGAAAGTCTGTGTGCATTTCCGCAGATCTTATAATGCCAGTGCTCGCCTGGCTGAGCTTCAAAAGGAGTTGAACCTGCCCAAGAACCGCCTTATATGTGACATGCCCACCAGGTGGAACTCAACGTTGGCCATGCTGCAGCGGCTGCACACGCAGCAGAGGGCCATCAATGAGTACCTGTGCGACTACGGCACCAGGACAGGGTCAGGGGAGCTCGGGTTTTTTTCACCACGCCAGTGGGGCATGATCAGGGATGCATGCACTGTCCTGGCACCATTTAAGGAGGCCACGAGGATGGTGAGCAGTGACAGTGCATGCATCAGTGACACTGTACCTCTTGTCCACCTGTTGGAGCACACGCTGCGTGGAATAATGGACAGGGCACTTGAGGCAGAACAGAGGCAGGAAGAGGAGGACTTCCTTGCCTCTCAAGGCCCCCTTTACCCAGACAGTGTTCCTTCTGTCCCACCCATCGCACAGGAAGAGGAGGAGGAGGAGGAGGAGGAGGAGGAGGAGGAGGAGGATTGTGTCAGCATGGAGGTGGAGGCTGGCACTCAGCATCATCAGCAGCAGTCTTTTAGGGATGATTTACAGTCCCAAGAAACCAGTGGACTTGTACGTGGCTGGGAGGAGGTGGCTGCGGATCATGTCGTCCTTAGTGACCCAGAGGACTCCGGACTGAATGCCTCAGCTAACCTACGCTGCATGGCCTCCCTGATCCTGCAAAGTCTGCGGAAGGATCCTCGTATTCTTCGGATCAAGGAGAGGGACCATTACTGGCTGGCCACTCTCCTTGATCCACGGTACAAGGGTAAGGTTGCGGACCTTATCGTACCGTCGCAGAGGGAGCAGAGGATGAGACAACTCCGGGAGGCCTTGCAGAAAGGTCTGTGCAACGCGTTCCCAGAGACTGGGAGGTTACAAACTCCTGGTCCTGGACAACGAGTTGCTGAGGCTTCGGGCAGTCAAAGAAGGAGCGGTGGGGAAGGTGGCCGTCTGACCGATGCGTTCAGACAATTCTTTAGTCCGCAGCCCCAAAGTATGATCGGTTCCAGCAACCATCGCCAGCGTCTGATATACATGGTGCAGGAATACCTAGGGGCAAGGTCAGACTTGGACACCTTCCCCACCGAAAATCCTCTGGCTTACTGGGTCTTGAGGATGGATCACTGGCCAGAGCTTGCACAGTATGCAATTGAGCTACTGGCCTGTCCTGCATCCAGCGTTCTTTCAGAACGCACATTCAGTGCTGCTGGAGGATTTGTCACGGATCACAGGGTGCGCCTGTCCACCGACTCGGTTGATCAACTGACTTTCATCAAGATGAACCAGTCTTGGATCACCACCAGCTACCACACACCAGATGCTGATATAACAGACTAATTGATTTTAAAATGTCACATCCCTTCAAGACTGATGCTGATGCTGAGTGCCTGTGCTGTTATGTTGACTGGCTATCCTCCTCCTCCTCCTCAATGATACGATTAACGATGATAGCTTGGAAGATCATTTTGGTTTATGGGTGACGCCACCAGTGGCTAAGGCCCAATTTTTCAGCCCCTGTTTAACAGGGGCGTGTAATTAAAATTTTTGATGCAATACTTTGCAACAGGCCTCATTGCTGTGCTCCAAGTACAGTATCTGTGAGGGGTTGCAGTGTTGTGCCACCAGTGCCTAAGGCCCAATTTTTCAGCCCCTGTTCAACAGGGGCATGCAATTATAATTATTGATCTAATAATTCACAGCAGGGCCCATTGCTGCGCCCACCAAGAGTAACTGTCAGGCCTTACAGTGTTGTGGCACCAGCACCACCATCACCACCACCACCACCACCAAAGGCCCAATTTTTAAGCCCCTGTTCAACAGGGGCATGCAATTATAATTATTGATCTAATAATTCACAGCAGGGACCATTGCTGCGCCCACCAAGAGTAACTGTCAGGCCTTACAGTGTTGTGGCACCAGCACCACCATCACTACCACCACCACCACCAAAGGCCTAATTTTTCAGCCCCTGTTCAACAGGGGCATGCAATTACAATTCTTGATCTAATAATTCACAGCAGGGCCCATTGCTGCGCCCACCAAGAGTAACTGTCAGGCCTTACAGTGTTGTGGCACCAGCACCACCATCAAAGGCCCAATTTTTACTACCACTGATCAACAATTATATGTTATTACAATTCCTGATATAATAGTTGACAGCAGGGCGTTCCAGCACCCACCAAGAGTAACTGTGAGTGCTTACAGTGTTGTGCCAACACCAACACCTAAGGGGCCAATTTCTGCAGAGTATATACGGCAGGTCCCTACTTTCAAACATCCAACTTACAAACGACTACTACTTGCAAACGGAAGAAGACAACAGGAAGTGAGAGGAAATCTACCCCTTGGAAGGAAAATTCTCTCCTGTAAGAATTAATATGGGAGAAAGGTGTCTCCTCTCTACTGATGCTTTATCACCAATCCTTGTTTCAATAAAAACACCACATTTCAAAAACAGTTGTCATTGGGACGCAAAGTGAGGTGAAATGTTCTGAACAGGGGCACAGCAAAAAAAATGTGACAGGGGTGATAACCGTTCCCTATGTTTTCCAAAAAGCTAAAAAAAAGGAATTTGGCATGGAGCTACACTTAAACAATGCAGCTGTTCAAAATTATAAACAGATTCTACATAAGAACAAACCTACAGTCCCTGTCTTGTATGCACCGCCTGTATACGGCTGTTCAGAGTATATAGGGCCTTTTTTATTTTGTGTGCGGGGTTCCCCTTAATATCCATACAAGACCCAAAGGGGCTGGTAATCGGCTGGGGTGGGGGGGGGGTTGATGGGGTAGCTATGCCATTTTTCCTAAAGATTTTCATCCATATTACCGGGACCACACATTGCATTAAAGCCGCAAGCAGTTTTAAATGACTTTTTTCCCTTTAGAAATGTTATTTTGTGCAGGGACAGTTCTAAACACGGGAAACACGTGGCACTTCACAGGCATACTTTAGACACCCCCCAGGTACAATATTTAAAGGAATATTTGACTTTTTTTTTTCACTTTATGCATCATTAAAATGACTGCTCCCGGAAAACGTCCGTTTTTAAAACTTCTTTTTGCATTGATACATGTCCCCTGGTGCAGAAGCCAGGTTCCCAAACTCTGTTTCGGACAATAACATGGATAATAGTCGTTATAATTAGCACTTTAGAATCCGAACGTTCGCATCCATTGTATTTAATAGGGTTCTAATGTTCGTGCAAACTTTCGGTCCGTTCGCGGGTTCTGGTGCGAACCGAACCCGGGGGTGTTCGGCTCATCACTATGTGTAGTATTGTTACTCAACCTCAGGGCAAAAGAAAGTCCAACCGCTCAAGAAAACACAAGTAAACCGTCTTGCAGTTTTTGTCTGTTGTATTGCATGTTTGGAGCATGTGTAGTACCCAAATCTTCCAGCAGATGGTGATAAAGTACAGATGTTGGCATTCCCTCTTGTCAAGGTTTAGCCAGAGAACCTGTGATGTTATATGAGTCCCAAGATAAAGTCTTGCTTTCCTGCTGCTGCTTCTCCTTGCCAGCCCTAAGGGAATGAGCAATCCAGCTGTTGAAGGAGACAGCCTGGAATGATATTCGTATATTACTATACAGGATTTATATAGCACCAGCAATTTGCGCAGCGCTGTACAAAGGTACAATTACAATACAATTTTATACAGGAGAGGCCCTGCTCGTGTGAGCTTACAATCTAAAGGACTGCTTGCCAGTGGCGTCACTAGGGTTGGTGTCACCCGGTGCGAAAAAAAATGGTGTCACCCCCCAACAACTACAGACTCCACTCCCACAGTATAGATCCCCTCCCTCAGTACAAACCCGCTGCACTAAGTACAGACTCCCCGCCATCAATATAGACCCGCCTCCCTCAGTATGAACCTCCCCCTCAGTACAGACACCCCCACCTCAGTGCAGACACCCCTCAGTTACAGACACCCCCCTCAGTTACAGACACCCCCCTCAGTACAGACACCCCCCTCAGTAACAGACCCCCCTCAGTAACAGACCCCCCTCAGTAACAGACATCCCCTCAGTTACAGACACCCCCTCAGTAACAGACCCCCTCAGTTACAGACACCCCCTCAGTTACAGATACCCCCTCAGTTACAGATCCCCCCTCAGTTACAGACCCCCCCTCAGTTACAGACCCCCCCCCTCAGTACCAGACCCCCCCCCTCAGTACCAGACCCCCCCTCAGTACCAGACCCCCCCCCTCAGTACCAGACCCCCCCTCAGTACAGACACCCCCCTCAGTACAGACACCCCCTCAGTACAGACACCCCCCTCAGTTACAGGCCCCCCCCTGGTGCAAACCCCAGCAGTACAGACACCCCCTCCCCCCATCAGTAAAGATGCCCCCCTTACCTTACAGACCTCAGAACAGAGCGGCAGATACACACAGCGGTGTGTCCCTCGAGCGCGGGCTCCTCCTCCTCCTCTGTGGATATAAACAGAGAGGAGGCAGAGGGGGCGGCGGCTTCCTTCCGCTCCACTGAGGGACACAGCCGCAGCGTGAGCCTAAGGCACAGGGCAGCAGGCGGGCGGGCGATGTCAGTGTGGTGCCGCTGCGCTACCCACGGGTGTCACCCTCTGGTGGGTGTCACCCGGGTGCGGCCCGCCCCCCCCGCACCTGGCTAGCAACGCTAGTGCTGCTTGCTAATCTGACCTTCTAGTACTGATCTGCTTTAGGTCATTATTGCAGATTGATATTATTATTAAGTTTCACATCCAATTTTCTCCTTTTTTTGAATAGTTTGTGGCTGCTGACATTTGTTTAACCACTTCAGCCCCGGAGAATTTGGCTGCCAAATGACCCGGCCACTTTTTGCGATTCGGCACTGCGTCGCTTTAACTGACAATTGCGCGAGTGTGCGATGTGGCTCCTAAACAAAATTGACGTCCTTTTTTTCCCACAAATAGAGCTTTCTCTTGGTGATATTTGATCACCTCTGCGGTTTTTATTTTTTGTGCTATAAACAAAAATAGAGCGAAAATGTTGAAAAAAAAAGCAATATTTTTTACTTTTTGCTATAAAAAAATATATAAAATTTTTTTTTTTTTCTCACTTTAGGCGTCTACAAAATAGGGGATAGTTTTATGGCATTTTTATTAATAATTTTGTTTCGTTTTTATTGTGACTGCGACATTATGGCGGACACATCGGACACATTTGACGCTATTTTGAGACCAGTCATTTATACAGCGATCAGTGCTATAAAAATGCACTGATTACTGTGTAAATGACACTGGCAGGGAAGGGGTTAACCACTAGGGGGTGAGGAAGGGGTCAAGTGTGTCCTAGGGGGTGATTCTAACTGTGTGGGGGCTGGGCTTACTGTGACACGACACTGATCACTGCTCCCAATCACAGGGAGCAGACGATCAGTGTCCTGTCACTAGGCAGAACAGGGAGATGCCTTGTTTACACAGTCATCCCCCCGTTCTGCAGCTCCGTGACACGATCGCGGGACACCGGCAGACATCGAGTCTGCAGGTCCAGCAGGCACGGTCACGGCGCTCGCGGCAGGGGCGTGCGTGTGCCCACATGGCAGCAAATTTAAAGGGACGTATATATATAAGCCCATTTGCCTGTCTGTGCCATTCTGCCGACGTAAATGTGCGTGCGCTGGTCGGCAAGTAGTTAAAGGAGCAAAGAAAGTGGTACATGCCATATAGAATTAACATGGAGTTCATTAAAGGACTTTGAAACTATTTGATAGGTAGGGACTGAAGGGTCTTCAATCAGGTAGGCTTGATTACCTTGCAATATAAGACTTCTTCTGTAGGGATAACAAGTTGCCATGAATAGGTTCAGTGTGCTCAGCTGTTTGCTACTGATTACCAGACAGAGTCCATACTTCTCTTCTTAATTTCTGTACATGGGCTCTGATGTCAGTCACAGGGAGAATTAAAGCTTATGTTTAGCAAAAAAAAAAAAAAATCTCTATAATTTTGTTGATCTAACTTGCCTGTAATGAAGTCTGTCCTATACTGTGCAGGCAACTGTATCCTGTGCAGAAATGGCCAGTCCTCTTCCTGCTCCTGAACTTCCGGCACTGTGATGTAGTGAACAAGCTCCTGATGGGAATCCGCCCCCTCCTCCTTTCTTCACCACTGAGAAATGTTGTTTCATTTACGCTGCATGTAACTCATTCTGTGAATGGAGGAAAGTCAGATAAGACACAGGATTCTCTCCCATTCACAGATTGTGTTATATACAGTGTAAGCTATGAAACAATATTTCTCAATGGAGGAGAAGGGTGCGGATCTTTGTGGGGAGCTTGTTCACTGCTGCTTTACAGAAGACTTGGAACTGTTAACTTCCTCAGTGCTGGAAGTTCAGCAACAGGAAGAGGATGGGGCACTCTGCACAGGAAATTTCGACAGAATCCAGCTGCCTGTACAACATTGGACATCCTTCATTATAGTCAGAGGCGTAATTAGAACATTCAGAGCCCCAGTGTAAGAAACCATGAAGGCCCCCCCTGACCCCCTTTCCATCCGAGCCATGGGCTTTCTAGGTCTGGGAGGGCATCTATGGACATCCTCCCAGAACCATGCCTCCCGTGTGCCCCCAGGGGTGCGCATCCAGCATGCTCTGGGACTGCTGTATCCTTCGGACATATTGGCCCTTTACCATGTAATCAGCTGATCACATGTAAATAGACTTGCCGGTTATCAGCAGTTCTTTCCTCACATGCTGTGCCTGTGAGGAAAGGAGAGCCGTTAACCAGCAAGATTGCCAGTAGATTGTGTAGCGGGTGTTTACTTTCCCGCCAGTAATTTTGAATTTTTGCGGTGACACCAGTGGTGTATCTCCGGCGGTCCACCGGGTGGCGCTGTCACTTTGGGCCGACGGGTGAGTCATTGCTGGGTTGAATCCTTTTTTGTCTTTTCTCGGCAGCCGTGTGGTGGGGCGGGGAACCCGCTGCGCATGCCGGGGGAAGGTATAAAGGGGGCGGCCATTTTGTCACAGGGTTTGTTGTCCCTGGCACCTTCAGCCTGCGAACGGAGTTCGTGTTTGTCCTCTAGGCGGACTTCGCCTAGAGGACCACCGGAGATCATGTTCCACCTCAGGCACCTTTAGCCTGAGGTGAGGTACTCGGTTGGCGGTCCGGAGCTCAGTGCCCAACACTGAGTTCCGCGAGGGAAGAATCCTAGGGTGCTCCGTAGATGGACGCCTGAATCCGAGGTGGACATAATGGACCGGGGAGAGCTCCTCATCTGAAGACCCGGTGCAGCATACTGCCGGTGACGGGTGAGCCTCTTGTCGAAGACCGTCCGGAAGGTGAATTCCCTTGTGCGGAGACCATTGCCCACTCTTTAGAGGAGAGTGGAGGAAAGAACTTGTGTCTGGGCCTATATACACATTCACACCTCCTGTTCTGTTTGTAAAGCAAGTAAGTCCATGCTGTGTTCAAATAAAGGAGTGTTGGACTTGCAACGGTGTGAGGCTCGTTTCCTGGCAGATGACTCCTGGAGGGAGGACCCGATACACAATACAGGCCCGAAGGTAAAGAAACTTCTGCTAATACCACTTATACATCTGTGGTGGAGGCCTGGCGTAGCGGCCACACTCCCTTTCCTGTCATACCCCTAGACCAGAGACATTGCGAGCGAGAACTTTAATACAGGGGATTGGGAGTGTGGTGGGGGTCGGGCGACCCTGTCCGCTACAATTGTTTACACTGATAATCAGGGCATTGATGCATCAGTGCCGCCTATCAGTGCTCATCAATGCCGCCTATCAGTGCTCATTAATGCTGCCTATTGGTGCCTCTGATGATCCAATGATCAAATTCAGCTGCTTAGTTTCACACTTCACGCGGTGCACACAGTAGGAGAGGGGTAGTAGGAGAAGGAGCAGATCAGCTCTCTCCTCTCCCATCTGTGTGAGGGAGGAGGGAGGAGGGAGGGGGAACTGTCAGTGCAGGCTCTGGGCTGTATGAGTGACACACCCTCAGGTCAGAGCTCGGCGCCCAGCAACCACGCTGCCCCCCCCCCGACAGTGGCGGAATGCCAGGGCTCAGTGGCAAGTGCGACCCTGGTAGTTCCACCACTGATTACAGGTAATAAATAAAACTATAAGCCTCTTTCACACCGGTAACTAGAGGGCATTGAAAGCAGGCAGTTGAGCCTGACTTCCCAGTTAAATTCTGCTATTGCAGCTGGACCATGCTGTTCATATACTGTGAACAATGCTTTGCTTTACAGCCATGGCAGTTTTAACATGACTTGCAAATTTTGACAGGCGACGCCTGTCAAATGTGCCAGATAAAGTCAATGGGGGGTGTGCAGAAACCAACCATTCCCCCTCTACTGAAAAACTGTTTTCTTTATTGTCCATTGAGGGACACAGGAATTCTTTCAAATTCTTAAGCTGGCCATAAGCTGTGTGAATTTAGGCTGGTTCCCCAGGAACCGGCTGAAATTTGCTCAATGGGTGGCCCTGCCAACCCTGCTCCGTTTTACAAAGTCAATTGTTTGTTTAACTTTTGCTACTGAAACCTGCTTGCAAAATTTCCAGCCATCCAGCGGTGGCATCCAAGGAGTAGCAGCTGCGGTTCAGGCATTTTGACAATCGGCTGCCAAAATAGTAGGCGATTCCCTTATCTGTGCTGTATAGCATGGATGGACAAATCGGTTAGTGTATGGCCAGCTTTAGACTATTTGGTTGTGCTGCCTATTTCTCCTGTAGGGGGCAGTAAAACCTGACAGTCTAGAACAGCATTTCTTAAACAGGGTTCCTCCAGAGGATGTTAGGGATTCCTTGAGCAATGAGCAATTTATACCTCTCAGATAAGTTCCCACTGACACCATTGACCTTGTTTGCTATCTGTAATGCCGCGTACACACGATCGTTTTTTCTGATGAAAAAAGACCGATGGACTTTTTTCATCGGACAAACTGATCGCGTATGGGCCCCATCGGTCATTTTTCCATCGGTATAAAAAAATAGAACATGTTTTAAATTTTACCGATGGGAAAAAAAAATGATAGCAAATTCCGATCGTCTGTGGGGAACTCCATTGGAGAAAAAACCCACGCATGCTCAGAATCAAGTCGACGCATGCTCAGAAGCATTGAACTTAATTTTCCTCGGCTCTTCGGAGTGTTTTACGTCACGGCATTTGGGACGGTCGGATTTTTGACTGATGGTGTGTAGGCAAGACTGATGGAAGTCAGCTCCATCGGATTTCCGATGGAAAAATCCATCGGATTTTATTCCATCGGAAATCCCATTGTGTGTACAGGGCATAAGGGGGTAATTCTTCCTAAAGCCCCGTGCACACGGTCGGACTTTTGGCCAACAAACTTCATTTTGATGGACAAAACAACTAATGTTAAAATCAACCAACAATAGCAGAAGTTGACCAAAGGGTGGCGGTAAAGAGCAGAAAAGAGCAGAAAAAACACGTGATGTTGCAAAAAGTTTTGGGAAAGTTTGCAGAAAAGTCCGAGCGTGTGTATGCTATGGGTGTTCCCGACCAACTCTGTTCGGACAAAAAACCACGGAAAAGTTTGTTTGAAGTCCGACCGTGTGTATGGGGCTTTAGAAGCATTCTTCTCACTGACCATCACACTAACATATCATGAGTTCCCTGGGACCGGAAAGTTATTTAATTGGTTCCTCTGTTGAAAAGTTTGAGAAAGGCCGGTCTTGGAATTCTAAGAATTCCTATGTCCCTCAATGGACTCCAAGGAAAGGACTTTTACATAAGTACAATTTTTTTTATTATATAGATATAAAGTGAACTTGCATGGGAGTGGTTTTATAGTTATCAACCAGCTGTTGCACCTGCAGGGCTCTTTTGAGGAAAGTGGCAGGGTCTGCCTCGTGATTTCCCTTTGAGAGTATCACACCAAAAATGCTCAAAATCAAATTTGTATCTTAGGCCCCTTTCACACTGGGGCGGGCAGGTGCGGTGGCAGTATAGCAGCGCGATTTTCAGCGCTGCTATACCGTCGTTCTTACCGCGGTATGCGGCCGCTAGGGGGGTGAATTTAACCCCCGCTAGCGGCCGAAAAAGAGTTAATACCGCCTGCAAACCGCGGCTATTGCCGCGGTTTGCGGGCGGTATTACCGCGGTGTCCCATTGATTTCAATGGGCAGCCGCGGTAAAGGAGCGGTGAACACACCGCTCCTTCACCGCTGTAAAGAAGCGGCTAGCAGGACTTTTGGAGCGGTCCTGCTAGCGCACCGCTTCAGTGTGAAAGCCTTCGGGCTTTCACATTGAAGGCTACAGGCACAAATTTTTCATGCGGTATAATAGCGCTAATATTAGCGCTAAACCGCATGAAAAACGCCCCAGTGTGAAAGGGGCCTTAATGAAGCAGGAAATTACATATCTAGGGGCGGCGTTCTGTACACCATCTGTGTACAGTACGCTTCCACATTTCATTGCATTTTACAGAAAATTAAAACTCTGCCGATTAAAAAGCAACGGTAATTTTTTAATAACATTAAATTGCAATATGATTTGTGTCGCAACTGTATAAGCTATATTATTTTTGTTTTATTTGCTAATTTTTTTTCCCACGAAAGTGGAGCTACCCTTTAAAAAAAAAAGTGAACCTTAGTTTTTGCAACTTACTTCCATTTATTCTGCAGCAAATGTGACTGAAATGAACAGAATAGGTTATATGGACACTACACCCTGTTGGGGTTAATATATAAGGCAAAGCTATTGAATCAGAATGAATCTTTCAGGGATCTGACTTCAGTAAAAGGGAAATCATTCAATGCCAAGGTTGCATTTTTTAATCCCACATCTGTTTTATACTGAGACCTGTCAGAAAGTCATCAGTTACAGGATTCTACGTCACAGGAGGCCTCATGGGTGTATTTCGGGCTACTAATTCAACAACTGTCTAGCTCAGTTTATTACTGGCTTACTATATATTTTATCATGTAAAATTATATATTTACTGAGAAACTTCAGAAATCAATAAGAGCTAGTTGGCGAAATTGCATTGCTATTTCAAAACGCTGCTATTTTTGCTGTTGCATTTATAAACTGATCTTTTATATATATATTTTTTTCCAATAATATTTTACAAAGAAACATTTAATAGAGGCTGCATTCATGATATTTAGGTTACAAAGCAGGCTACGTTTTGTAGAAACAAATCAATATGGTGCAGTATAAACTAGCAGATGGGGGGTGTTCACTCTTTGATCATTTATCTGTGTGTGTTGTGGCTAGACATGAATAGAAGGATATTAAATTACACAGTATAATCCACAATTCATGTGTGACACACAATTCTGCCTCTTATACAACTTCACTTCCTCTACCTGTTTCGGCCTCTTACCCTTCTGGGCTGTAAGCTTGTACAGACAGGACCTTCTCTCTCATTGTTTTTTTTTATTTCTACATATAGGGACTCTAAAGACGTACGAAAATCAGAAGTAAAATTTCGTCAGTCGAACGATCTGCCGATTTTCGGATCGTTAGTACGGTGCATTCGACAGCCGATTCCTTTTTTTGTCAGACAAAAGCTGGATGTGCAGACTATAAAATTTCTGTCATATGTGAACTCAACGTCTGATTTTCGTTTAATTAGTATGATTTCCTCACCAAAAAAATTGTAAGAGCAAGACTACGCATGCTCAGAAACGAAAGAACACATACAAAACTATTCAACACACTACATCACATACACTGAAGTTGTATTCTGTCGTACCCAAATTTTCGTATGCTGAGTAACCTCTTCACTTTCGACATTAGACTAGCATGCAACAAAAAAACGGACGAACGGTCATCCGAAAATCTGATCGTGTGTACAAGGCTTTAGGCTTTGTTCACACCTGTGCATTGCGGGAACATGCTCCAAATCGAATGCTTTCTCGCAATGCACAAAATCACGCTGCCCCTTTGTAGACTCGTGTGGGTGCCATTCTTAAAGTGATTGTAAAAGCTTCCCACTTTTTTCATTAAAATAACAAACATGTCATACTTACCTGCGCTATGCAATTGGTTTTGCACAGAGCAGCCCCGATCCTCCTTTTCTCGGGTCCCCCGCCAATGCTCCTGGCTTCTCCACTCCTGCTGAGTGTCCCCATAGGAAGCCTCTATCTTTGGGGGCTCTTGTGCAGACTCGCTCCCGGGATGGGCTGTTTGCATCTATTCAGACACACAACCCAGCTCAGCCCCTGCTCAAAGGTTTTGACTGCCAGTAGCAGGAGCCAATAACCTCCCGCTGCTCTCGGCCAAGCCCCTGAGATCAAGGATTGGGGAGATAAGCTTCTGCAGATGTGCACAGACTGTGCTGGACTGAGATAGGACTCAGTTAAATATTTAAGGGGGAGCTGCACCAGGGGTGTTGCTAGGTGGCAAAAAGACCAGGGGCTTCAGCCTGAAGTCCGAGCCCTGAGGGGGGTTAGCATCCGTTGGTATATATATATATATATATATATATATATATATATATATGTGTACCGTATACACTCGAGTATAAGCCGAGTTTTTCAGCACTTTTTTTGTGCTGAAAATGCTCCCCTCGGCTTATACTCGAGTCACTTTTTTGCGCTGATCTCCCGGACTTTAGGGACCCCCGGTACCAAACTTGCCACACATGTAGCTCCACTCTTCCTCTACAAGTGTGCAAAGTTTTTTGTCCAGGGGGCCCTACGGCCGGGGAGTACCGATTTTTCAATAGACTCCCATGTTAAACGGTCATTTCTCCGGTGACTTTGGGGACCCGGTACCGGCTGGTCGTAGATCCTCTGGACCTGTAACTTGGCACACATTTTCCATTCCAACAAGGTAGGACCTCGAGTTTGTTTCCATAGCCTAGGAATTAGTAATTTAGCTGCATTCGGTAAGTGTGGGGTAATACTGTTCTTGTATGATTTAATGGATCTTGTAGTCCCATGGAACAAACAATATAGTGGTGTTACCTCTATGGGATCCAAAGTTAATTTCATAACCCATGGGATGATCGCGTCCCAAAAAACTTTAATTTTCGGACACTCCCACCACAAATGTAAATACGTCCCTTTTTGACCACATCCTCTCCAGCATTTAGCATCTAGAGTCGGAAACCCCTGTGCCAACTTAACTGGGGTCCGACACCACCTTGCCAGAAATTTATATGACATTTCTTGTATTTGTGTACTTATGGAGGTAGAGTTTACCAAATTAATAAGTCTCCTCGCCTGCGCAGAGGAAAAAACCTGATTCAGCTCACTCTTCCATTCCCTGACAAAATAGGGAACTGTTGTATTTTGGGCCCCTAAGACCAATCTGTACATTTGCGACAATAAGTGTCTGTCATCCGGTATGCTAATACATAGGGACTCGAATGTGGTAAGGGACTTTCTAGGCCTAAGGCTGGGTTCACACTGATACGACACGACATTCATCCGACTTTCATCCTACTTTGCTCTGCGACATCAGTCCTACATTGATCCTACATTGGTCCGACATCCATCCGACATTCATGAACAGGATACTACTTTGATCCGACATTGTGCTAGTCTGACTTGTCCTTTGACCAATCAAAACAATCCCAGGGTGAGATAAATTCCTTTTACTGCTGCTGTAATCACCATGTCGGATGTCAAATGTCGGATGGTTAGGACAAGGATCCTACTTTGATCCGACTTCAATGATATTCAATGGGCTGAAGTAGGATCAAAGTCGGACCAAAGTAGTACAGGGAGCATTTTCAAAGTCGGACCGACTTGTGTCAGACCAGTTAAGACGGCTCTCATAGGGAAACATTGATTTTCACACGTCATGCGACATGAGCTCCCAATGTCGGAGCGTTTGTCGCCCCAGTGTGAACCAGGCCTTAGTAATGGTTTTAATTTGGCAAAAAAACACCTTAATTGGTGATATCTCCATTCGCCCATAGGTGTATTCCCCCATCTTGATACCAACTCTGAAAAAGGGATCAACTCCCTTCCTGGTGCGAATTTGCCACATGTCCTATCTCCATCACTTCCCCATGATCCCAAAAACCCAGCTTCCTCCCCCTCCAATGGCGTCAGGGGGGAGACCTGGGGGGCATACTCCCCCATTTTGTTCAGTTTATCCCATATCTTAAGAGTGTTCCACATCAGAGGAGAAGTCCATTTTGCAAGACCCCTAGATATGCTCGGGATCCATGGCGCCCCCGCTAAGTTCCGTCCTGCTATTTCCTGCTCTAATGAGACCCACCTTTTACCAGTGGAATCGCGACACCAGTTTAGTCCTCCTTCTTTTTTCCCCCTGCGTAATATGTCATGGGAAAGTCTTGGCCACCTATCGTTCCATACAAATGCAACAAACGTCTTTCTCAGATCTTTAAAAAAGGCCTATGGGAGTGATATGGGGATCGTATGCAGGAAATATAAAAATGACCATATTACCCAGATTAATCTAAGGGTCCTAGTAAAAAATGTACGTGAAAGAAATATCTAAATAAATTAAACTAAAAATAAATGAACAGGCCAAAAGGCAAGTGCACGCGTCTACTACCTTGGGCATGTTTGCTGTCACCCAGACTCTGGGTTTAGTGAGGACCCCAAGGTCCTTTTGGAGACAGTGGTAAACAGATGTAGTAATAGCAAGGAAGGGGCAAAATTAATAATGAACTGGTAAACTAAAAGCAACTAATGACAATAAAGGATGGATGCTAAACCCCCTGAGGAAGACTTATAAAGTTGAAACGCGTTGGTAATCTTCTCTCTGTGCATCTTTTTCCATTTATATTTGTACATCTATTGAAGCCTGTCCTATATACAGTCTCAGCTATCACACTTTTGTATTGTATTATTTTTTAATGTCACTTTAATAAAATATTGTTCTTTTAGCTATATATTTCATATTCTCAGTATTTCCTCTGGTATTAAAAAGTCCCAACCTCCCCTCTTTTTCCCCTTTGTGGGTTACTATCTAACATTAGCAGGGATTTAATACCTATCTACATTTGGGTAAAGGAACGTGACAATTCTTTGACATACGCGATCAATGAACATCTCATGCAGGTGAAAAACCATGCTTTACGATGCTTTTAAGATATTGCCTTGTTTAAGTAGATGTATACTCTAAGGCAATATGTATCAGAAACAATGGACAATTTCAAAAGTGAATTTGAGAAAGGGCGGGGACACCCCAAACTGTCGTTCTTATGTTTGTTTGTTTTTTGTGCATTGTGTTGTATAAGGAGACTTCTGGAATAAAAATGTTCCATTACTGCATTGCACACCCAGTCCCTTTTGATTCTGACCTATGTATATTCCATAGAAAGGTCTGATGTTTCTGATAGCCCCTACAGTAACATGTAGAGGGGTGGAGAATATATAATGTTTGCTTCTTTAATTCTTTTTTCAGCCAAGAAACAGATCCAGTTTACGTGCCCTTTAATGTTTATGCATGCGATATGCAACAACTCGTGATATTAATTTACATTACCGCATGTGTTTATGCATATGTTAAATATGAATTTATGTACAGTAGGTTTTACACACACATCTTTTTGCTCATGAATTATACAAAGCAGTGATGAAGCATTCATATAGAGATTTTCCATTGTGCAAATTGAGTTAAACACACATAAAACTGCATGATATATGTGTTTTAGTACACGTATACATCTTTTTAATGGGCCTGTTTATCTCCCATAAATGTACAGAACTGAAACTTTTCCTAGTTTTTAAAGACCTGCTAAGCCTCAGCACATACAGTACATGTGAACTAGTCACATGGTAAAGAGTATGATATTTTTTCTAAATGCATTTTAAAACAGTAAAACCTAACTTTATAATGTAAACATGCACACTTGCACCATCTGAGCATGCATTTTATGCACGGAGGACACTTTTAACATTGCCATTATCTGAGAAAAACAAGAGTAATTGACTTCAAAAGTCTATTCCTCAATGATCAAACTGCCTCAGAGTATCTGCACAGGTCCAGGGGTAAATACAATATAAACTGATCAAAAAACTCCAGCGTAATTTATGCCCAATCACCCTATCATTGTAATCATACTGTATCAGTGTAATCACACATATTAGTGAATACCAAAACAAAAATGGCGATATAATTTCATTTGAATTAGATAACATCCTTTTAGTACACCATAGGATAACATAGGCTCCAAGAAAATGGCGACCGCATCAATTAGATCCATAGTAGAGAGTTGCTATATTTATGTAAACTATTGTTATTAATATTATTATCATACAGGATTTATATAGTGCAGTTACAATACAATTTAATACAGGAGAAATCAGAGAGCCCTGCTTGTTTGAGCTTACAATCTAGGAGATCGTATTGTAGGGTTTAAATTGTGGCCTGGTGTTGCAGTGGCCCGTTTCCTAACAAAGCCATGTGATGCTGTGACGTAACACGTAGGGAGGAGCTGATGATGTCATGCGCAAAACTGGAAGTGAATGGACCACCATCTTGTGAGTGACCAAATTGACTGTATCTTAAGGGGAAACACAGGCTTTTTTTTATCCGAATCACACCAGAACAGTGCACAATTCTCTGTTAAAGGTATGCTGAATGCTGATGGGGGAAAGGTAGGAGAAAGTGCCCACATCCCTAAGTTAGACAAGTTACAAAGAAATCCCTCTGGCGGGACTTTTAAAGGGCAAATGCTCCAAAATAATCAAGTGTTAAATATAATATAAATATAAGTCCCATCAGAGGGATTTCTTTGTAGTGTACAATTCTATGAGAGTGGATTTTTAATAAATTTTTATAAAATATTAGTGGTAGAGCTATGATTATTTATTCTTTTTGAGACTTTGGTGGTATTTCATGTATGGAATGACGAGGATGGATGTGGACTGAGAATCCGAAAGGCCGCATTGGGGGAGACCAGTCTTGCCAATACTGACTCCATTTTAAAGGGGAAGGCGCACTAGACCTAATAGAAATTGAGTGCATTTGAGAGTTGGGATAGCACTATATGTGGTGAAATTGGTTGCATGATTGAAGGTGGAAGAGATTATAACAAAGTGTGGGATTCACAAAATAGAAGATTGTAGTTACATAAAAACTGGACACCGATATACGGTGGACTGATAACATTTATTTACGGACTCACGTAAATATTTTATTATAAAATATTTTTTATTGTATTTTGCATGTTATTAGTAGTTTCTTGATTTGGATATATTATACAATGTTTTGAACACAGGTCTTTACTGTGTCTGTTGTATTCACAGGTCAGGGGTGCTCTATAGTAGGCTTGTGCACAACGGAAAAATTTGTTCCGTTTCGGTTCGTTTCTTTCCGGTCCTGTTGATTCGTAATCATTCGTAATTTTGCTAGACGGGATTTTTCGTGTTCGGACTCATTCGTATTTTTGCAAGCGACATTTTTCGTTGAATTTTTTGTTGCTTTATAATTCGTACTTTCGGTAGAGTACGTTGTTTTTCGTTGATTCTGGACACAACTCCTACTTTCGTAACTTTTTTTGGGTTCGTTGATTCGTAATTTTCTGTGTCTCTCTCACGACGACGCTGACTATTATGCCTAATGTGCTTCGAATGGATTTGTACTTTTCGAAATACATAGCGGTTATTTGTAACGATTCGAAATCTCGTATTTTACTTTCGTTTTTTACATGCGGCTATAGCCTCCGCCCCTGTACACCATTTTGAGAGGGTTCAGCACGGTGAGGGAGAAGCAGAGAGCAGAGCAGAGTGTTATTGTGCTTCGAATGGATTAGAAATCTCGTATTTTACTTTCGTTTTTTACATGCGGCTATAGCCTCCGCCCCTGTACACCATTTTGAGAGGGAGTTCAGCACGGTGAAGGAGAAGCAGAGAGCAGAGCAGAGTGAGTGTTATTGTGTTTCCAATGGATTTGTACATTCGTAAGTTTTTTCATAACGAATTATGCCGAAGACATTCGGGCATTCGCTATTTTGCGGTATAATTTATTTCGGATTCGGTTTTATTCGTAATTGCTTTGTTCGGAAATTCGAATGCTTCCGAATGTCCGAAAGTTGCTAAATTCGGACGAATTTCGATTCGTTACGAAACGAATTGCACAAGCCTACTCTATAGACTTCTCTTAATTCAACTGGTAATGGCCATATAAAGTGGTGTTCATCTCATGTCTAGGGGTTGCCTAAGTTGGGTACAGGTTACTCTTATAGTTTTTCTTCAGCCCTCGATTGCAGGTATATTTATTTAATTGAACACATTTCTCAGAGCTTCAAAGTACATCAGATCCTGCTCTAGAAGAGCTTACAGACTGATTTATTTTTTATAATTGTACAGACACGCTCAAAGAACAAGCTTAGGTGGAAGTGGTCCACTTTATCCGTGGAACTAATCGTCTTAGTGCACCTTGCATGCGGAAGGCTGAAAAAGAAGCAAGGTTGCTTTGAAATGTGTTCCAGCTCCAGCATTCTCCAGCGACGAAAGGCGGCTTCCACACCCGGGCTATGTTTTCCATGCACGGCTTTGGCTCCTCAGTGGTTCCCTGTCTCCATTCCATCTCTACTCCCTTGCCAGTGGCCAAGGCAAGGCATCCTGGTTGCTTGTCCATTCCCTGCCTCAGAGGCTGACTGACTGTCATGCTGAGCACTATTTTTAACTTTGTGAGTGCAGTTTACATTTTCTAATAAATGTATCTTTTACATGCTACACTATGGTTGTTGTGCTTCTCACTTCCTTCCTCTTTTTTGTCTTCCATGGGGAAGGCAGCAGAATGGGGTCTGGATGCTTCTAAATATCATGTCTTCCAAGAATCTATGCTATTACCAGAAGTCAGCAGAAGTCTTTCCTTCATACGTGGGCCACCTCTGCAGAAGAGTGCCACATTTGGCACCTTTCAGGGGGAGGGGGGTACAGATACCTGTCTAAGACAGGTATTTGCACCCACTTCCGGGCATAGACTACGCCACGTCCCCCCCCCCCCGCTGTCTCCTGGGAAACACTCTGTTCCCAGGAGAGAGCAGGGACCAATTTGTGCAGTAGTAAACCCGGCAGTGATTCTGATTCCCTCACCGAGCATGGCGGCGGCAGCATCCGAGGACCAAGCGACTGCTCAGCCTTGTCTACCGACATCGCGGGCGCGCTGGACAGTTAAGTGTCCATTTTTAAAAGTCAGCAGCTGCAGTATTTGTAGCTGCTGGCTGTTAAAAAATTTTTTTTTCAGGTGGACCTCCTCTTTAACCACTTCCTACCGGGTCATAGTCATATGACGCCGGCAGGAACCCTCCCTCCCTCCGGGCGGGCGTCATATGATGTCCTTTTTTCCCGGCCGTCTATGGGGCACGCGCGTACCCGCGGCACCGCTCGTGACCCGGTGCGCGTGCCCGGCGGCCGCGATGTCCGCCGGGCACCCGCGATTGCCCGCGATCACGGCAGAAGTGTGGATCTGTGTGTGTAAACACACAGATCCACCTCCTGTCAGAGGTGAGGAGACCGATGTGTGTTCCCAGTACAGAGGAACACAGATCGGTCTCCTCACCTTGTGAGTCCCCTCCCCTTACAGTTACAATCACTCAATAGGGAACATATTAACCCCTTGATCGCCCCCTAGTGTTAACCCCTTCCCTGCCAGTCACATGTACACAGTAATCAGTGCAGTTTTATAGCACTAATCGCTGTATAAATGTGAATGGTCCCAAAAACGTGTCAATAGTGTCCGATGTGTTCGTCGCAATGTCACGGTCACAATAAAAATCGCAGATCGCCGCCATTACTAGTAAAAAAAATAAAAAAAATTAAAATGCCATAAATCTATCCCCTATTATGTAGACGCTATAACTTTTGCGCAAACCAATCAATATACGCTTATTGCAAAAAAAAATTACCAAAAATATGTAGAATACGTATCGGTCTAAACTTAGGAAAAAAATTGTGATATTTATTAAATCAAAAAGTAAAAAATATTGCATATGTCGCTCTTTTGTTTATAGCGCAAAAAAAAAAAAACGCAAAGGTGATCAAATACCACCAAAAGAAAACTCTATTTGTGGGGAAAAAAGGACGTCAATTTTGGTTAGGTTCAACGTCGCATGACTGCGCAATTGTCAGTTAAAGCGACGCAGTGCTGCATCGCAAAAAGTGCTCTGGTCAGGAAGGGGGTAAATTCTTCCGGGGCTGAAGCGGTTAAGTAGTAGCAACTCACATTTTTGCAGTAAAAACAGGCATGGTATAGTCCCAAACAATGTGGGTCTTCAGTGTTTTCAATCCCTTTGTCAGCCTGTGGGTGTGCTCTCTCAGTAGTCGTCTCGTGAACCGCTGGATGGTGGTCGGCCAGCTGCGGTGGATGGACGTCAAAACGAGGCTTGAGATGCAAGCTGGAATCCAGGCGAAGGGGGATGACGTCACTGGAATGCGACGCATTTCTGAGCGGGCAGGCCATCAATGATGTGAAGGCCGCGCTCCTTCTTCAAGCTTTTTAGTCTTTGCGCCATTTACTTGTATTCCTTTCTCAGCACTGAAGATGAATGGACAGAAGACAGAGGCTCCTGTCCATTCATAAACTGAGCATAGTAACACACAGGTTACTCTGCTGAGTTATTACAGGACAATTCAGAAAAGGCAGGGGCCGGTAAATGACCGGTCTCTTCCTCCGCTGTACATCCTGACAGATCCCCACAGCTGGCGGGAGAGGAGGGAAGCCGGCTGCGGGGGACGAGGGGGGGCGGAGGAGGACAGGGAGCCAGAGAAGAAGTGGGAGTGAAGGACACAGAGGGGAGCTGTAGAAGAACAGGGAAGAAGGACACGGAGAGGGGCTGGAGGAGGACACAGGAACAGCTGGGGATGATCGGTGCAGCAGGAGGGACAGCTGTGATCACCGATCTCCCTGTATAGCTTTTTAGCTGACAGCCACGGGAGGGAGAGAAGGAGAAGTGGCTGTCGGCTATACAGTGAGATTGGTGTTTAGAGCTGTCCCTCCTGCTGCACCAGCATCAGCCCCGCAGCCGGGATATCGGCAGCACTTGCGGGTGTCCTGGAGCTGCCCCCGAAATGCCGGAGGCTCCCGCATCTCGCGGGAGACTTGGGTTGTCTGCAAAGGGGGTCCAACCCGGTACTAGCAAGGTGTACCTAATAAAGTGGCCTGTGAGTGTATAGTAGCTAAAAGTGCAAAATGAAAAAATGTGACCCATTTAGAGTCTTCAACAGAACTGCAATCCCTTTGACTTTATTTAATACCCCTTGTGTAACCAAAGGGTTACAAATACCTGCAGTGTCTCATCCTCTTTTCTGGAACCAACACACTTTAGCCTGACTATGCCTGTTTCATAAGTGCCTGCATCTCTGAAGAAAAATAGGTCGCACACATAGAGAGACACACACAGATCAGTGATCTGGCTCCCATGAGGCGATAGGGGGGATGAATTGCTGGAACACTGGCTCTGATGGACAAAGATATAGGAGCACTCAGCAGGCAGTGGGCAGTATGTAGGGGAATGAATGTGGAGCTTTATGGAAGATATACTCGGTAATGTCGTGTGATGTGGTCACACTATAGTTCTTCTCTACATAATGACTATTTACGGGTGGAGTGCTCTGTTGGCATTATATATTAAAGAAGCCATCTCGGTCTAATGGAAAAGCAGACTATAAGAACTGTAACAAGATTTTACTTTATAGTCAGGCATTTCCTTGGTAATATTTTGTATATTTAACTCCTTGACCTCCAGAAGGCATTTTTTTGATATTCAGCACTGCGCTACCTTAACTGGCGATTGCACAGTCATGCAACACTGTACGCAAATTACTTTTTTTTTTTTTTCACACAAATAGAGCTTTCTTTTTTTGATCACTACTGAGTTTTTTTTTTTTATTATCCACTTGAAGACCAAGCCTTTTCTGGCACTTTTTGTTTACAAGATTAAATCAGTATTTTTTGCTAGAAACAAAAACATTATGTATATTTTGTTTTTAGCAGAGACCCTAGGGAATAAAATGGCGATCCTTGCAATTTCTTATGTCACACAGTATTTGTGCAGCGGTTTTTCAAAAGCAATCGTTAATGAATTAAGAAAAAAAACAACACAATATATAATCCAATTTCGTTTTGTAAAATATGAAAGATGATGTTAAAGTAAAGTAAATAGATATCTAACGTCATGCTTTAAAATTGGGCACACTCATGCAACGGCGAAAAACTACCTACATTTTATTATCCACGGACAACACTTTAAAAACCTTTACAAGTTACCATGTTAGATTTACACAGGAGGTCTGGTGCTAGAATTACTGCCCTCGATTTGATGTTCACGGTAATACCTCAAATGTGTGGTGCCATTGCTGTTTGGGACCGATGTGTGCGTTCGCCACTCAGAAACCTCTGGCGCCGCTTTAATGCCTTTACAGGTTATCTGTTTAGGGTTACAGAGGAGGTCTAGCACTAGAATTTTGCTCTCGCTCTAACGTTTGCAGCGATACCTCACATGTGTGGTGCGAACACCGCTTACAAATGCGCGTGCGACTTATGTATGCATTCGCTTCTGTGCGCGAGCATGGAGGGATGGGGGCTATTTGCATTTTTTTTTCTTATTTTTATTTTTATTTTGTAAACATCCCTTATAATAGAAATAAGCACGACTGGTCCTGTTTATGGAGAGCAGTGTTGCCAACCGTACGTCTATTTACGTACAGCCCGCGATTTAACCCCTTTTTCAGGCTGTACGTTAAAGTCAGTTTATGGGCACCGGCGCCCATAAAAAAGTTGGCCGCAACCGGCCATACAACTGCGCATGCGCCGTTCAGAAGCCGGCCGAGCTCAGGGAAACTTGTTCGCACTCGGCCGGGCGGCGCACACGCAGTAACGCGATGGCGCCATTTTTGAAAAGGCCACAGCGGCTGGCGGCAGTGGCGGGACACCTGCAGTGAGTGCATGCCATGCACTCATCACAGGTGGAGGACTCGGAGCACTGACAGGGCCCAGCCAGGGGTGAGGACGGACTCGAGGTCAGTGAAACAGGGGGGATACAAGGGGACAGTGTCATCAGTGTGCTGTGTCCTCCTCTGGTTCCTGTGTCCCTTTCACCTCTCCACAGGTCAGGGCAGCACAGTGCTGCCCTGACCTGTGTAATGGTGAAAGGGCACAGGAGGAGGACACAGCACACTGATGATGTGGAGAAGTAATATGGTGGTGGACAGAGGAGGAGGCTACTGTGAGGGGGTGAGGAGGGCACCATCATTTCCACAGCCTGTCTCCTCCACCGGCACCTCCTGTAGTATGTCCGCAGCCTCTGTCCCCCTCCTGTAGTATGTCCGCAGCCTCTTTCCCCCTCCTGTAGTATGTCCGCAGTCTCTGTCCCCCTCCTGTAGTGTGTTCGCAGCCTCGGTCCCCCTCCTGTAGTGTGTCCGCAGCCTCTGTCCCCCTCCTGTAGTGTGTCCGCAGCCTCGGTCCCCCTCCTGTAGTGTGTCCGCAGCCTCTGTCCCCCTCCTGTAGTGTGTCCGCAGCCTCTGTCCCCCTCCTGTAGTGTGTCCGCAGCCTCTGTCCCCCTCCTGTAGTGTGTCCGCAGCCTCTGTCCCCCTCCTGTAGTGTGTCCGCAGCCTCTGTCCCCCTCCTGTAGTGTGTCCGCAGCCTCTGTCCCCCTCCTGTAGTGTGTCCGCAGCCTCTGTCCCCCTCCTGTAGTGTGTCCGCAGCCTCTGTCTCCCTCCTGTAGTGTGTCCGCAGCCTCTGTCCACCTCCTGTAGTGTGTCCGCAGCCTCTGTCCCCCTCCTGTAGTGTGTCCGCAGCCTCTGTCCACCTCCTGTAGTGTGTCCGCAGCCTCTGTCCACCTCCTGTAGTGTGTCCGCACCCTCTGTCCACCTCCTGTAGTGTGTCCGCAGCCTCTGTCCACCTCCTGCAGTGTGTCTGCAGTCTCTGTCCACTTCCTGTATCGTGTCCGCAGCCTCTGACCATCTCTTGTCATGTCTACAGTCTCTGAGGGGATCCTAGAAAGGAGTCAAGAGTGGGAGTGCCGCCAGGATGGGGGTTACGGCCCAGGAAGAAACAGACGTGTGGACTGGGGAGAGGAGATCAGAGCCACCAAGCTGGAGCCATCTGACTGAGCCCCACACTGTGCACCTGAGAGGAGGTCAGTGACAGTGCCGCCAGGCCATTCTAAAGGGGGGGGGGTCACTGATGTAAGGAGGTGAATGAATACAATAATGTAAAGGGGCATTGATATAAAGGTTTCCCCCTTATATTAGTACCCCCCCTTACCTTAGTGTATTCACTCTGTGGAAGGTGGTCTCTATTCACCAGAACCCCCCTCCACATCAGAGTTCCCCCTTACATCATGATCTGCAGCGTTCCCCTTTACATAAGAGTTCCCTTGCACTGTAAGGGGGCATCCTGCAGACTTTGATGTAAGTGGGAACTCTGTGCTGGCTGGGTTATAGTAACCTAACCTTCATGTGAATTGAAAAATATGTTTTCTTTCTCGTACATCACGGGACACAGAGCGGCATAGTCATTACTATGTGGGTTATATAGATACCTTCAGGTGCTGGCACTGGCAACTTCCAAAACCGGAAGTACCCTCCCCTATATAAGCCCCTCCCATCCGGGAGCACCTCCGTTTTTTGCCAGTGTCTAAGGTGTTGGCCAAGAAGTAACATGTGTTTTTCACTGAGCTTGCGTACAGGTTCTTTTGGGCCTCAGTAAGCTATTCCGGATCCGACCAAAAAAGCTTCATAGCTAAACGGTCGGTACCCGGGCCTTGCAAGAGAAGAGCAAGGTGTTGCCTGTAATGCCTCTCTTAGGAGGGCTGGACCCTGGGATCCAGAGCTCTGGTCATACCCACGACCAAGATGTTTTCTGTGCAGGGTGCTATACAGGTCCAGGGGAGTGGAATCCTTGGGAACCCGGTCCCTGAAGGTTTAATTACAATGCCTGCCGTGATAGGTGAAGTTTGGGCTTCTGTGGACCAAACAGAGTCCTGCGGCGAGGAAAAGGTAAGTGGGGGCCCTCAGGAACTTGGTTCTATTGAGGGACCCCCAAGCCTATTTTGTCTTTCTGCCTGTTACCTAAGGTATTCCCGCTAATATTCTGTGTATGCCTGTTACTACTGAGAAAATGTAAAAAAATGTAATAGTAGGCAAGAAAAAAAAAAAAAAATGTAAGACCGCGGTACCTGTGTTAGACACTAGAGGCCGCTATGGTTCTTTTTCTTGTAATGTGGATTTTTTTCTTCCAAAATCAAATCCAGGCAGTTGGTAAGTTCTCTGCTGGGAAGCTGTCTCCTCTGCCCTGTTGCTGCGCTCATCCATCCCCGGGCCCTGCGGCAGGGACCCTGGCTCCCATCTAGCTCCTTATTTTTTTCAAAAAAGGCGCCGAAGGCGCACGTGCCCGCGCGCGTGCACGCGCCTCTATATATATAGAGGTGATCTGGAAAAAGGGGCGGAGCGGGTGGATGACGCTCGGTGTGCGCCGTGGCGCTACTGCGCATGTGCGGGCGTCCAGCGTGTTTTAAAGCACAATCATAGCTGGCTATTGAAGTGCACAGACAGAGCTAGCAACAGTATAAAGGCACACAGAGGCGGTTGATGCAGGCATCCCCTAGAAAGGCACTTTAGTAGACACCAACTGTTATATAGCAGCAATTGTGCTAGACTATTCTCAGTAAAAGTGGTGTATTATGGCTGGAATACCTCAGCTTTAGGCTTAGGAATATGCCGTCCAGAAGCTCCGGAACTGAATCTTCCAGGAAGCGAAGGGGGTCTCATCGGGCTCTGAGGATCTTGGGCATGCTTCTGCTGCACCAGTCTCCCCTGAAGTTCAGAGGTAAGTGACCGTAGAGACCCCGCAGGGGTACTTGGTACTGTGGCTGTCCTCAGTTCACCTGCTCCTGTGTATGTAATAGAGGAGGTTTTTTCCTCAGCTCTGGGAGGATTAGAGAGAGATTGTCTGATCGCTGCCTCCCTGTCAGGGAAAGCACGCCCGATCTCCGTCTCCTCCTTCAGAGTGCCTGTTAGCAGAGCAACAGTCCCATACAGGGATCGACCTGCCTGAAGGGGATCAGGATGAGGTTGATTCTGTTATAGAGGAATCAACAGTGGGGGAACCTTTTCTCAGCATCTCAAGCTGAAAGATTATGGGTTCAGTCTCTGACTAACATGGTCCGATCAGCATTTAAAAATGCACCTTGCGGAACCATCAACCACTACTGTATCCTCGTTGGGGTCGCTAGAAGCCCCCAGACTGTCTGTTCTTTTCCACTTCACCCTTTACTGAAAGGGCTCATTTACCAGGATTGGGAACATCCTGAGAAAATATTTATTCCCCCCAAGAGATTTCCGGTGGTCTATCCCATGGAGGATAAGTTCATCAAAAAATGGAAGGTCCCTACAGTGGACGCAGCCATCTCTTGTGTGTATAAATCACTGACATGTCCAGTGGATAATGTCCAAATGTTCAAGAACCCAATAGATAAAAGATTGGAGTCCTTATGAAAATCTGCTTCTTTCTACAGCAAGCTTGGTGACACAACCAGCAGTGGGGTCTGCTAAGCAGTGAAGGATCAGTTGAAACAGGTCTTGAGGGACTTGACAGATCAGCAGGCCCTTGCCCTAGCTGATCTACCTAGAGCCTTAGGCTTTGCGGTTGACGCCATAAAGGATTCAATCCATCAGGCCTCCCGCCTTACGCTGTCTGTAGTACATATGCGTAGGCTTCTATGGCTCAAAAACTGGTCTGCTGAAGCTCCCTGTAAAGAATGGCTGGTTAGCGTCCCATTTCATGGTGAACGCTTATTCAGGGAAGACCTGGACAAATATATCCAGAAAATTTCCAGCGGTAAAAATACACTCTTGCCGGTTAAAAACAGAGTTAGAGGTCCCTCCTTTAAGAGGCCTGCTTCTCCAGTCCCTGGGGCATCGGCTGTGTAACAGTTCCGACAGCCTCCTCGGTCAAATCCCGGGGGTAAAAATCAGGGACAATCGCAGGGTAATGAGAAACCCTGGGTCAGGAGAGGTACAAAACCTCCCCCAAACTTAAATTCATTGAAGGGTTGCCCCCACTCAGTCGGGTGGGGGGAAGACTCCAGTTGTTCGCAGAGACCTGGCGGGACGCGATCCGAACAGATAGGTGCTCTCCGCAGTATGTTTGGGATACAGATTGGAGTTAAAAGACTCTCCTCCTTCCCATTTTTTGAGGTCAAACGTGCCAAGGGATCCCCGGAAGAGAGAGTCCCTCCTGTCGGCACTAGAACAACTATTGCTCCAAGGAGTAATTATGGAGGTTCCCCTGGAATGGGGGTTCAGGTTTTACTCAAACCTCTTTACAGTCCCGAAGCAAACGGGGACGTGAGGCCCATATTAATTCTAAAAGGGCTAAACAAATTCCTGTATATCAGGACTTTTCCGGATGGAGTCGATCCGATCGGTGGCCACTGTCCTACAAGGGGAGGAATGGTTAGCCGCGATCGACATCAAAGATGCTTATTTGCACATTCCCATCTTTCCAGTCCACCAAAAATTTCTACGCTTTGCAGTAGAAGGGCGCCATTTTCAGTTCAGAGCCTTACCCTTCGGTCTGGCCACAGCACCGCGAGTGTTCACAAAAATTCTGGCCCCATTATTGGCCAATCTAAGAACGCAAGGTGTAACGATAATGGCATATCTAGACGACTTGTTGCTGATAGACCACTCAGTGAAAAAACTAGAAGTGGTCGTTCACAAGACAATCAAGTATCTGGAATCTCACGGTTGGATTATCAACCGAGACAAGTCAGCCCTAAAAACCAGTCAAAAGTCTGGAATACTTGGGTCTAAGGTTGGATTCAGGCCAGAGAAAAATATTCTTGCCTCAAGGAAAGGTGTTGTCTTTGAAAGATTTGATCCACTTAGTGGGTACAAAAAGACAGCCATCCATACGCCTGTGCATGAGGCTGCTGGGAAAAATGGTAGCATCATTCGAAGCAGTACCCTACGGTCAATTCCATTCAAGGAATTTGCAAAGGGCCATACTGTCAGCCTGGAACAAAAAAGTTCAGGCCCTAGACTTACAATGTCCTTGTCCCCTTCCGTTCGCAAGAGCCTCCGTTGGTGGTTGGTTCTCCAGAATCTGGAAAAAGGGAAATCCTTCAGTCCGATTTTTTGGAAGGTGGTCACTACAGATGCCAGCCTTATAGGCTGGGGAGCAGTACTGGAGCAATGGTCTCTCCAGGGCAGATGGTCGGATGCAGAAAAGGCCCTGCCCATCAATCTCTTAGAGATACGAGCAGCCCGGTATGCCCTAGTAGCATGGACATCCAAACTCCAAGGGTCCCCTGTCAGAATTCAATCAGACAATGCCACAGCAGTGGCATATATCAATCATCAGGGGGGCACCAGGAGTCGTGCAGCCCAGAGGGAAGTAAATTACATTCTGAAATGGGCAGAAAGATATGTCCCAGCCATATCTGCGGTATTCATTCCAGGAGTGGAGAATTGGAAGGCGGACTTTCTAAGTCGCCAGCAATTATGCCCAGGGGAAGGGTCCCTTCACCCCGAGGTTTTCTGGACAATATGTCAGCGGTGGGGAACACCGGATGTAGATCTTCTAGTATCCAGATTCAACGCAAAGGTGGACAGGTTTGTCTCTCGGACAAGGGATCCCCTAGCTTGCGGCTCGGATGCCCTAGTGTTCCCTTGGGATCAGTTCAAGCTGATATATGCATTCCCACCGCCACAATGGTTACCTCGATTACTCCGCAGAATCAGGGTAGAAAAGAAACCAGTGATTCTGGTGGCTCCAGCGTGGCCCCGAAGAGCGTGGTACGCGGAGATTGTAAAATGTCAGTGGGGAGTCCTTGGACTCTCCCACGTCGTCCGGACCTGCTTTCGCAAGGACCGATATACCACCCTTCCTTACCAGCCCTAGGTTTGACGGCCTGGCTATTGAAGCCCACATTCTAAAAAAGAGAGGGCTCTCTAATCCTGTGGTATCTACCATGATCAATGCCAGGAAGCCGGTATCCAGGCAGATCTACTATAGAATCTGGAAGGCGTACATCGCGTGGTGTGAGGCCAGGAAATGGCATCCACGTAAGTACGTAATAGGTAGGAGTCTGGACTTCCTACAGTGGGCTGTAGATAGGAAGCTTGCCTTGAGTACTATCAAAGGTCAGATTTCGGCCTTGTCAATATTTTTTCAAAGGCCCTTGGCTTCGCATTCACTAGTCAAAGCCTTTAGACAAGGAGTGATGCGTATTAGTCCTCCGGTTAATATTCCCATATGTCCATGGGATCTAAACCTGGTTCTGTCGGTTCTACAGAAACAGCCATTTGAACCATTACAGCATATTTCCTTGGTTCTTCTCACCAGGAAATTGTTTTTTCTAGTAGCCATTTGTGCGGCTAAAAGAGTGTCGGAATTAGCAGCTATGTCCTGTAAAGAGCCATATCTGGTTATCCATAAGGACAGAGTAGTGTTACGTCCTCATCCAGCCTTTCTTCCTAAGGTGGTATCGAGGTTTCATTTGAACCAAGATGTGGTTCTTCCTTCTTTTTTCCCCAAACCTAGTTCGGTAGAGGGAAAGTTATTGCATTCTTTGGATGTAGTAAGAGCAGTTAAAGCTTATCTAAAGCCACTGCTCAGATTCGCAGAACGGATACTTTGTTTATTCTGCCGGAAGGCCCCAGAAAGGGTCAGGCAGCGTCAAAATCTACTTTAGCCAAGTGGATTCGACAGGTCATAATGCAAGCCTATGGCTTGAGAAGGAGACCGCCTCCGTTCAAAGTTAGGGCGCACTCCACGAGAGCAGTTGGAACTTCATGGGCAGTGCATCACCAGGCCTCCCTGGCTCAAATCTGTAAGGCCGCAACATGGTCTTCAGTACACACGTTTACTAGGTTCTACCAGGTGGATGTTAAAAGTCAGGAGGATGTCGCCTTTGGGCGCAGTGTGTTGCAGGCCGCAAAAGATCCTCATGTCTGATAGCGCTCAGCTTATGTATGGTGTATCCCCCCCCCCCTCATTGGGCATTGCTTTAGGACATCCCACATAGTATTGACTATGCCGCTCTGTGTCCCGTGATGTACGAGAAAGAAAATAGGATTTTTATAACAGCTTACCTGTAAAATCCTTTTCTTGGAGTACATCACGGGACACAGAGCTCCCACCCCTCTTTGGGGACACTTATTGCTTTGCTACAAAACTGAGGTGCTCCCGGATGGGAGGGGCTTATATAGGGGAGGGTACTTCCGGTTTTGGAAGTTGCCAGTGCCAGCACCTGAAGGTATCTATATAACCCACATAGTAATGACTATGCCGCTCTGTGTCCCGTGATGTACTCCAAGAAAAGGATTTTACAGGTAAGCTGTTATAAAAATCCTATTTTTTTACTTTTGTTTAACTTAAACACATTGATATTAGCATTAGCTGTGTGTTTATAGTTGTAATATTGATATTTGCACTGTTTAGCACTAAAAACAGTAATTTTAGGTACTTTTTTGCAGCGTCAGTAAAAAATGCGGCTCTACTAGTAATCTTCATTATTTTTGCCAGTAAGAAATTGGTGCCGTACAGAAATTTTGGCATCCTTGCCAGTAAATTTCACTTCAGGGGGTTGGCAACACTGATGGAGAGATCTGGGGTCAAAAAGACCCCAAATCTCTTTTTTGCCTTTAAAAGCAAAAGATCAAAGAAAGAAAAAAAAAAAGATCTTTTGTTGTAAAAAAAAATTGTTTACTGGACCAGAAGTGACGTCATGATGTCACTCAGGTCCTCCAAGGTGATCAAAGACAATGTAGATTTTATCACCTCTGTGACCAGTCAGCCTCACTGTCAGATCGTTTCTTGGGCAAGCCGGTGGAAATGGTAAGCCTGAGAAACACTGCAGCGTTCATATACGTATTGCGGTTTGCAAGTGGTTATATCAGGGGTGTCCAAACTTTTTTCAAAGAGGGCCAGATTAGATGAAGTGAACATGCCTGAGGGCCGACCATTTTGCCTGACATTCTTTAAACCATTAAAATTCGGTCTAAGTGTGTCCGTTCGAGCACCAATACACTGCCAAACAAGAATTCTCTTGCCTTTGTGGCTGTGTGTGGTGAAGAGATGAGCTTGGACGTGTTATTTGGATATACCGTATTTAATCGGCTTATAACACGCACCTTAACTTTAAAAATGAAGTTTCAGGAAGAAGTCTTACATTTTAAATAAAGAACTGTGAAGCAAAATAAGGGTCAGTGCCCATCAATGAAGCCTAATCAGTGCCCATCTGCAGCCTCACAAGTGCCATGAATGCAGCACCCACCATATTGCCATGAATGCAGCACCCACCATATTGCCATGAATTCAGCACCCACTGTATTGCCATGAATTCAGCACCCACCGTATTGCCATGAATGCAGCACCCACCGTATTGCCATGAATGCAGCACCCACTTCATTGACATGAATGCAGCACCCACCGTATTGCCATGAATGCAGCACCCACCGTATTGCCATGAATGCAGCACCCACTTCATTGACATGAATGCAGCACCCACCGTATTGCCATGAATGCAGCACCCACTCCATTGCCATTAATGCAGCACCCACATTGACATGAATGCAGACTCACCATTGCCGTCAGTGCAGCCTGATTCATGTCCATCTGCAGCCTTGGAGGAGACAGGGATGGGGCGGGACGAGCGCCAACAGACATACAAGAGAAACTCCTGTTTTCTCGGCTGCCTCTTTAATTGAAAGTCCCGCGTTCTTTGATGGACAGAACAGTTGAAATCTGGCGCCAGCAAAATCTGGTGCTAGCAGACACTAGCGTCGCTAGTGACACTAATGCAGTGATCAGTGAGAATACTGTACACTGACACTGGCTGGGAAGGGGTTAACATCTGGGAGCAATAAAGGGGTTAACTGTGTGCCTAACAATGTGTAATGTGTGCTGATTTTACTTTACTATCTGGCTCTTTTTTTCTCCCTGCTTTTTTAGGTAGAAGAAACAGCCAGAACACTGTTTATGGTACACAGAGGTCTGTGTTTTGCAAACACAGAACTCTGCGTGTGATTGGATACAGCTGATCTCAACCAAAAGTCATTGGCTGAAAACAGCTGCCAAACTCGTGCTGTGTCCAATCACAGCATGTGTCGGCAACTTGGAGGAAGGCCAATCACATACATGTACATGATCGTGTCCGTACCTGCCATCCGCTCGCTGTATATTTACTGGGAGCGATTGGCAGGTAGTTAAATAACAGCAACAATATAAACACACACATTATTCCAGTTCCGTCTCCAAAAGAGTTTGCAATTTAAATCGTATGTAAACCAAAAACATGTATAGTTTGGTTTGCACAGAGTGCATGGAAAGACCCCTTCTGGACTTTGGAGGCAAAAAAATGTTACGTATTTGTATATAAAATGTACATTTTATTTAAACAAAATAGAAATAAAAAGGCAAAATGATCCCTATAAAATCACAAGTAGAAGAAACAACTGTACAATACTGCATGTCTCATAGTACAATATACAAAGATACCCTTGTGCCATCTAAACCAGGGGTAGGCAACCTGGGGCCCTCCAGCTGTTGCAGAACTACAAGTCCCATCATGCCTCTGGGAGTAATTGTAACTGCCAGCCTTGCAATGCCTTATGGGAAATGTAGTTCCACAACAGCTGGAGGGCCCCAGGTTGCCTACCCCTGATCTAAACCACCCAAATGCTGCCTATGAAGTTAAGGTAAGCCCAGGTCAGTATTAGTGGTCAATCCAACATGTTTCGGCTGTCCTTCCTCAGGGCAGGAGGTATATTTGTTTTTGAAAATAGATATACAGTAAAACTTTGGTTTGAGAGTAACTTGGTTTGAGAGCGTTTTGCAAGACCAGCAACATTTTTTTATAAATTTTGACTTGGTATACAAGCAATGTCTTGATATACAAGTAGTCATGTCACAACTGAGTATAAAAGAGAAGAGAGGCGCCTCTAAGTGTAGCAATATGGTTACATTTAATGAAGGTACAACATTTAGCAACATATTGCTACATTTGGAGGCGCCTCTCTTCTCTTTTATACTCTGTAGCTCCTGCTGGATTTTGCTTCTAATCCCCTTGTGGAGGCTTCCATTTGTGGATTGATATTTTATGGTTACACAAGCTGGTCACATTCCTTATATGGACTATAAACTGAAGGACTTATGAATAAATGGTTGTGGAACGAATCATTTGAGTTTCCATTATTCCTTATGGGGAAATTTGCTTTGATATACAAGTGCTTTGGATTACAAGCATGTTTCTGGAACGGATTATGCTCACAATCCTAGGTTTTACTGTATATCATTAAAATAGAGTCTATAGGTCAAAATATCAACATATATATGTAAACCTGTGATATTTTTATCTTTACATGGAATGTAATTGATGTTCATACTTACAACAAAAGACATGGGTGAAAACCAAAAAACAAACGTAATATATTTTAGCTTACCAGTCCTTAGATAGGGTGACTGCATTCGTTTTCTTTTTTCATGCTTTTTTGCTTTATTTTCACTTGGTGATCCTGCCAGTAACACACTTCCTGTCCTAGGGTGACAATGCTCACGCACCATACAGTATCAGGACAACAGAAATAGGACAGGGCTATAGAACCCTCCCTCTTCCCATTCTATGTAACATAGGGAGGAGGTATTTCATAGGCCAAAGAGAATTGACTTCCATCAGTCTTGCCTACACACCTTCAGTCAAAAATCCGACCTTCCCAAACGCCGTGACGTAAAACACACCGACGAGCCAAGAGAAATTAAGTTCTATGCTTCTGAGCATGCGTCGACTTGATTCTGAGCATGCGTGGGTTTTTTATCCGATGGAGTTCCCCACAGAGGACAGTAATTTGCTATCGTTTTTTTTTCCATCGGATAAATTTAAAACATGTTCTATTTGGTGGAAAAAAGACCGATGGGGCCCATACACGATCGGTTTGTCCGATGAGAAAAGTCCATCGGACTGTTTTCATCGGTAAAACCGATCGTGTGTACACGGCTTTAGAAATTCGGTCATTCAAGAAAAAAAATTATATTCTGCTCCTTTAATTTTTCTCATCACTACAGTTGAAAATGAATATCGATTTGTTATAGTTATAATTAGTATGAATAAAGGTTAGGTTGAATAAAGACACCAGTCCATCCAGTTCAGTGATGTATGTTTGTGTGTGTGACTACTCTTTTCCATAACCCTGTACATTGTGTTCCCTAAGAAATACATCTAAACGTTTTTTGAACTTATCTCCACAGACACCACCCACTGTGGAAGGGAGTTCCACATCCTCATTGCCCTAACAGTAAAGAACTCTTCACGCAGTTTCAGATTAAACAGTTACCCGTTTGAATTCCCACCCGCGTGACTTTTTATAGAGACCCAAGATTAAAAAGTTTCCCGCATGGACCAATGTAAATATGGACTGTAAGCTCTAACACGCAGGGACCTCTGATTCCTATTATAATGATTTGCGTTTATCAATCCTCAATAAAAATAATGCCAATGAAAAAAAAATAACTACTATACCTGGGAGATCCCTCTAGAAGTTGGAAAACACTGTTGTAGGCACCCATATTACAGTGAGATCTTCAATAGCTTCCAGGTCCCATGCTGGACAGTTTCCCAGCATACAAAAGTCATGGAAACAACACAGTTATCAAACTAGACTATACTAGGCCTTGTTTATACTGTATATTGGGGCTAGAAGTGAAAAACGACCCCCTGAGGAAGTCATGTGACTGCGACGACGCGCGTAGGGTGGAGCCGGGTCACGTGTTTGGCAACCAAAACCAGAAGTGACGCGGAAGCCGTGGCCCTGATGTCCTACTAATGGGCTTTGTTTACCTAAGCTTATGCAAGTGCAATTTTAACCAAAATAAAGCTTTTTTTTTATATACTATATATTTTATGATTGCAGAGCGCAATATATACCATAAGTCCGAGTTCTTGAAAGAGCCACATACTTTTTCTCCTTGACGTTCCATACAGGGCCGTCTTTAATATTGGTTGGACCCTGGGCAAAAATTTTCTTGGCCCCCCCCCCACCCCCATGCAATTTCACTCTCCACCTGCTCTGAGACATACAATAAATAGCAGCTAGACTCAAAATCAGGTTACTGTATCAGATCAGGCAGTGATTGCAATTGGTTGTCAGAAGCTACAGCATACCATTACCGCTCACTGACTGGTTGCTAGAGGTTACAGCACACATTACAGCTCACTGATTAGTTGTTAGAGGTTACAGAACATGATTTATGCTTGTTGATTGGTTGCTAGAGATTGCTGTACAGTAATACTGCTCACTTATTGGTTGCTAGAGGTTACATTACATCATCCCCTCACTGCCTGCACACCATGGACTGGGGAGGTGAGTGGTCCCATCGATAGACAGAAAACTCCTAGGGATCCTAGAACTCCTGGGATCAGTGCTAGTGCTGGGGGGAGGGGAGGGTGTAATGGCAATGCTGATTTTTTTTTACCGACTACCAAAATAAAGAGGAGTTTCAACACTGGCCACCAATGTAATAGGGGTTTACACTGACCCCTCCCCCTCATTAACTCTACCTGCCTACTCTGCTCATCTTTCCACCCACCTTCCTTACCTCCATACACCCCCTCCTTGCTCACTTGTGCACCTCAAACTATAATTTGTTCTCTGCCTACCTCTGCACACCCCACACTACCCCCCCCCCCACCACCAATTTGCTTACCTTTGCAGAACAGGCTGATATTAGGCTTAATGGCCACAGTGTCAGGCAGGACTTTCAAGCATGCCCCTTTATCTTCTCAGTGGGCAGCATTCAGTATAGGTGATGGTGGATATGACCTCAGGGGGGCATGATATACAGTACATATGAATGCCGCCTTTATTTACATATCAGTGCCGCCGATCGCTGTGATTTACATATGAATATCGGTTATTCACATGTAAACACAGGGTCTGCAGGTGAGTCATCTGTACACAACAATAGGGCAGAGCTGGGTAGCATTAGTAGCAGCACTTCACACTGAGATATTGGGACACAGCACAGGACTAAAACTTCAAGGGAAATTGAAACCTAGAAAGTTGTCAAGTATGAGGCAGCTGCTTTGGGCCCCACAATAATGACAGGGCCCAGAGCAGATGCCCCTTTTGCCCTGCCTTAAAGATGGCCGTGGTTCCATATATCTACCATTGATAAGGTTATAAGGAAGAGTGCCACCAGTAACGTTACCAGAGTGGAGGTTGGATTGATCCCCAGTGGGGAAGGAGCATTGTGACCCGATTTTATGCAGGTACACATTAGGAGGTGAGCACACAGGCACAACGATGGTGGGAGTTACTGAACACAGTTTGAAGGATTCATTTAGTAAGATATATGGCCATGATGCCTATGTGGTGAATTGTGAACAAACTTGGGAGATTTGTGTAACAAGAATAACACAAGAGACTGTTTTTTATGTGAATTTATTTTATTTATGAGCATATGTCACTTATCACATGTGAGTGATTAATTATTAGGTGGCGCATCATTGTTTATGTACCGTATTTATCGGCGTATAACACGCACCCCAAGTTTAGAAGGGAATTTTAAGGAAAAAAACTTTTAGGAGGGAAATTCAAGGAAAAAAAACTTACATTTAAATGCAGCATGCAGCCTTGCCCAGTGTCCATCTGCAGCCTTGCCCAGTGTCCATCTGTCCATCTGCAGCCGTGCCCAGTGTCCATCTGTCCATCTGTCCATCTGCAGCCTTGCCCAGTGTCCATCTGCAGCCTTGCCCAGTGACCATCTGCAGCCTTGCCCAGTGACCATCTGTCCATCTGCAGCCGTGCCCAGTGTCCATCTGTCCATCTGCAGCCGTGTCCATCTGTCCATCTGCAGCCTTGCCCAGTGTCCATCTGTCCATCTGCAGCCGTGTCCATCTGTCCATCTGCAGCCTTGCCCAGTGTCCATCTGTCCATCTGCAGCCGTGTCCATCTGTCCATCTGCAGCCTTGCCCAGTGTCCATCTGTCCATCTGCAGCCTTGCCCAGTGCCTTTGCGATCTTGTCAGTCTCAGCGTTTTTTTAAATTTGGCGCCGATTTCTGTGGAGAGGAGCGAGCGGGGCCGAGTGTACTTCGGCTAGACTCGGCTCCTCTCGCAGTCCCGCCCATCTCCACTGACTGCGCCGCTGACGGAGAAAGCCGAGTGTACTTCGGCTAGACTCGGCTCTGCTCACAGTCAGGGGCAGGACTGCGAGAGGAGCCGAGACTAGCCGAAGTACACTCGGCTTTCTCTATGTCAGCGGCGCAGTCAGAGATGGGCGGGACTGCGAGAGGAGCCGAGTAAAGCCGATTGTACTTCGGCTTCGGGTCCGCTCGCTCCTCTCGCTCGTTTCAGCAGGGGAATTCGACGGAGTATCGGCGTATAACACACACCCACGATTTTCCCCTGATTTTAAGGGGAAAAAAGTGCGTGTTATACGCCGATAAATACGGTATTTATGCCAAACGCAACATGCTGAGGAAAAGAGAAGCATTGCAGTCATGGCAATATACACTCACCGGCCACTTTATTAGGTAAACCTTTTCAATTGCTTGGTAACACAAATTGCAAATCAGCCAATCACATTGCAGCAACTTAATGCATTTAGGCATCTAGACATAGTGGAGACAGTGTTGCCAACCCCCTGAAGTGAAATTTACTGGCAAGGATGCCAAAATTTCTGTACGGCACCAATTTCTTACTGGCAAAAATCATGAAAATTCCTGGCAGAGCCGCATTTTTTACTGACGCTGCAAAAAAGTACCTACAATCACTGTTTTTAGTGCTAAACAGTGCAAATATCAATATTTGAACTATAAACACACAGCTAATGCTATTTATCAATGTGTTTAAGTTAAACAAAAGTAAAAAAACATTTTTCTCAATTTACATGAAGGTCAGGTTACTATAACCCGGCCAGCACAGAGTTCCCTCTTACATCAGAGTCTGCAGGATGCCCCCTTACAGTGCAAGGGAACTCTTATGTAAAGGGGAACGCTGCAGATCATGATGTAAGGGGGAACCCTGATGTGGAGGGAGGGGCTCTTACCTTAGTGTATTCACCTTCCGCAGAGTGAATACACTAAGGTAAGGGGGGGGGGGTATTAATATAAGGGGGAAACCTTTATATCAGTGCCCCCTTACATTATTGTATTCATTCACCTGCTTACATCAGTGACCCCCCCCCCCCCTTAGAATGGCCTGGCGGCACTGTCACTTACCTCCTCTCAGGTGCACAGTGTGGGGCTCAGTCAGACGGCTCCAGCTTGGTGGCTCTGATCTCCTCTCCCCAGTCCACACGTCTGTTTCTTCCCGGGCCGTAACCCCCATCCCGGCGGCACTTCCACTCTTGACTTCTTTCTAGGATCCCCTCAGAGACTGTAGACATGATAAAAGACAAGAGATGGTCAGAGGCTGCGGACATACTACAGGAGGTGGACACTGGACAGAGACTGCGGACATACTACAGGAGGGGGACAGAGGCTATGGACCCACTACAGGAGGTGGACAGAGGCTGCGGACACACTACAGGAGGGGGACAGAGGCTGCGGACACACTACAGGAGGGGGACAGAGGCTGCGGACACACTACAGGAGGGGGACAGAGGCTGCGGACACACTACAGGAGGGGGACAGAGGCTGCGGACACACTACAGGAGGGGGACAGAGGCTGCGGACACACTACAGGAGGGGGACAGAGGCTGCGGACCCATTACAGGAGGTGGACAGAGGCTGCAGACATACTACAGGAGGGGGACAGAGGCTGCAGACATACTACAGGAGGTGGACAGAGACAGCGGACATACTACAGGAGGGGGACAGAGGCTGCGGACACACTACAGGGAGGGGGACAGAGGCTGCGGACACACTACAGGGAGGGGGACAGAGGCTGCGGACACACTACAGGGAGGGGGACAGAGGCTGCGGACACACTACAGGGAGGGGGACAGAGGCTGCGGACACACTACAGGGAGGGGGACAGAGGCTGCAGACATACTACAGGAGGGGGACAGAGGCTGCAGACATACTACAGGAGGTGGACAGAGGCTGCGGACATACTACAGGAGGGGGACAGAGGCTGCGGACATACTACAGGAGGGGGACAGAGGCTGCGGACACACTACAGGAGGGGGACAGAGGCTGCGGACCCATTACAGGAGGTGGACAGAGGCTGCAGACATACTACAGGAGGGGGACAGAGGCTGCAGACATACTACAGGAGGTGGACAGAGACAGCGGACATACTACAGGAGGGGGACAGAGGCTGCGGACACACTACAGGGAGGGGGACAGAGGCTGCGGACACACTACAGGGAGGGGGACAGAGGCTGCGGACACACTACAGGGAGGGGGACAGAGGCTGCGGACACACTACAGGGAGGGGGACAGAGGCTGCGGACACACTACAGGGAGGGGGACAGAGGCTGCAGACATACTACAGGAGGGGAACAGAGGCTGCGGACATACTACAGGAGGGGAACAGAGGCTGCGGACATACTACAGGAGGGGGACAGAGGCTGCGGACATACTACAGGAGGTGGACAGAGGCTGCGGACATACTACAGGAGGGGGGACAGAGGCTGCGGACATACTACAGGAGGGGGGACAGAGGCTGTGGACATACTACAGGAGGGGGGACAGAGGCTGTGGACATACTACAGGAGGGGGACAGAGGCTGCGGACACACTACAGGAGGGGGACAGAGGCTGCGGACACACTACAGGAGGGGGACAGAGGCTGCGGACACACTACAGGAGGGGGACAGAGGCTGCGGACACACTACAGGAGGGGGACAGAGGCTGCGGACACACTACAGGAGGGGAACAGAGGCTGCGGACACCACCATATTACTTCTGCACATCATCTGTGTGCTGTGTCCTCCTCCTGTGCCCCTTTCACCACTCCACAGGTCAGGGCAGCACTGTGCTGCCCTGACCTGTGAAGAGGTGAAAGGGACACAGGAACCAGAGGAGGATACAGCACACTGATGACGCTGTCCCCTTGTATCCCCCCCTGTTTCACTGACCTAGAGTCCGTCCTCCTCACTCCTGGCTGGGCCCTGTCAGTGCTCCGAGTCCTCCACAGACCACCTATGATGAGTGCATGGCATGCACTCACTTCAGGTGTCCCGCCACTGCCGCCAGCCACTGTGGCCTTTTCAAAAATGGCGCCAGCGGCGCCATCACGTTACTGCGTGTGCGCCGCCGCCGCTCGGCCGAGTTCCGAATGCGGTCGGCCGGCGCATTCGGAACGGCGCATGCGCAGTTGTATGGCCGGCTCGCGGCCATCTTTTTTATGGGCGCCGGTGCCCATAAACGGACTTTTACGTACAGCCCGAAAAAGGGGTTAAATCGCGGGCTGTACGTAAATCTACGTACGGTTGGCAACACTGAGTGGAGATGACTTGCTGAAGTTCAAACAGCATCAGAATGGGGAAGAAAGGGGATTTAAGTGACTTTGAACGTGGCATGGTTGTTGGTGCCAGACGGGCTGGTCTGAGTAGTTCAAAAACTGCTGATCTACTGGGATTTTCATGCACAAACTCTAGGGTTTACAGAGTATGGTCCAAAAAAGAGAAAATATCCAGTGAGCAGCAGCTGTGTTGACAAAAAGGCCTTGCTGTTGATGTCAGAGGAGAATGGGCAGACTGGTTTGAGATGATAGAAAGGCAACAGTAACTCAAATAACCACTTGTTACAACCAAGGTATGCAGAATACCATCTCTGAACGCACAGCACATCGAACCTTGAAGCAGATGGACTACAGCAGCAGAATACCACATTGGGTGCCACTCCTGTCAGCTAAGAACAGGAAACTGAGGCTACAATTCACACAGGCTCACCTAAATTGGACAACAGAAGATTGGAAAAATGTTGCCTGGTCTGATAAGTCTCGATTTCAGCTGTGACATTCAGATAGTAGGGTCAGAATTAGTCGTAAACAACATGAAAGCATCGATCCATCCTGCCTTGTATCAACGGTTCAGGCTGGTGGTGGTGGTGGTGTAATGGTGTGGGGGATATTTTCTTGGCACACTTTGGGCCCCTTAGTACCAATTGAGCATCGTTTAAAGACCACGGCCTACCTGAGTATTGTTGGTGACCATGTCTATCCCTTTATGACTACAGTGTACCCATCTTCTGATTGCTCCTTCCAGCAGGATAATACACCATGTCACAAAGCTCAAATCATCTCACCACTGGTTTCTTGAACATGACAATGAGGTCACTGTACTCCAATGGCTTCCACAGTCACCAGATCTCAATCCAATAGAGCACCTTTGGGATGTGGTGGAACATCATTGATGTGAGCCGACAAATCTGCAGCAACTGCGTGATGCTATCATGTCACTATGGACCAAAATCTCTGAGGAATGTTTCCAACACCTTGTTGTATCTATGGCACGAAGAATTAAGGCAGTTCTGAAGGCAAATAGGGGTCCAACCCGGTACTAGCTAAGTGTAGCTATCAAAGTGGCCAGTGAGTGTAAACGAACTTGAGCATCCACTATGTAAGTTTGTAGGTATGTAGGTGGTCAGAAGGTGGTAAAAACGTAGGTTTGCCACCTGCGTGAACTTGAAACATGTCATCAGTGGCAGCTCCTGGGTTTCTTTCCCGACAGGTTTCGCCTATTAAACACAGCGGTTTTCTGTTTGACCGGAGCATGCCTTTCTGTGTTAGCTCCTTGGGATGACAAGGATGAACTTATCATGTCATGTTTTCCTCTCGCTCACTATGCTCATGTGCCCCCCCCCCCCCATTTTATTTGTAGCGACGTATAAATAAATGTGGGCCCTGGATGAGAGTGGAGGAAGTTATTTACATCCTTCGTGCTCTAAAACACCAAAATACATATTCGTGTCATCCATCCCTGCTGCTGGCTGAAAATAATTTGCTTTGACAGCTGCGGAATCACACGTACTATGGAATGGGAGATAGATTGTATGTGTGGACAGTGGGGAGAGGCGGAGGAATTCTGTTGAAATGTAAGAAGAAATATGGGAGCGTGAAGTGTGAGCATAGGAAGGAATACAGTGGAGGGAGCATTAAAAGAGTGATCCATCTCAGCAGGCCCTGCTTAATGTCTTTCCGAGTGGAAACATAGATAAGTGATGGTTACTATTTGTAAGTGCACCTGTCAGCCACCCACCGCCAGGGCATCCTGCTCACAGCCATTCTTTCTCGTCTCCGGGATGCTGCAATGTGATTGTGGTGACTGTTTTCTGGGCTCATCCAGCTATCAAAAAAAAAGAGCTGTAAATAAAAAAAGCAAAAAAATAGAAAAACATGACAAAAATGAAACCAGAAACATAGCTCACTAGAAAATAAAGTATTCAGTGAATTAAAGTAGTATTAAACCCTCTGCAGTTTTCCTCTTAACACATTGAGCACAGTAAAATAAAAATTGCCCGTTAAGCTGTTTGTTAAAATTCTTACTGTCTGCTCACTGGAGCATTGGGCTGCGGAGGGGGCGGGAGCGGCTGGCTCAGGCTCTTAGCGGCTCGCTGAGAGGCTGAGCCGGGTGCCGGTCCAGGCATGTGGGCGGATCCCGACTTCATTGTCACAATCCGATCTTGCCAGCTCTGTGACGTCAGCCGACAGTGGGCTTCAGCCTGCTGTCTGCTGAAAACGGGTCACAGGAGTGCAGAATGAACTGCACTCCTGTGTGATCCACAGGAGAAGTACAGCCAAACTAGCTTGGCTGCCCCCTTGAGGGAGGAGCAGGGGAGTACATAGCTCCCAACTGTCCCTGATTTGCAGGGACTGTCCCTGATTTGGAACTAAGTCCTCCTGTCCCTCTTTCCTCCTCATTTGTTCCTCGTTTTGGTCTGATCTATATAGTTGTATAAAAACTGTACTTTTTGTCTTTCAAAAAGTGTTTCCCAGTGCTAAACCTTTCATCCAATTCCTCAATTGCTGCATTTGTAAATTTCAAAGGCCATTATAAGGGAATAGTAGTGGTAAAAAAAAAAAAGCACTTGTGGGTAACTAATCTTTTTTTTTTTTTGTATAATTCTCCATAAGGGGGCGTGGCAGTGGGTGTGTCCTATGCCTACATACTTTTGCTAATAGGCGTCCCTCACTCCCTTCTCGAAAGTATAAGGAGATGCAACTCTTATCCCTGAATGGAGGGTGGCTCCATGGGATTCAGCATGAGGAAGGAGCCACCCTGAAATGGGAGACCGTGGCAGCGGTCATGGCACCAGCCTAAACGGGAAGAGGATTAACCCCTTGGCACTGGCAGCATGCAAATATGCGGCCTCTCTGCGCCTGATCCTTGGTACCGAGAGGCCGCATATTTGTGTGAATTGCTGTCACTAGAGCTGCGTTGGAAGCACCTAACCGAAAGCTAGGAGCGATCAGGAATTTTCGGATCACGTGACAGCCAATCACGGTGGTCACGTGATCTTAAGCCCTGCCCCATCTCCTGGTGCCATAAACCTCTTGAAGGGCTGGGAGGGGCTGGCATGACAAGGTTAAAATGATAGAGAAGCTGAAATCTTAGGCTTACATCCCAACATTTTGAGATGGGAATGAGGGACACCTACTAGCAAATGTATGTAGGCATAGGACACGCCCCCTGCCACACCCCTTAAAGGAGAATTAACAAAAAAAAGGTTAAGTAAATCCACAAGGTTTTTTTTATCATTGCTATTCCTTTATATTGGCTTTTTAAATTTACAAATGTAACAATTTAGAATTTGGATGAAAGGTTTAGCACTGGAAAACACTTTTTGAAAGAATAAAAAGTGCATTTTTATATACAACTACTGTATATAGATCAGACCAAAATGAGGGACAAATGAGGGGGGGGGGACACAGGGACATTTCTCCAAATCAGGGACTGTCCCTCGAAATCAGGGACAGTTGGGAGCTATGTCTTAGGGTTTAATATCACTTTAATCTCTATTGATAAATAAAAAGTTGTGCAGTATAAAAATAATACAGTAAACACCCAATGGGGGGGGGGGGGATAACCCAATAGGGTGGTCTAGCCAGCGGCATGGAGATAAGTATTGGTATAAAAGGGAAGCCGCTAAGGTTTTGTTCACATGTGTGGTGCTCTCTGAAGAGCGTTCCACGTTTGGATCACTCTTCAGATTGCATTTTACAGGCGGTGAGGCGTTGTATCACCTCCTCACCGCCTGCTTTACCCCATTGATCCCTGCACTAGAACGCTGCACCTGCGTGCATTGCAAGTGATTACTTTCCGAAAGCGACCGGGGGTATAATTCTTGCCGCTGCTGAGATGCAAAGCATCGCGGCCACAGCATGTGTACACCCTCAGCTGTTGGCTCTGCAGCTAAAGAGGGCAGCAAAGGCACAGCTCAACCACAGGGTTTTATTGCATCCCGCAACCTCATGTGTGAATAACCTCTAAGGCTGGCCATACACGTAAAGATCGTTCAGCCCATTAGCCAAAGATTCCCCCATTCATGCTGAACAGTGCGGAGAGGAATCTCCCGCTGACGGCTATTGTTTTCTGACAGCCATCACCTGCAGACGTCAGAATACCCGAACAGTGGCGGCATCTGATTGGCTGCAGTCACTGTTCGGCTGACTTTTTTCCACCTGGCACAGTTGAAGTTTGTTGATCCGGGTTGTGTCAGATGGGCCACCCACAGATCAGATTTTGTTCAATTCAAAGGAATTGCCCAAAATTCTAGCTGTGAATGTCCAACTTGAGCCCTTAGGCCCATTGTGACATCAATCGTTGTGTTTCAGAGACTCTCCCTGGAAATCTTAAAGGGTCATTAATGCTCTTTGGAAACCTGGCTTGCGGTAGTGCGACAAATGGCAAAATCTGCGACAGATTCATGTACGTGTCGGTAAGATGTCTATGAATTTGTCTCAAATTTAAAAAAAATTTAGCTTGAGAATTGTCTTGAAGATCGACACAATAAGTAGAGGTGTGAAATAATAAACAATTTACACCAACTTGCCTGCGGTTTTAATTCTTTCCATCCTCCTTACAACAAAAAAATACCACAAATTTAGTGATAACAGTAGCGCCATACAGGAAGGGCGTCACGGATAAAAGAAAACACTTGAATTTGTTGCACGCATTGGTACAACCAATAAAAATAATGCTGCAGGGTTTGCATTAATTTGGAATATTCAGGATACATACAAACCGCCTAAAAAATGTGTTGCAAATGCCTTACTCACCCCCTTTTCTTATGAATAAGACCACCAAAGTCACCAATCGGGATCAAACTCGGCCTGCTAAATCATTTGTAATGTATTCATATTCAGAGTTTACCAACAGCCGCCAGTAGGTGGCGAGCCTTATCATAGAAACAACTCGCTACTCAATCTCAAATCACTGATAGGCCCCAGCCTCAAACCAGTCCTATGAGTAATGACACCGATGGCCTATAGACACACTGCTGTGCTGTCTGGACAGAAAACACAACATTCACTAAAACAAGGATAATAAAATATTAAAGATAATAAAATAAACATTGATTTGGAGGAGAACTCCAATATAGTGACATTTAGGATGAGCAGGATGTGGCGTGTAAACGTAATAAATCTTTCTTCCCCTTTTTGCTGATTGGTCATTCTAATATCATTGTGCGGTGTGGCATTAGAATGATAACAAGGATGTGATATTTATACAGCCCACTCTCCTCTCCTGCCTTATCCCTTCACCACTGATGCCTCGTACACACGACCGTTTTCCCCGGCAGGAAAAAAAACAACGCTTTTCCCGACGGGATTCCTCTCAAGCCTGCCTTGCATACACACGTTCAGGCCTAATACCGCTGAACTTTTGACTGCCAAGAACGCGGTGACGTCAAAGACTACGACGAGCCGTCAAAATTACATTCTTTGCTTCCGCGCATGCGTCGAATTGTTTACGAGCATGCAGTTTTTTTTTCCCCCTCGGGAAAGCATACACACAACGGTTTTCGCGATGGGAAAAAGAGGGAATCCTGGCGGGAAAAAAGAGAACAAGTTCTCTTTTTTTTCCCCGCAGTTTTCTCGTTGGGAAAACTGCGATGGAGCATACACATGGCCAGTTTTCCTGGCCAAAAGCTGTCATGGCAGTTTTCCCGACGGGAAAACCGGTCGTGTGAACAGGGCATGACAGTCAGTTAGAAGTTAGTTTTTTATATAAATGTACCTGACACTAATGTAGCCATTCTGTTGGGTTGGCTATATCTCTGGCATTATAGCCCATCAATCCACTGATGCCAATGGTGCCTTATGAATCTATTATATTGATCTGGATCAGGTTACTATTGTTCTGCTGTATGCTGACATCTAGTGGTGATGTAGGGCCAACAACAACTGCTTTTCCTATGTGATTTGATATGGCCTGCTGCCTTCCCCTCCTGTTTAGTGCAAATTAGTTGAGTCCTAGCTACTCCTTCCCTGTTTCTTCTATTTCACCTCAGTCAGTGTTAATTCTTCGCAAAGAAATGGCTCCAGAAAGTGCATTTCGTTTTGCACTTCAAAGACTGAATAAAATGTCATTCACAATGTACCTTAAAAGTAAAGTTGTGTGGGATTCAACTTCTGTGTCTTATTGAAGAGTTAAGCTGCCTGTGGATGGTGTCAAGTCAGCAGATGATGATACTGTCTAGACAGACTGTATCTATGGAGGTATGCCAATGCATAAAGCATAATGCATTTGAAACAGAATAGATACACTTTTAGAAACCTGACAGATAGCAAAATAATAGAGAAATGTCTCAGTTGGAAGCTGACAATCTCTGACTCTTATGCTGCCTAAGTGCAGAGGAAGCTTCACTATGAGAGTACGATTATGCAATCAAGAAATCAGAGAATGGTAACTTCCAGTGACAACACCTGACATAGGCATCTTGCCTTATGACACATTACCTTTAACCCTTTTACTGCCAGAAAAGCATTTTAAGCCTGAAGATTACTTAAACCCTCTAAAAATGATTTACACCAATCAGCCATCACGGTATGACCACTAACAGGTTAGGTGAATAACACTGATTATCTCCTAAAACTCACAATTTACTAACAGCTAAAAACCAATGGTCATATTCTGTACTCCTACTTTTGGACCTTTCGGCTACCTTTGGTACAGTTGACCACCCCCTCTTCCTCAATAAAGTCTACTCCTATTGTTCCTATTACTGTACTCCTTGTTGGTTCTTATTTTACCGCACCTTCAGTGTCACTTACAATTCTACCTCATCCTCTCCTCTTTATTTTTCCATCAGGGTGTTCTTGGACCTCTCCTATTCTCGATCTACACCTCCTCCCTCCGTCAGCTGATAGCCTCCAATGACTTTCAATACCATTTCTTTGATGATGACATCAGTCTCCTTACTCATCACTAATTTACTAACAGACATATCAGCCTGGATGTCACACCACCTTGAGAGCCCATTCACACAGGGGCAACACGACTTCCAGTGCGATTTTATGAGGCAACTCAGACACGATTTTATGAGGCAACTCAGCGCGACCTGGAGCTATTTACAAGGCAACTCCAAGTTGCCTGCAGGACAGGAGACATTCCAGTGGCCAATCAAACAAGAATCGGCTCTGTGGGAGGGAGGGGGGAGGGAGAGCTTTGCCTGATAAATGTGTGTTATCTTCCTGGAGAGTCGCTCCTATTAAGACAGTGAGAAGCGACTCCCATTGAAATGAATGGTTACAGGTCGCCTAGAAGTCGCCTTGAAGTAGTACAGGGACCTTTTTTGAAGTCGGAGCGACTGCAGTAGTGTGCATAAGGACGGCTCCATTAACTTACATTGATTTCTTCAGCCAGCGCGACTAGGGGCGACTAGGGGCGACCTGGGGCGATTTGGAGTCGGATCCAAAGACGCCCCTGTGTGAATGGGCTCTAAAGGGGTTGTAAAGGTTCGTTTTTTTATTTTCTAAATAGGTTCCTTTAAGCTAGTGCATTGTTGGTTCACTTACCTTTTCCTTCCATTTCCCTTCTAAATGTTTGTTTTCTTTGTTTTCTTTGTCTGAATTTCTCACTTCCTGTTCCTCCTAAGTAAGCTGTTCAGTAAGCTGTTCTGGCTGACTAAACACCACTCGGATGATGGTGTGAAGTTTAGTGAGGAGAAACAGGAAGTGAGAAATTCAGACAAAGAAAAAAAAAAACATTTAGAAGGAAAATCGAAGGAAAAGGTAAGTGAACCAACAATGCACTAGCTTAAAGGAACCTATTTAGAAAATAAAAAACAAACCTTTACAACCCCTTTAAACTCAATCTGTCCAAAACCGAGCTCATAAGATTTCCTCCCCCAGGTGCCTCTTCCCCTGACTTCTCCGTCAAGATCAATGGCACAACTATCAGTCCATCTCCACATGTCAGGTTGCTCGGTGTAACCCTGGACTCTGAACTCTCTTTTTGGCCCCACATCGAATCGCTGTCCAAATCTTGCTGCCTCAACTTCCGCCACATCTCTAAAATACGTCCCTTCCTAACCAATGTCATCACAAAGCTTCTAATCCACTTCCTGGTCATCTCTCACCTCGAGTACAGCAACTCCTCAGGATGTAGCATGGAAAGAAGGCAAGCCGGCGGAGGCAGTGTGATGCTTTGGGCAATGTTCTGCTGGGAAACCTTGGTCCTGCCATTCACTTTGACATGTACCACCTACCTAAACATTGTTGCTGACTAAGTACACCCCATTCATGGAAAAAAACAATATTCCCTGATGGCAGTGGCCTCTTTCAGCAGAAATAGGCGCCTCGCCACACAGCAAAAATGGTTCAAGTATAATTTGAGGAACACAATGAGTTTGAAGCGTTGACTTGGCCTCTAAATTCTCCAGATTTCAATCCATTTGTGTTGGGATAACAAGTCCAATCCATGGAGGCCCCACCTCGCAGCCTACAGGACCTAAAGGATCTGCTACTGACAGCTTGGTGCCAGATATCACAGCATACCTTCAGAGGTCTAGTGGTGTCCATGCCCTGATGGGTCAGGGCTGTTTTGATGGCAAAAGGGGGCCCTACTCAATAGTAGGTGGGTGATAATAAAGTTATAGCTGATCGCTGTATTTTCTGAAAACAAGTACGCTGAAGAATAAAGTGATTGTTTCCATTTTTTACATCACACAATATTGTGCAAATATTTTGTAAAAAATACACTAAAGGCCATTTTAGGGGAAACGCAAATTACTCAACGTTTCAGTAAATGATAAAAGATGAGTTTGCGCTAAGTAAATAGATACCCAACATGTCAAGCTTTAAAATTGCACATGCCCATAAGCCCACATACTTTCAGTGCCTTGAAAAAGTATTCATACCCCTTGGATTTTTCCACATTTTGTCATGTTACAACCAAAAACGTAAATTTATTTTATTGGGATTTTATGTGATAGACCAACACAAAGTGGCTCATAATTGGAAAGTGGAAGGAAAATGATAAATGGTTTTCAAAATTATTTACAAATAAATATGTGAAAAGTGTGGCGTGCATTTGTATTCAGCCCCCTTTACTCTGAAACCCCCAATTCAAATCTAGTGAAACCAATTGCCTTCAGAAGTCACCCAATTAGTACATAGAGTCTACCTGTGTGTAATTTAATCTCAGTATAAATACAGCTGTTCTGTGAAGCCCTCAGAAGTTTGTTATAGAACCTTAGTGAAAAAACATCATCATGAAGGCCAAGGAACACACCAGACAGGTCAGGCATAAAGTCGGGGAGAAGTTTAACGCAGGTTTAGGTTTTAAAAAAATATCTCAAGCTTGGAACATCTCATGGAGCTCTGTTGAATCCATCATCTGAAAATGGAAAGAGTATGGCACAACTGCAAACCTACCAAGACATGGTCGTTCACCTAAACTGACAGGCCAGGCAAGGGGAACATTAATCAGAGAAGCAGCCAAGAGGCCCATGGTAACTCTGGAGGAGCTGCAGAGATCCACAGCTCAGGTGGGAGAATCTGTCCACAGAACAACTATCAGTCATGCACTCCACAAATCTGGCCTTTATGGAAGAGTGACAAGAAGAAAGCCATTGTTGAAAGAAAGCCATAAGAAGTCCTGTTTGCAGTTTGTGAGAAGCCATGTGGGGGACACAGCAAACATGTAGAAGATTGCTCTGGTTGGATGAGACCAAAATTTTACTTTTCCGCCTAAAAGCAAAACGCTATGTGTGCTAAATTGCTTAACAACTGTTAAAATGATTTACCTTTGTCATAACTGTTTTCAATGAGTCGGCTTGCATTCTGGTAATGAACTGTAAACGGAAACGGCTGCACAGCACTATAAAGCAGGAAGAAGAGTATAAAACATTACTGATGACCTTATTTATGTAGTCGCCTTGTCCTAAACAGGGGCTACTATGTCAATTTCGTTTTTGGCTCGGCTGCAGTTAGCTTAGACTGACATAGATTTTTTCACCTGGTTAACCTGGTTTTTCCTTAAGCATAAGTTGGCTTGTGAGTTCTCACTGTCGGTCGCCAGTAGGTGGCACTGGTATCACTGGTCATAGTATGGGATCTCACAAACAAAACTAAGTTATGAATATTTATATTTTCTTCAGCCAATCCAGTAGGAGGTTTAGGCCACTGGTGCATGCTGAAGGAGATATAAATATTTGGGACAGACCATGTGCTCTCTCTCTTTCCCTGGGCTGAGGCCTAGGGAAGTGCTGCTGGATGGAGCTCTACTATTAGGCCCAATAGCCTGCTTGGGGCCTAACGTGTACTGAAGTGGTCCTGAAGCTGTCCTGCCTGGTCTGGAGGAAGCTGTGCCAAAGGAAGAGACCCAGGTAGGTCCTTTGCTGAAGAGAGCCAGGAAGAATGCTTGTCTTTAGGAAGGGCCTGGTGACTCACTTGGAGGGCGCACTGAAATTTGCGTGTTTACAGTGTTGATAGATTGGCTTAAAGGTTCTGACGCTGTGATATTGGACATTGATCTGGAGAGTCTGTAAGTAATCTGCTACAGTATCTGGGACCCCTAATGCCCCTTTCACACCAGCGGACTGATCCTGTCCGTTTTTCAGGTGGACCCGATTGGACCATCCATTGTTCTCTACGGGGAGGTGGACATGTGTTCGTTTACACGCACCTGCATACGTTCCGGGCCATCAAAAACAGACGGATGGAGATCCATTCCCCATCCCTCTAGCGGATCGGATGACAGTCGGATGTAAACAGACAGGCAGTTTGTTTCCATCCAACCATTCCATAGAGAACAGCATGTTGTATCTGTGCCCGCTCTGCATAGCGGAGCAGACACGGACCTGTCATCTACCTGCTCAACTGGTATCAAAGGACAGATCCCCTGCTAAGCAAACAGATCCGTTTGACGGAGTCTGCCATGTGTGAAAGGGGCCTTACCCTCACCTCCTTAACTGTTCTGAAAGAACACTTTAAAGAGAAAAATGACTGGCATTTTCTTGCCCACCCCCTGGGGTGCCAGAGGAGTGCTACATTTACATCGAGCTGATCTATACATGTGTATCACTGTCATGCTGATCTGCTGTTCTTCAAAAGAGATTCTGATTTTACTCTGGCTCCCCTGGCTGTGTGCAGTTTTCGGTTAGTGTCACAGAATGTACTGCAGTCACAGGTTCAACTTCAGTGCCAGGCAACTAGCATTTCCAGAAGGAGATGACAAACAGCAGCCCCACATTTCTCTTGGGACAGTTTTCCTTATTTATTTTTTTTGTAATGGTCTTTCTACGTCTGGCTTCATGAAACTGAACTTAGGATGGGTAACAAAAAGCGTTCCAATAAGATGAAATGAAATGCAAACCGCTGTGTAAACTCTTTTATTTTAAATAAGATGGATGGCTCCTGTTTAATTAAAAAGGGTGCCATTTATTTGTGAACGGGGAACATTTTCTGCCGTGATGTATGTCGCTAAACAGCAGTGCTGCGCAGTGATTAGACCCGGTTAGCCGGCGCTACACAAGCTCTGGAAAACCATTAAGCTGTGTCTCATACAGCTCAGCCTCAGTGGAATATTTAATTGTTCTAACATAACCACGTTATGATGAGTGGAGATGTGCAGTACAGAGGCAACTTCAGGCCAAACACCAAATCCAGCAATACGTATGTCAAGTCTGCTTTTTGTTTCTGAACGCGCACCATGTGGAAGGAAAAAGAGTATGTTTTGGGCCTGTAGCAGGAAATGAAGCCTGTCTCCAAGGACATGCTGCGTGGTTTGGACGCCAGTTATTATAAACAATGATGTTCAATCTCTCCTGTTGGTGAAAAGGCCTCTTAGCAGCCAGGAGCTGATTTGTAATAGTTACTGTAGGTACTGCTGCAGGTAAGAAGAGTTCCTGTTGTAGATGAAAGCCTTAGTTGAAGGACATCAGGCTGCATTGACACGTGTACGTTTCCTAAATGTGCGACAAAACACAAAAATGTGTGTGGCCATTGTGGTGCCAATAGTTGGTAATGACACCACAAGCAGGGGTAGTAGACGCACGTTTTGCTGCACAGCCAAATTGGGCAAAACAAGCACTGAAAAGGTTATGGAGCTACTTTGGGGAGTTTGTCACACGTAGAGCAGCCCAAACACGACACCCGTTAACTAGGGTGACCACGTGTCCCGGATTGCCCGGGACAGTCCCGCATTTTGCAGGTCTGTCCCGGGCACATTCATTCCAGGACAATACAGTGTCCCGGAATGAAACTGACACAGCCACCCCCCCCCCCTGGGCCAATCTGATGCCCCCAAAAAAGGCCGCCACATCACCGCTTTACTCACTGGACAGTACTTGTCCTGGCCGGGAATGCCTGAAGGAGCACAATCCCCGCCCCCTGCTTGTGATTGGAGAAATCATAAATCCCGCCTCTTGTGTCCAATCCCTGTGCTGTGATTCGTTACAGAACAAGCTGATTTTTGGGAAGGGAGGGTGTCCCTGAATGGTAGTTTGGAAATGTGGTCACCCTACCGTTAACATGTAAAAAACGCATAAGAAAAACTCATGTTCCCAATATGCTTAGGTGTGAATGCGATCTTAAAAATGGATTTCACTCTACTCTGTACATTATTTTCCTTTTCCCTCTTACCTTGTCTTATCCACACAGCCAGCAAATCCAGCATTGTTCTGTGTACACTACTGCTCTATCGCTGCATGCTGGGTCTTAAACCGTCATTTCTCTTCTAAGGTTATTGAGGGCTTGACTGTCTCTTCCTGGTTCTTGCAGTTGGCCCCCATGCTGCTCCATCACCACGTGTCAGGTCTCACTCCGCTTGCTTCTCTTCTTAGGTTATTGGGGGGTTGACTGTCTCTTCCTGGTTTCGTGCAGTTGGCCCCAATGCTGTTCCATCGCCACATGCCAGGTCTCACACCACCATCTTCTCTTTTTAGGTTATCAGAGGGTTGACTGTCTCTTCCTGGTTCTTGCAGTTGGCCCCCATGCTGCTCCATCACCACGTGTCAGGTCTCACTCCGCCTGCTTCTCTTCTTAGGTTATCAGGGGGTTGACTGTCTCTTCCTGGTTCTTGCAGTCGGCCCCCATGCTGCTCCATCACAACATGTCAGGTCTCACTCCGCCTGCTTCTCTTCTTAGGTTATCAGGGGGTTGACTGTCTCTTCCTGGTTCTTGCAGTCGGCCCCCATGCTGCTCCATCACAACGTGTCAGGTCTCACGCCGCCTGCTTCTCTTCTTAGGTTATCAGGGGGTTGACTGTCTCTTCCTGGTTCTTGCAGTTGGCCCCCATGCTGCTCCATCACCACGTGTCAGGTCTCACGCCGCCTGCTTCTCTTTTTAGGTTATCAGGGGGTTGACTGTCTCTTCCTGGTTCTTGCAGTCGGCCCCCATGCTGCTTGCTCTATTGCCACTTGCCAGGTCTCACTCCGCCTGCTTCTCTTCTTAGGTTATCAGGGGGTTGACTGTCTCTTCCTGGTTCTTGCAGTCGGCCCCCATGCTGCTCCATCACAACGTGTCAGGTCTCACTCCGCCTGCTTCTCTTCTTAGGTTATCAGGGGGTTGACTGTCTCTTCCTGGTTCTTGCAGTCGGCCCCCATGCTGCTCCATCACAACGTGTCAGGTCTCATGCCGCCTGCTTCTCTTCTTAGGTTATCAGGGGGTTGACTGTCTCTTCCTGGTTCTTGCAGTCGGCCCCCATGCTGCTCCATCACAACGTGTCAGGTCTCACGCCGCCTGCTTCTCTTTTTAGGTTATCAGGGGGTTGACTGTCTCTTCCTGGTTCTTGCAGTCGGCCCCCATGCTGCTTGCTCTATTGCCACTTGCCAGGTCTCACTCCGCCTGCTTCTCTTCTTAGGTTATCAGGGGGTTGACTGTCTCTTCCTGGTTCTTGCAGTCGGCCCCCATGCTGCTCCATCACAACGTGTCAGGTCTCACGCCGCCTGCTTCTCTTTTTAGGTTATCAGGGGGTTGACTGTCTCTTCCTGGTTCTTGCAGTCGGCCCCTATGCTGCTCCATCGCCATGTGCCAGGTCTCAAGCCGCCTGCTTTTCTTTTTAGGTTATCAGGGGGTTGACTGTCTCTTCCTGGTTCTTGCAGTCGGCCCCCATGCTGCTCCATCACCACGTGTCAGGTCTCACTCCGCCTGCTTCTCTTTTTAGGTTATCAGGGGATTGACTGTCTCTCCCTGGTTCTTGCAGTCGGCCCCCATGCTGCTCCATCGCCATGTGCCAGGTCTCACGCCACCTGCTTCTCTTCTTGGGGTTTTTAGGGGGGTGACTGTCTCTTCCTGGTTTCGTGCAGTTGGCCCCAATGCTTTTTCATTGCCGCATGCTAGGTCTCACACCACTATCTTCTCTTCTTAGGTTATAAGGGTGTTGACTGTCTCTTCCTGGTTCTTGCAGTCGGCCCCCATGCTGCTCCATCGCCATGTGCCAGGTCTCACGCCGCCTGCTTCTCTTCTTGGGGTTTTTAGGGGGGTGACTGTCTCTTCCTGGTTTCATGCAGTTGGCCCCAATGCTTTTCCATTGCCGCATGCTAGGTCTCACACCACCATCTTCTCTTCTTAGGGTATAAGGGTGTTGACTGTCTCTACCTGGTTCTTGCAGTTGGCCCCCATGCTGCTCCCTTACCACGTGCCGGGTCTCATGATGCCATCTTCTCTTCTTAGGTTATCAGGGGTTGACTGTCTCTTCCTGGTTCTTGCAGTTGTCCCCCCATGCTGCTCCATTGCCGCATGCTGGGTCTTGCGCCGCCATCTTCTTATCTTATGTTATCAGGGGGTTGACTGTCTCTACCTGGTTCATGCATGCAGCTGGACCCAATGCTGCTCCATCGCTATGTGTCAGGTCTCACGCCACCATCTTCTTTTCTTAGGTTATCAGGGGGTTGACTGTCTCTTCCTGGTTCTTGCAGTTGGCCCCAATGCTGTTCCATCGCCGCATGCCGGGTCCTGCGCCGCCATCTTCTCTTCTTAGGTTGACTGTCCTGGTTCTTGCAGTGGACCCCCTGATGGCACGCCACGCCGTGTGGTGTAGATTTCCCAGTTATGTAAGTATCCCAGGAGCCTTCAGGCAAGGAGGGGGGCGTCATTCTTGTCTAGGAGAAAAGGCTGTTTTTCCTGTGCTTTACAATAAAACAATATCTGTGTTGCTTTGCCTTTGGTTTAGTATGAGACCCAACAACAACAATGCACCAATGCTACAACACACTGCAGTTCTCAAGCCATGCAAAAAAAAAAGGGTCATGTCCATTTATTCATATTATAATTTTCCATGTTATTGTGCCCATGGACCAATCAAGATAGTTACCCCTCTGTCACACAGTTGTCCAGGGTGTGGTAAAAACAGGCAGTTGAGCCGCAGCTTTATTGCTCACCTAAAAAATAAAATAAAGCCCCTTAGGGCTGTACCCATATCATGGCTGCAGCAAAAATGACACCCCCTGTTGAGTTTGGTGAGCAGTACTGCCATCAAACACAGCCCATTCAAGTCAATAGGGTTGCACCACAATCGCCCTGTAACCCCATGTAATTCACAGTGGTGCAGGCCTTTCAGAGTTAAAACAGGTGGTGATGGGGGTGGACATATTACCTCCCAGATATATCACCTGCCCTCTGAAAAGCAATCTACCGCAAGTCTCTTTTCACAGGGAAGGCAAGAGCTGTGGTCTCCATGATCAAGGCCTTGGTGAAGCGTACCTTAATACACAATAATGATTTGTGTTAAAGCTTAATTGAACTTTCAGTTTAAACCAGCTAAATATATTCCAGGCGCATCAAAACAAAATGGGGGGAATTTATCAAAACCGGAGCAAACGGATTCTAGAAGCGCTGTGCGTAGCAACCAATCAGCTTCTATCGTCAGCTTGTTCAGTGTAAGGCCCCATTCACATGAGGCGCAGACACGGGTCTCCCCTGCAGGGTCATCTTTTACCGTAGAATATAACTGTCACTTAAAAAAAAAAAAAAAGTGGCCAAACACAGTTCGATAAATGATCGATTTTTTTTCCAGTCGATCTCTTCCAATAGGAATAATCAATCTATAGTCAACAACCCAATAGAACAATTAGCCACACAAGGGAATGTGGATTTAGATTGATATTTAAGAAAAAATCGTAACCTATGATCAAAAGTTATCGACTGCATTGACTGTTATCGACTCTGTTTCCACCATGTACTCTCAAAATATCATCTCTCAGTGCTGCTGATTGATGTAAAACTATTTACGATTTTCCACCCTGGATCTATTCAATTTGATCAAATCCAATCTAAACCGAGTCAAAATCGATTGGGAAGTTCTGAGTATTCAATCAAAGCATGTAAAATCAAAGCATGTATGGCTCCCGTTAGGCCCCTTTCACACCAGGGGACCGATCGGGTCCACCTGTCCGTTTTTCAGGCAGATCCGATTGGACCACCCATTGTTCTCTATGGAGCCGACATGTATCTGTTGACACCCACCGGCATCCGATCTGAATGGGTCTACTAAAAACAGATGGATGAGGATCCGTTCCCCATCCATCCGGTGGATCAGATGACAGTCAGATGGATACAGACAGGCGGTTTCTTTCCATCCAACTGCCCCATAGAGAACAGCAGGCTGTGTCTGTGTCCTCTCTGCATAGCGGAGCAGACCTGTCATCCGCCTGCTCAGCGGGGATCAGCGGAGGGATCCTAGCTGAGCAGGCGGATCCACTTGAAGTCCACCCCGTCTGAAAGGGCCTTAGTCTCCCCATGCACATTAAAATCTGTTTGTATAATCTCCTTTAAATCTATCGATCATGTATTCTCATAAGTATCTCAGTCCTGCTGATTGATGTAAAATTATTTATAATTTCCCCCCTGGCCGATCGGCTCAGTTTGAATGAATACGATCTAAACTGAATGCAAATTGATCAGAAGGGAAATTTTGACTATTCGATAGGTTTCTGATTGATTTGAACACGGAGTAAAATCGAAGCATGTATGGCCACCATTAGGCTCACCATGTACATTACAATCTGTTTGTATAATGTCCTTTAGATCCACCAACAACCAGGGCTTTTTTTCAGGGGGAACTTGGTGGAACTCAGTTCCACCACCTCTAGCTCAGACCCTTTGGTGCCTGCTCACCACAATCACTTGTAAACACAGAAGTCCAGTTTCTGTGTTTACAAGTGACAGCTCTGCAATCTGTGTGTAACCCCCCTGAACTCTGCACTCTGTATGTAATGCAATCCTGGTATTTAATGCCCCTTTAAGACCCTCCTACTGTTTGTGAAATTTAACTGACCACACCCACTATTTGATGTGATTTGGAGGGTGTGTGTGGGTGGAGGGGTTTTGGGGGGGTCGTGGTTGAGTTCCAGCACCTATTGTTTGAGAAAACAAGCCCTGCCAACTACTATGTAGTGCAATGGCCTGCTGGATCGGATACAGATTGATCGGTTAGGTTTAGCCAGCCATAGATGCATCGAAGTTCAGCAGTGACCGGACAAATTTCGATCCATCTAAGACCATTCTACGGACTGGCTCCTCTTGAACGTGCCTACTGGAAAATGTTACTTTGATCAGCACATGCAGCCAATAGCGCAGCGGGAAAGATTCCCCCATGCACCTCGAGGCTGCATTCACACCTGCTCTTTTTCTAAATGTGCGATAAAATACACAGAAATTTGAGTTTTGCTACGCGTTTTGGAAACGCACTGCAAACGTGCTGCAATTGTGGGTTGTCATTAATTGTTAAAGGCACCCCAAGCAGTAGACGTGCATTTTGCGGGGCGTTTGCCTCACAATAAAACTGGAAAAACGCCCGGTGCTCTACGACCTTCTGGAGCTACTTTGGGGTTTTTGTTGCGCATAGGGCAGCCCATTTAATGTGCGTGAAAAGCGCTCATGAATACTAAAATCGGCAATGCGTGTTCCCGCAAAGCTCCGGTGTGAATGGGGCCTGAATGTGTGGATGGAGGAATTGGTTCAGTTTTTTCAAAACGAATACATGTATTATCAGCTTTAGTTTGCGAGAAGCCATGTGGGGGACACAGCAAACATGTGGAAGAAGGTGCTCTGGTCAGTTGAGACCAAAATGGCCTAAAAGCAAAACGCTATGCGTGACGGAAAACTAACACTGCACATCACCCTGAGCACACCATCCCCACCGTGAAACATGGTGGTGGCAGCATCATGTTGTGGGGATGCTTTTCTTCAGCAGGGATAGGGAAGCTGGTCAGAGTTGATGGGAAGATGGATGGAGCCAAATACAGGACAATCTTAGAAGAAAATCTGTTAGAGTCTGAAAATGTCTTGAGACTGGGGCGGAGGTTCACCTTCCAGCAGGACAACGACCCTAAACATACAGCCAGAGCTACAATGGAATGGTTTAGAACTTTAGATCAAAGCATATTCATGTGTTTGAATGGCCCAGTCAAAGTCCAGACCTAAATCCAATTGAGAGTCTGTGCCAAGACTTGAAAATTGCTGTTCACAGACGCTCTCCATCTGATCTGACAGAGCTTGAGCTATTTAGCTGGTAGAGACAAACCCAAAAAGACTTGCAGCTGTAATTGTAGTGAAAGATGGTTCTACAAAGTATTGACTCAGGGGGTTGAATACAAATGCAAACCACACTTTTCAGATATTTATTTGTAAATAATTGGAAAACCATTTATCATTTTCCTTCTACTTCACAATTAAAGTGGTTGTAAACCCTTTACAACCACTTTTTACTACAGGTAAGCCTATAATAAGGCTTACCTGTAGCTACCCCGGATATCTCCCAAACCTGTATCTGCATGTGCAGACGTCATCGGCACATGCGCACTGAAGCAACGGCACGTATGTGCTGTTACTTCAGTAAGTGTGCCGTTTCCGGCGGCTCCCGTGCGCCGGATTGACGTCATCGCGTCTCAGGCCAGTCACATACCTTCTAAATACATTTAGGTTTTTGGTTGTAACATCACAAAATGTGGAAAATTTCAGGGGGTATGAATACTTTTTCAAGACACTGTATAGTTGATTGTAGAAAGATTGTGTAGTCAGATTGTAATGTGTATGGCAACCCTTAGCTTTGTGAATTGAGCCTTTGGCATGAATGAGCCCCAGATGCGTGGAACCTTTATTAGATCGCAATTCTCAAGAAAAGTAAACCGGAATCTTGCACCGTTAGCTAAAAAGCAAGCGCACACCAACGCCAATTCACATTGCTCATTTTCCATACCGAACAACACTTTGATGTCTTATATTTTCGACCTTTATGAGTAAATTTGCTGCGTTTCCAGTTGCACAACCCCCTCCCTCCAATTGATGATCTCTCTATCTGGGTGTCGTGTCCTGTTAGAACCACAGGTTCCCTAGTTTCATCTTCCGCATTTTGCGGTTAGCGTTTAGTAGAGGGAACTGCCAGCAGTGCCGTCCGCTTTTTTTTTTTTTTTTTTAATCTGCGGTTTCTATCACATGCAGCACCCATCGCCTGCCACCCACGGGTGCTGGGGAAGTCCCCGCTTCCTGCGTCTGCTCTCGTGCAGCTTCCCCACCCACTGAAGTTAGAAGAGAGAGAGCATATGAGGACAGCGCAGTCTGCAAGGGGTGGGGGTTGCACTAATCTTTCTTTCATGTGCTCTCCCCTCCGATTTAGATCTTTATTAAACCTGGCTTTGCAATCCACTATTACACTTCTTTTTTTTTTGGGACGCAGTGTGTATTGTTTCTCCTATGTTGTCTCCATTCCCCTTATCTCCTGCCATCAGTCTCCCCTTATTCACAGCGTTTTAAGCGGTTTTCATTTCCCTTCATTATCTGTGTTTATTCTTCACAGTATCGCCCCTCGTCTCACGTTACCCCGCGCTGTCTCTCGGCTGTCTGCTCTCTTTTTCCCCCCTTTTTTTTTTCTCCCGTCAGGCTTAGCGCAGGAAGGATTTGAGTGCCATGTGTAAAGGAAAGTTAAAGCGCCGCGCTTTTCTTTCTTTTTTTTTTCTTCTTTTCTGCCGCTTGGGGCTGCTGGCACAGGGGTGGGCTTTGTGCGTGGGTTGCCCAGACGCTTGGCATTTGGTGACGTCCGCTGGCGTGTTGGAAATTGACCTTTTCTGTTAATCGTCTCAAATGGCAGCGCGTTTTCATAAATAAAAGGAAGAAAATATAGGGAAGTGACATAGACGGTTGAAAAAAAACAAAACGAAGTGACAGTTGTGAAACGGCTAGAGGGGACGAGAATAGGACAGATCGGGAGGGAAGAGACGGAAGGGGGGGTGCTATGAGGAGCAAGGATGCAGCTTTTTTATACCAATATATTATGAATCTAGCATACCTCACAAATGTCACTTATTCGGAAAAACTGTCCTTATATTGGACCCTTGTTACTCCACAAATGTCCCTCCTCTTGGTCTGACCACTAAAAAAAAAAAAAAAAAAAAAATACACTATAGGTACTTAGAAAAAAAATCGCAGAGCTATTCAGCCTGCGTATGCACTCATTCTGTGCAGATAGGGACCAAATGGAATGTTACAAAGCTATTTTCTCTCCAGGTCAAATGTTATACTTTCATAAAAAATGAATCAGAAAAATACTGCATTATGGCCACTAGAGGGAGCTGATGATCTTAATTATTTAATTTATACGCTCGTCAGCTGTTTCTAGTGTCCACAATGCAGTATTTTACTTATTCACTCAACTTTATGTATGAATAACCTCATTCCTGGTGAGAAAATAGTCTAATTACATTTCATTTTGCCCCAGCATTCCCATAGAATGAATGTACATGTAGTCTCGCAGGATAACTAGCTCTGCAAAGTTTTTATAAAAACACCCATTTGTTACTACCAAACATGTTAGGCTGCCCTCAAAACTCTTCTACAACCCCCAAAATTGATGGATATTGTTATTATGGGTAATATGTGGGTTTAACCATTTATTTTTTATGTGGTCATTCTTTATTATTATTATTAATATTATTATACGGGATTTATATAGCACCAAAAGTTTGTGCAGCACTTTACAACGTGATTCATGCTCCTCATACTACAGTTTACTACTACTAGTTTAGGTAAATCTAAAGTTGATTGTATGGAGATTGTGCGGTCAGATGTGGTAACCTTTAACCTCCCCCAAATTCATGGAGTACGTGGCTCTGCGTAAACATCCCTAGACATCATTAAATTATTTGTCTGATCAAACTATTTTTTTATAAAAAAAAAAATTGTTTACTTCTGGGTTTTTAAGTAGGTACTGGTGATTCTGCCAGGGCCTCACAGCTGCCCCTGGGAAGGTTACATCACCCAGCACCTTTCAGGATGATCTTGTCTGATCTTGCACATGCATCATAGGAGATCTACAAACCATGGCAGATCCCGAACAGTGCATGCATGAGATGCGACGGGTGCGCCTTATAAGATGTGGTATGGTGTGTTTTTAAAGTGGAACTTCACTTTCCCAATCAACATTGATTATTTTTAATCCTCATCCTGCTAGCATTAGTAAATAGATAGGAAAGTATATTATATATTCTTGTTTTAAACTTTTAGTTTTTTATTTCTTCAGTTACTTCCTGGTTTCTTGTCTAGGCAAATGATGTCATACATCCCAGGAGTCTGCAGGAGGGTCAACAACTGGGTTACTTTTTAAGTAACCCAGGAGTGTTCAGGGGGGGGGGGGTGTTTCTCAGCTAAGCACACTCTTCTGCATGTATGCTTAAGCTAAGAGCAGGTGGATTCCAGGAAGTAAATGCTATATAAATCATTTGCCCTTACTCAAGATGGCCACTGCCAGAAATGCAAGGGGGTGTTTTTTCAAAGTGATTTCTCAATAAAATAAAGCATGGAGACATGGGTGTTTGGGGGAGTTTGCTTTGAATATTAATGCAGCACCCTCTAGTGTGCTTAAAGTGTAAGGAGTTTTTCTTTGTAGTGTAGGTAAATTTCCAGGCTTGGCTGGCAGCCATGCCTGTGTGTTTTTCTTCTAAGTCAGGGTTTGAGTGACTCAGGCAGAGCTGGGTGACTCACAGGCAGCATCACTGAGAACTCCCGCTTCTTTCCAAAAAATGCAAAAATCTTCTGGAAAGGAAGGAGGAGAGGAGAGGTGGAGATGCCTAGAGTGTTCTGGGGGCCCTGACCAATCCCCAACTTGGATTGGCAGGCCTCTCCAAATACTCAGGGTCAGGCCAGCTGGGGGGGGGGGAGTCGGTGATCGGGTGGGAGATGGAGTATTAGGCTGTAGTGGCCTTTGAGGGAGCTCGCCAGTTTGGGGAGGCGGGGGGTGACCATGGGCCTGGACTCGGCTGTGGACAGGGCCCTCTTACAACCCACAGAGGTGTCCTGACCAGGAGGCACAGGAGGAGCATGAGAGGACAGCAGGAGAACCCTGCCGGGCAAGTCTCCAGGAGTTCCACAGAGGCAGCCAGGAGGGCTGGTGAGTGACACACAGTCAGGAACACTGGGGAGGCACGCCTGAGAGGACTGGGAGAGTGCAGTCTGGGATGGGTGCAGAGCCAGTGGAGTGGACTCTGGTGGCATGGGCAGTGGGAAGCGGCATCTATAGCCAGGAGGGATGGCAGGGCCTGAAGAGGTGCTGCTGGGATCAGTACCCACATGGACAGCTAGCAGTAGGACTATCTATATTTTTGCTACACCAAAGGGGTCCGCGGTCCCTGCCTGCAAAGGGCATTTGCTAATGCCTGGCAGAGCCAGTGCCAGGCCTAGTCTAAAGTGCTAGCTGGTCCTGGAAGTGAGGAATCAAGTGATGTGCTGAAGAGTGGGATCAGTAGTCAAGTAATGTGCTGGAGGAAGAGAAGAATTTGTGTATACAGAGAGTGTATATAGTTCTTAGTCCCTACATTGTCCTCTTGACATCTACTGGGCATTCCATAATTCCCAAATTCCCATCCAAGTTTTAGGCTACTTTCACACTGAGGCGTTTAAAAAACGCAAAAAAATTATGACATTTTTTACAGCGATTTTACCGCGTTTGCCGTAAAAATAGCGCTAATGCCTATGCGTTTTTACCGCGTTACTCATTCATTTCAATGGAGATAGGCGTTTTTACAGCGTTCTTTTTAGCGCCCTAAAGATGCTCCAAAGAAGCTGTTTGCAGGATTTTTTCCAACGCACAGCCAGCAAAACGCCTCAGCATGAAAGCCCTCAGGGCTTTCACATTGAGAATGATGGGGCATGATTATTTCAGGCATTTTTACAGCGCTATTTTTACCGCGAAAACGCTGTAAAAACACCTCAGTGTGAAAGGGGCCTAATTCCCCCCAATAAAATCAACAAAAACAAAGTGCATGGACTGTTTTCTGTCTGAAGAGTGACTAAAGATTGTGTGCCGGGCTGGGCAGGGTGACAGACGAACCACAACTATCAACTACGGGGGTACCGCTACATTAAAAAGGAATTTAATCGCGTTTTTGGTTTGTGATGCTCAGATGCAGTGAAGATCCGCTTTGAAGAATAACAATCTATACTAGATCTTATGCGGCACATGCAGGAGCCGACCTCGTTGGCGGGCTGGCACAGAAAAAGTAAGAAGCTGGTGACTTTAAAAATAAAAATGGCGGCAAAAGTTTTACATTCTGGGGGGAGAACTGACCAGAGAGGATCCATGCAGGAGAGGAGGGGGAGGTCTGCTGGAATGCTGTTATCAGCTCTTCTCCATATATTAGGGTACTGGCCCTTTAAACAAGTCATCTATACACCTGACCCCCACCCCAGTGCCTCAGCACAAGCAGCCTCATATTACACACTACAGCAGCAGGCCGCCCTGTGTAATGGATGCAGAGGAGGAGGGAGGGGAAAGGCTAGGCTGCTATGGTAGGATCTGCAGAATAAGCCAAAACTGTACCAGAAATCAAAATAATAAAAGATCCCACTTTACTGCAGCTGTAAAAACATAAGTCAGATCCCACCTTCTGGGCCCACATCATAAGCTGCCAGACTGCGTGACTGTTCCTCCATGAAGATCCAGACTTGTCTCCTATTTATTACACAATACTTGTTGTAGCTGTAACATTAACCCCATCTTTACCCACAGCAGGCCTTGTGCATGGGAAATGAAACAAAAGAAAAATGTGTTCTTGTTGCCCCTAGCAACCAATAACATTATTCTTTAAGGCTGTTTGGTTGCTAGTGGTAACAATTACTTGACAACTGTTTTCCATAGCAGCCAATCATCTTTTTTAGTGTCTCAGTGCATCATTGGAGGATGAAAGGGATTATCTGATTGGTTTGGTTTAGTAAATAATGAAGCTTAAGCCCCGTACACACGATCCGAAAATCGTACGGATAATCGGATCGTTAGTACAGAGCTTTCGAGAGCCGATCAGTTCATCCAATCATATTCTATCGGACATGCACGTTTTTTTTTTCCGTATGATGCCAGATCGTACGATTTTCGTTTAATCAGTACAGCTGTCGTTCGAAAATGCAATACAAATACATTACAACACATGACATCACTTCCGAATTTTTATTCTGGCGTACGAGAATTTTCGTGACTTTAGTAAACTCTTCAGATTCGATCTGAGATTAGCATGCAAAAAAAAAAAAAAAAACAGACGATCATTCGTCCGATAATCTCATTGTGTGTACGGGGCATTACACACCATGTCATCTTCATAGTACTTGGTGTCTAACAGTTAGATTCACTCCCTAGGACATACTTAACCCCTTCCTAGCCCCCTAGTGGTTAACCCCTTCACTGCCAGTGCCATTTTTACAATAATCAGTGCATTTTTATTTATTATTATTTTATATATTATTATTATAGCAAAAAGTAAAAAATATAAAAAATACAAGAATCTCCCGGCTCTGACTAGTGACAATGACACTGATCTCGGCTCCGTGCTTGGAGCAGGGATTGGTGTCATGTGACACAGAGCCCATCCCCCCTACAGTTAGAAACACAATACAGGGAACACTTAACACCTACAGCGCCCCCTAGTGGTTAACACATTTACTGCCAGTGCCATTTTTACAGTAACCAGTGCATATTTATAGCACTGATCGCTGTGAAAATGACAATGGTCCCAAAAATATGTCAAAAGTGTCCGATGTGTCCGCCATAATGTCGCAGTCACGAAAAAAAATCGCTGATCGACGCCATTACTTGTAAAAAAAAAAAAAATAATAATTTAAAAAATGCCATAAAACTATCCCCTATTTTGTAGACGCTATAACTTTTGCGCAAACCAATCAATAAACGGCGATTGCGATTTTTTTTTTTTACCAAAAATATGTAGAAGAATACGTATCGGCCTAAACTGAGGAAAAAAAAAAGTTTTTTTATACATTTTTTGGGGATATTTATTATAGCAAAAAGTAAAAAATATTGAATTGTTTTCAAAATTGTCGCTCTATTTTTGTTTATAGCGTAAAAAACAAAAACCTCAGAGGTGATCAAATACCACCAAAAGAAAGCTCTATTTGTGGGGAAAAAAGGGCGTCAATTTTGTTTGGGAGCCACGTCGCATGACCGTGCAATTGTCAGTTAAAGCGACGCAGTGCCAAATCGCAAAAAGTGCTCTGGTCTTTGGCCAGCCAAATGGTCCGGGGTTTAAGTGGTTCAGAGCAAAAGGTAAAAAAAAAAAAAAACTTTTGCTTTACCAAAAATAAAAAAAAAGTTATTTACTATGGCCCGGGAACCGGAATCACGGCGTCGCTCCAGTCCTCCAAGGGCATAGAGATGGCTTCTGATGTGAAGTTCATTTCATCAAGGCAGTTAGTTGTGTTTATTGCCCCAGGCTCAGGTTTCCCATTTTTGGTTTTTACATTTTAAACTGAGGTGTCTTAGGATTTTGCATGCTTTTAAAGGGTACTGGCACTGAAAAAAGTTCCCGTACAGCAGAATGTAGGAGAGGAAGAAGCAGCACAAGGAGCCAATCAGTTCATGTGCTGGCAACTAACATGCTGACAGGAGGTGATAGCAGAATGACAATGGAAATGGCTCCTTGCTGTGCTGCTTCTCCTTCACTATCCAGTGACAGGATGTGGGCTGAATGATGAGTTGTGTGATGTTGACTTTCAAATCTGAAGACTGAGGACATCTAGTGGTGGAAAAGAACTACCACAGAGGACAACTCTAGATTACAGCTGAGTGTTGCAGCAAAGGCTTCCTTTGTATTTTAAACTTGAATGGACTGCTCTTTTTTTAATTAAAAAAAATAATAATTATTGGCTTTGCTTTAAAAATGCAACCTCAATGTTTTATTCCTCAATCAATTGATGATTTCTAATACATCAGTCACATTGGGTATTTATTTTATTTGTTTTCTACCTTAGGCTTGCCCTCCTACATAACAATATTAATGTTAAAAAGTATTTGTTACCCCAACACTTCATATGTTCCATGTACTTGTATGAGAAAGTATCCATCCTGTTCTCTTTGTATTGCTTTCTTTATGTGAAATACCCGGTGTTCCTGCCAGTCCCTCTGCTTTCCTATTAAAACTGACCACACTAAGTAGGAGAGACCATCGTGGTCAGTTCTCTAGCTATGCTGGGAACTCAGCCTGCTCTCCCACAATGATCAGACTTTTCCCGACTCGCCTCCCTGTACAGCCATTCACTGGGAAGCTCAGTGTCCTGCGGCTTCTCCTCCCCCAGCTCTTATGCAGCTGAAAATAGAGGGAATGTGATCATTTAAAAAAAAAAAAAAAAGGTATTTATAATGTTTTTTTTTTTATCTATCCAAAAATGTTTCTATTTTAAACTGAATGGGTTGTTTTACAAGGTGATCGTTTAGAATAACTTTAACTGTCCAACATGCTGTAACTTAAAGAGGAACTGCAGTCTGCTCACATAATTTGTAATTAAAACATCTTTGCCATTCTGAAGCTTCCCTCCAACCACTTTGCATATTATTTTATTCATACTGTGATTCTGTACTCGCCAAATATGCTGCAGAAATTTCCCTCCACTTAGTCTGGCTGCAACCATTTTAACTGTGGGCAGCTGAAGCTGCTGCCTGTTCACTTCCTGGATTTACGCAGACACACAGAGGCACACCTCCAGCTCTGCAGCTCTCATTGGCCCTCTAACAACTCATCCCCCCTCCCTTCCTGGCAAACTTTCATGATTGTGAGAGAGAGCTGTGCATGATGTGATAAGCCTAGGCAGACAAGAAACAGAAAGTGCGCTGTATAAGGTATTTACTGGCAGAGAAAAATGTTTTGCTATCCAAAGGTAAAACAACAAGGACAGAAGATTTAATAGATGGGAAGATGAAAAAATGATTGAAGTTCCGCTTTAACTGGAGGGCAAGGACAGCTTTTTAATGGCAAAACGTAATTTTTTTTTTTAAACATTCTGTATTGTTTCATGTCATAAATGTATCCATGTAAACGTTATTGAAAGATCCACTTTGAAGTACAATGCAGAAAATAAAAAGTGACTGGGCCCTTAGGCTGGCCATACATTATGCAATCCGATTGTACAATGTAATATGAGGAGAAACCTAAACAATGCAGTGCATTAGTCTCAAATCAAGCTTGCCCTAGCACTACATAGTTGATGGCAGATCTCAAGGATTGTATAGTGTATGGTCAGGCCGTGTGAAAGTTGCACTCTGATTGGCTACTGCAGCTTACCGCACTTTAATTAGACGTCTTTGCTATATAAATCCTATAGAATAATAATAAATTTCTACAAATGTGAACTTCACCATGTTTTTTAAATGACTGGAAGTTTCTTTCTGCCTCTCTGAAGTTTCCATACAGTACTCTAGCCCTTTAAAGGCCGGTCTGTGCTGTTAGTATAGAGGGGGTGAGGAATGTGTCTACAGCAGGGGGTGAAGGGGGGTCTCTCCCCATTAATCACAGAACAGAAGTGGAGGGGGGGGGGGGCTGCTCATTGTCTGCTTTAAGTTAGTATATAAAGATTTATGGGGCTTCAGCTTAGGCGGTTTTGACTGATATAAATTACTTGAGAGGCGAGGGATAAAGACCCCCCCATACCTTCCTTTTTCTGTATGAAGAAGGGAGCCTTGGGCCTGTTGAGTTTTAATTAACCCAATGCTGGCCTTTATTTTATCATAGTATTCCTGTCTTAGCTGGACTGGGAGGAAAGGAGAGATGGCTTTACATCTGTAGTTGTGTGTTAGGAGGTTATGAGAGTTGTCTGGAGATCTGCGGATTTATCTAGTGCCGGCCCGTCATGGGGGTGCCATTCGTAGTACACCGTCATTGGGCGCCATTCGCAGTACACCGTCATGGGGCGCCATTCGCAGTACACCGTCATGGGGCGCCATTCATAGGACACTGTCATGGGGCGCCATTCGTAGGACACCGTCATGGGGCGCCATTCGTAGGACACCGTCATGGGGCGCCATTCGCAGGACACCGTCATGGGGCGCCATTCGTAGGACACCGTCATGGGGCGCCATTCGTAGGACACCGTCATGGGGCGCCATTCGTAGGACACCGTCATGGGGCGCCATTCGTAGGACACCGTCATGAGGCGCCATTCGTAGGACACCGTCATGAGGCGCCATTCGTAGGACACCGTCATGAGGCGCCATTCGTAGGACACCGTCATGAGGCGCCATCCGCAGGACACCGTCATGGGGTGCCATTCGCAGTACACCGTCATGGGGCGCCATTCCCAGTACACCGTCATGGGGCGCCATTCCCAGTACACCTTCATGGGGCGCCATTCATAGTACATCGTCTTTAACCACTTTCCTCCCGTGCTATAGCCGAATGACGGCTACAGCGTGGGCTTCCAGTGGCGGGAGGGGTCATTAGATGTCCTTCCGTGATCGTGCTGCTTGTGCTCCGCCGGCGCGCACTGTGATCAACGAGTCCTTCGGACTCGGCTGATCACAGAACCGGGTAAAGGGCCAATCACAGCTGGCCCTTTAACACGTGATCAGCTGTCATCCAATGACAGCTGATCAGGAAGTAAACAGAAGCCGGTTTCTGCCTTTTTTTCTCCTCATGATTAGCGTGAGGAGAAAGAATAAAGTTGGTAACCGGCTTCTTTTACAGGGACATCGGTCCTGATTTGTGCTGCTAATTAGTGACCATGAGTGCCATGTATCAGTGCCCACCAGTGCCACCCACCAGTGCCATCAGTGCCACCTATTAGTGTTGCCAATCAGTGCCGCATCCCAGTGCCTATCAGTGCTCATCAGTGCCGCCTATCAGTGCTCATCAGTGCCACCTATCAGTGCTCATCAGTGACACCTATCAGTGACACCCCTCAGTGCCACCTACCAGTGCCGCCTCCCAGTGCCCATCAGTGCCACCTATCAATGCCCATCAGTGCCACCTATCAGTGCCCATTCATGTGTGCCCACAGTGCCACCTCTCAGTGCCCACAGTGCCACCTCATCAGTGCCCATCAGTGCAGCCTCATCAGTGCCGCCTCATTATTGCCACCTCATCAGTGCCCATCAGTGTAGCCTCATCAGCGCACATCAGTGAAGGAAAAAAAATTACCTGTTTGCTAAATTTTATAAGAAACTGAAATTTTAAATTTTTTTAATTTTCTGACTTTTTTTGTGGCGATTAAATACCACAAAAAGAAAGCTCTATTTGTGTGAAAAAAATGATAAAAATTTTGTTTGGGTACAGTGTTGCATGACCGCGCAATTGTCAGTGTGAGAGCGCTGAAAGCTGAAAATTGGCCTGGGCAGGTAGGGGGTAAAAGTGCCCAGTAGGCAAGTGGGTAAACACACTGTATATAGCTGGCTGCTAAGGAGCGGGCCGTGAAGCCAGCTGTTGCATCCTTAACAACCGATGAGTCATCTGCTGTCAGCGGGATTCCCCCCTAACAGCTGAATGTAAATAAAAGAATTGCTGGGTAAAAAACAGCGTGGGTACACCCCACACCAAACCAAAAAAAATGTAATGGCGTGGGGTCCCCCCCAAAATCAACACCAGACCCTTATCCAAGCATGCAGCCTGGCATGTCAGGAAAGGGAGCCCCCCCCTTCTGAACCATACCAGGCCACACCCTACCCATTCACAAAAAAAACTGTAAGACCCCTTTCACACTGGGGCGGTTTGCAGGCGCTATTGCGCTAAAAATAGCGCCTGCAAACCGACCTGAAGGAGCGGCCTGAGGGCTTTCACACTGGAGCGGTGCGCTAGCAGGACCGCTCCAAAAGTCCTACTACCCGCATCTTTGGGGCGGTGAAGGAGCAGTGTGTTTACCGCTCCTCCACCGTTCCTTCCCACATTGAAATCAATGGGACAGCGCGGCTATACCGTCCGCAATGCGCTGCTTCAGCAGCACAGTGCGGGCAGTTTTAACCCTTTCTCGGCCGCTAGCGGGGGTTAAAAGCGCCCCGCTAGCGGCCGAAATGCACCGCAAATCTGCCCATAGCGTCGGCGGTAAAAATAGTGGCGTTTTACCGCCGACGCTATGGGCGGCTCAGTGTGAAAGGGGTCTTAAAGTTAATAATAGGAAACCATGTTAGATGGACTGTAGTAAGTTTCTGCAAACTGCAAAAACGCACAAAAAAAAAAAACGCATAGGTGCGAACGTAGGGTAAGGCCTCGTACACACGAACGAGTTTCTCGGCAAAAACCAGCAAGAAACTTGCTGGCAGAGATTTTTTGCCGAGAAACTCGTTCGTGTGTATGGTTTCTCGTCAAGAAAAGCGACAAGAATCTCAACGAGAAAATAGAGAACCTGCTCTCTATTTTCTCGTCGAGATTCTCGTCAGCCTGTTTCTCGACGAGAAAAGTGTGTGTGTGTACACTTACCTGTCCTCCCGGAAGCCCGCGCATGTTCGAAATGAATTCAACGCATGCGCGGTAGCTTCCTAGGCATAGATAGGGTATACCAAGATGGCGGCGACGGCATTGAATGTGACGAGCGCATGCTCGTCGTAGTCGATGACGTCACCGCGTACGCTCCATTCAAAGAACCGCGGGTTTCTTTGAAATGAGCGTGTGTACACTCGGCCGGGACAAGTTTCTTGTCCAAGAATCTCGTCGAAAAAAACGACATGTTTTTTTCGACGAGAATCTCGGCCGTGTGTACGAGGCCTGAGTCCTGTAAATTGTGAAATGGGGTTTCCATCGATTGGACTTGTCTTTCCAGCACATCCCACAGATGCTTGATGGATTGAGATCTGGAGAATTTAGAGGCCAAGTCAACACCTCAAACTCATAATTGTGTTCCTCAAACCATCTTGAACCATTTTTGCAGTGTGGGAACATTTATCACCCTGCTGAAAGAGGCTTCTGCCATCATGGAATACCATTTCTATAAAGGGGTGTATTTGGTCACCAACATTATTTAGGTAGGTGGTATGTGTCAAAGTAACATCCACACAAATGGCAGGACCCAGGTTTCCCAGCAGGACATTGCCCAAAGTATCAAACTGTCTCAGCCGGTCTGCCTTCTTCCCATACTGCATCCTGGTACCGGCTCTTACCCAGGTAAGCGACGCACACACAACCCGGCCATCCACATGATGTAAAAGAAAATCAGACCGGGCCACCTTCTTCTATTTCTCCGTGGTCCAGTTCTGATGCTCACGTGCCCAGTGTAGGCACTTTTAGCTGTGGACACAGGTCAGCATGGACATCATGACCGGACTATGCAGCCCCATACACAACAAACTGTGACGCCAATTTTTTGCTGCTTTCAACACATCAACTTCAGGGACAACATGTTCACTTGCTGCCTGATTTATCCTTTCTATAATCAATGTTATTTACTTTCCCTGTCAGTGTTATAAAGTTATGGCTGATCGATGTATACCAGCTAATAAGGAGCAAATGCATTGGAAGCATCCAGATGATTCTGCCCAATCCTTACCCACATGGTTAATAGTATATGTGGTTATTGAACCGATTTTTAAAATCCGGCCAACCCCATAAGCCATGTCCTGCCTGAATATAGTCAGATCAGAAAAATGGTCACATGGCCAAGGGTACTTTAGGAGCTCTGTAGAAATCACCTGACTGACCAATTTCATTGGAAAGATTCATTGTCCGATATGGATTTTCCCAAATTTTGTTTATAAGAGATAATGCATCTAATGCTTCTTCCTTATTCAGCCAAAGGTAAAAATGGGCATATACATAGGGGTATATTTATAAAACTGTCCATAGATATTCATCCAGCGAATATGCTGGTACATCCACTCAGTGTGAATAGGGCAAAATCAAATGTTCTTTCTATTTCCTCTACAGGTTAATAGTTCATCATGCAAAAAAATAAATAACAAATAGAGTGGTTTGGGAAAATACTGTAATGTGATCAGTAGATGGAGCTCAAGCTCATAGGAAAAAAGGTACAATCTTTTACTCCATCTAGTGGCCATAGTTCAGTATTTCAATGGGCAGGAGCGGTATACACACCGCTCCTTCACCGCTCCAAAGATGCTGCTAGCAGGACTGCAAAGCGCCTTAGTGTGAAACAGGTCTAAGAGCTGAGGAGGGCTCTTGAAACTGGTCATACACTATGCAAGTTGATTGTACAATCTCTGAGCACTCACCTTAAAGCGGTTGTATAGGTAATTTTTTTACTTTTACCTACAGGTAAGCCTATAATAAGGCTTACCTGTAGGTAAAAAAAATATCTCCTAAACCTTTACGGTTTAGGAGATATTCCCCCTCGCAATGAGCCGCTGAATGTAGCAGCGCATGCGCACAGGAGATTTTCGGCTTAAGGCCCGGCAGCCGTCGGACCTCGCCGGAAAGAAGTCTCCTGCGCGCATGCGCCGGAGTGACGACATTGACGACTCAGAGCGCTGGAGCCGCGATACCCGGAAGACACACCGAGGCAACATGTCGGCTACCTCGGCGTGGACCAGGTAAGTTACCAACGCCTCGTTCTAAGGTAAGTATTTCATAATGAGCTAGTATGCGGTGCATACTAGCTCATTATGCCTTTTGCTTTACAGGGTTAAAAAAAAAAAAATACGTTCAGCGGGAATACAACCGCTTTAACATTTCTGAAAACTATGCAATATGAGGACAAACCTGAACAATCCATTTATTAGTGTGTTCCCTAGTACTACTTAGTTGATGGTGCTGTGGTGTCTGTGTATTAGTTAGTAGGATATCAGTGCTGTGGTGTCTGTGTATAAAAAAGATATCAGTGCTGTGGTGTCTGTGTATTAGTAGGATATCAGGGCGGTGGTGTCTGTGTATTAGGATATCAGTGCTGTGGTGTCTGTGTATTAGTAGGATATCAGTGCTGTAGTGTCTGTGTATTAGGATATCAGTGCTGTGGTGTCTGTGTATTAGTAGGATATCAGTGCTGTGGTGTCTGTGTAGTAGTAGGATATCAGTGCTGTGGTGTCTGTGTAGTAGTAGGATATCAGTGCTGTGGTGTCTGTGTAGCAGTAGGATATCAGTGCTGTGGTGTCTGTGTAGTAGTAGGATATCAGTGCTGTGGTGTCTGTGTAGTAGTAGGATATCAGTGCTGTGGTGTCTGTGTATTAGTAGGATATCAGTATTGTGGTGTCTATGTAGTAGTAGGATATCAGTGCTGTGGTGTCTGTGTAGTAGTAGGATATCAGTGCTGTGCTGTCTGTAGTAGTAGGATATCAGTGCTGTGGTGTCTGTGTATTAGGATATCAGTGCTGTGGTGTCTGTGTAGTAGTAGGATATCAGTGCTGTGGTGTCTGTGTAGTAGTAGGATATCAGTGCTGTGGTGTCTGTGTAATAGTAGGATATCAGTGCTGTGGTGTCTGTGTAGTAGTAGGATATCAGTGCTGTGGTGTCTGTGTAGTAGTAGGATATCAGTGCTGTGGTGTCTGTGTATTAGGATATCAGTGCTGTGCTGTCTGTAGTAGTAGTAGGATATCAGTGCTGTGGTGTCTGTGTAGTAGTAGGATATCAGTGCTGTGGTGTCTGTGTATTAGTAGGATATCAGTGCTGTGCTGTCTGTAGTAGTAGTAGGATATCAGTGCTGTGGTGTCTGTGTAGCAGTAGGATATCAGTGCTGTGGTGTCTGTGTAGTAGTAGGATATCAGTGCTGTGGTGTCTGTGTAGCAGTAGGATATCAGTGCTGTGGTGTCTGTATAGTAGTAGGATATCAGTGCTGTGGTGTCTGTGTAGTAGTAGGATATCAGTGCTGTGGTGTCTGTATTAGTAGGATATCAGTGCTGTGGTGTCTGTGTAGTAGGATATCAGTGCTGTGGTGTCTGTGTAGTAGTAGGATATCAGTGCTGTGGTGTCTGTGTAGTAGTAGGATATCAGTGCTGTGGTGTCTGTGTAGTAGTAGGATATCAGTGCTGTGGTGTCTGTGTAGTAGTAGGATATCAGTGCTGTGGTGTCTGTGTAGTAGTAGGATATCAGTGCTGTGGTGTCTGTGTAGTAGTAGGATATCAGTGCTGTGGTGTCTCTGTAGTAGTAGGATATCAGTGCTGTGGTGTCTGTAGTAGTAGGATATCAGTGCTGTGGTGTCTGTGTAGTAGTAGGATATCAGTGCTGTGGTGTCTGTGTATTAGTAGGATATCAGTGCTGTGGTGTCTATGTATTAGGATATCAGTGCTGTGGTGTCTGTGTAGTAGTAGGATATCAGTGCTGTGGTGTCTGTGTAGTAGTAGGATATCAGTGCTGTGGTGTCTGTGTAGTAGTAGGATATCAGTGCTGTGGTGTCTGTGTATTAGTAGGATATCAGTGCTGTGGTGTCTATGTATTAGGATATCAGTGCTGTGATGTCTGTGTAGTAGTAGGATATCAGTGCTGTGGTGTCTGTGTAGTAGGATATCAGTGCTGTGCTGTCTGTAGTAGTAGGATATCAGTGCTGTGGTGTCTGTGTATTAGTAGGATATCAGTGCTGTGGTGTCTATGTATTAGGATATCAGTGCTGTGGTGTCTGTGTAGTAGTAGGATATCAGTGCTGTGGTGTCTGTGTAGTAGTAGGATATCAGTGCTGTGGTGTCTATGTATTAGGATATCAGTGCTGTGCTGTCTGTAGTAGTAGGATATCAGTGCTGGGGTGTCTGTGTAGTAGGATATCAGTGCTGTGCTGTCTGTAGTAGTAGGATATCAGTGCTGTGGTGTCTGTGTAGTAGTAGGATATCAGTGCTGTGGTGTCTGTGTAGTAGTAGGATATCAGTGCTGTGGTGTCTGTGTAGTAGTAGGATATCAGTGCTGTGGTGTCTGTGTAGTAGTAGGACATCAGTGCTGTGGTGTCTGTAGTAGTAGGATATCAGTGCTGTGGTGTCTGTGTAGTAGGATATCAGTGCTGTGCTGTCTGTAGTAGTAGGATATCAGTGCTGTGGTGTCTGTGTAGTAGGATATCAGTGCTGTGGTGTCTGTGTAGTAGTAGGATATCAGTGCTGTGGTGTCTGTGTAGTAGTAGGATATCAGTGCTGTGGTGTCTATGTATTAGGATATCAGTGCTGTGCTGTCTGTAGTAGTAGTAGGATATCAGTGCTGTGGTGTCTATGTATTAGGATATCAGTGCTGTGCTGTCTGTAGTAGTAGGATATCAGTGCTGTGGTGTCTGTGTAGTAGGATATCAGTGCTGTGCTGTCTGTAGTAGTAGGATATCAGTGCTGTGGTGTCTGTGTAGTAGGATATCAGTGCTGTGCTGTCTGTAGTAGTAGGATATCAGTGCTGTGGTGTCTGTGTAGTAGGATATCAGTGCTGTGCTGTCTGTAGTAGTAGGATATCAGTGCTGTGGTGTCTGTGTAGTAGGATATCAGTGCTGTGCTGTCTGTAGTAGTAGGATATCAGTGCTGTGGTGTCTGTGTAGTAGGATATCAGTGCTGTGCTGTCTGTAGTAGTAGGATATCAGTGCTGTGGTGTCTGTGTAGTAGGATATCAGTGCTGTGCTGTCTGTATTAGTAGGATATCAGTGCTGTGGTGTCTATGTATTAGGATATCAGTGCTGTGGTGTCTGTGTAGTAGTAGGATATCAGTGCTGTGGTGTCTGTGTAGTAGTAGGATATCAGTGCTGTGGTGTCTATGTATTAGGATATCAGTGCTGTGCTGTCTGTAGTAGTAGGATATCAGTGCTGTGGTGTCTGTGTAGTAGGATATCAGTGCTGTGCTGTCTGTAGTAGTAGGATATCAGTGCTGGGGTGTCTGTGTAGTAGTAGGATATCAGTGCTGTGGTGTCTGTGTAGTAGTAGGATATCAGTGCTGTGGTGTCTGTGTAGTAGTAGGATATCAGTGCTGTGGTGTCTGTGTAGTAGTAGGACATCAGTGCTGTGGTGTCTGTAGTAGTAGGATATCAGTGCTGTGGTGTCTGTGTAGTAGGATATCAGTGCTGTGCTGTCTGTAGTAGTAGGATATCAGTGCTGTGGTGTCTGTGTAGTAGGATATCAGTGCTGTGGTGTCTGTGTAGTAGTAGGATATCAGTGCTGTGGTGTCTGTGTAGTAGTAGGATATCAGTGCTGTGGTGTCTATGTATTAGGATATCAGTGCTGTGCTGTCTGTAGTAGTAGTAGGATATCAGTGCTGTGGTGTCTATGTATTAGGATATCAGTGCTGTGCTGTCTGTAGTAGTAGGATATCAGTGCTGTGGTGTCTGTGTAGTAGGATATCAGTGCTGTGCTGTCTGTAGTAGTAGGATATCAGTGCTGTGGTGTCTGTGTAGTAGGATATCAGTGCTGTGCTGTCTGTAGTAGTAGGATATCAGTGCGGTGGTGTCTGTGTAGTAGGATATCAGTGCTGTGCTGTCTGTAGTAGTAGGATATCAGTGCTGTGGTGTCTGTGTAGTAGGATATCAGTGCTGTGCTGTCTGTAGTAGTAGGATATCAGTGCTGTGGTGTCTGTGTAGTAGGATATCAGTGCTGTGCTGTCTGTAGTAGTAGGATATCAGTGCTGTGGTGTCTGTGTAGTAGGATATCAGTGCTGTGGTGTCTGTGTAGTAGGATATCAGTGCTGTGCTGTCTGTAGTAGTAGGATATCAGTGCTGTGGTGTCTGTGTAGTAGGATATCAGTGCTGTGGTGTCTGTGTAGTAGGATATCAGTGCTGTGCTGTCTGTAGTAGTAGGATATCAGTGCTGTGGTGTCTGTGTAGTAGGATATCAGTGCTGTGCTGTCTGTAGTAGTAGGATATCAGTGCTGTGGTGTCTGTGTAGTAGAAGGGATTTGGAGAACAGGCCATGTGTATTGGTGGGAGGTGGTGTGTGTGAGCGGAGTAGCGGATGTGATTATTTTGGAGACTGTGATGGGGTTAAAGTCTTGCAGCCCTGTGAGGTCCTCTGGGAAGGGGTTAGATGGCTTTCCCAGACAAATCCCCCCATGTGCTCCTCCCAATAAGAAATCATCTTGCAAGGGAGGGGGGGCCCTCTCTCTCTCTCTCTCTCTCTCTGGCCCTTTATCTGGTCAAGGTGAATGTTTAGGAGAGAAGATTTAGTGTGGCAGGGCCACAGGTCACACATGGGGATCCATTCATCAGGGGGCACAAAGAAGGGCCTGCCAAAGCCATCTTCCCAAACAAACACACTGCCCAGCTTGCATTTGTATAACATAACACATTGCACGATATAGGACCACAAGATATATACTTACTGCATAGTACTGAATGGGGGGCAAATGTATGTTAGACACAAATGAAAGTAATTATACTGAAGGTTTTGGCCAGTTAATCTGCCTGAGCCCTCGTACACACGGCCGAGATTCTCGTTGAAAAAACATGTCGTTTTTTCCGACGAGATTCTTGGACAAGAAACTTGTCCCGGCCGAGTGTACACATGCTCGTTTCAAAGAACCCGCGGTTCTTTGAATGGAGCGTACGCGGTGACGTCATCGACTACGACGAGCATGCGCTCGTCACATTCGATGCCGTCGCCGCCATCTTGGTATACCCTACGTATGCCTAGGAAGCTACCGCGCATGCGTCGAATTCATTTCGAACATGCGCGGGCTTCCGGGAGGACAGGTAAGTGTACACACACTCACTTTTCTCGTCGAGAAACATGCCGAGGAGAATCTCGACGAGAAAATAGAGAGCAGGTTCTCTATTTTCTCGTCGAGGTTTCTTGTCGGTTTTCTCGACGAGAAACCCGATAGCCGCGTACACACGACCGATTTACTCGGCAAGACCTCTCTGCCAGCAAGTTTCTTGCTGGTTCTTGCCGAGAAAATCGGCCGTGTGTACGAGGCCTGAGAAAAAAAAATGTATGGCTTAAACATTCCACATGAGCTGATATACTGTCCAATCACAGCAATGTTAGGACATGCGCACGATTCCAACATTGTCCTATGAGTTGAGTTGAGAGGTATCTTAATATAGCGCGGTCTTACCCCGAAGGGTCCCGACACGCATATGTTATCCAACAGAGGTAGAACAGTCCACTACAAATATGTGTGTTATAAAAAAAAAATGCTTAAATCGGTCAATCACAACCTTTCATGCCCTGTACACACGACCGGACTGTCCGTCGGAATAAAGTCCGACGGAATTCCGCTCAAGCTGTCTTGCATACACACGGTCACACAAAAGTCCGACCGTCAAAAACGCAGAGACATACAACACGTACGATGAGCCGAGATTGATGAAGTTCAATAGGTAGTTCGGCTCTTCTGCTTGATTCTGAGCATGCGTGATTTTTAGTCCGTCGGAATTGCATACAGACGAATGGACTTTCCGATAGAAGTTTTTGTCCGTTGGAAAAAAAGAGGAGAACAAGTTCTCTATCTAAGTCCGTCGGAATTTCAGAAGGAAAAAGTCAGATGGGGCATACACACGGACGGAATATCCGATGAAAAGAGCCCGTCTGACTTTTTCCATCGGGAAATCCAGTCGTGTGTACAAGGCATTAGTGTATGGCTAACAGGGATGAGCTCCGGCGTGTTCGCACACTCCACGTGCAGAGCCCGCCAGGAAGTCGGCACGGCGCTGCGCTAATCACAGGCAGGAAAACACGTGCCGATCTCTTCAGCCGCGCATCGGGACATGTTTCCCTGCCTGTGATTAGCGCAGCGCCGTGCCGACTTCCTGGAGGGCTCATATACATGGGCACCGTAAGGTCTTCTGATCTAGAACTGCCTCCATGGCACAAGGTCTTCCAATGGCTTTTTGAAAGTCATATCTTAGGCACTCCTACCCAACTCCAAATCCCAATGTAATGCCCAACAGCTGAGCAACCTATGAATAGGGATGAGCTCAGGCCTGTATTGATCCTAGTCTCAACCCACCTGAGCAATCCCACCAGGAAGCCGTCACTGCCCACCACTAATCGTTACCAGTGAGACATTTCCCGGCTTGCAGCTGCACATACACATGCCCTGACTAGGCTGCTCATGATTGGCGGTGTGCAGTGACGGCTTCCTGGCGGGATTGCTCAGGCGGGTTGGAACTAGGATCCAAACACGCCTGAGCTCATTCCTACCTATGAAGAGGACACATGCGTTCTTGAACCTTTAGAAGGCTTGTATTTGCATAGTAAGGCCCCATTTACACCTATTTATTTTAATTGTGCTTAAAAAAAATCCTGTTTGGTGCATATTTCATGCGCGTTCATCAAAACTCACGTAATGAATGCAATACATGTAAAATGCTACACAGCTAAGAACCAAGCCTAGGTTTGGCCCCTGGGGTGATTTGGAGGACCAGTTTGAAAAGTAAAGCATATATCACGGCACTTGATGGTGTCGTCACTCAGTTATTATTTATACAGTGGAACCTTGGATTACGAGCATAATCCGTTCCAGGAGAATACTCGAAATCCAAAGCGCTCACATATCAAAGCGAGTTTCCCCATAGAAGTCAATGGAAACTAAAATAGTTTGTTCCGCATTGACTTCAATGTCATGCAATAAGGGTTAGTTCACCTTTACAAAAAAAAAAACTGCTTATGCAGGTAAGGGATGTTTGCAGATAAAAGCAAACTGTGCAGCTCTGACTAAAGTTGTATAATGCCCTTGCTATAGGTGTAGGCCATTCACATACCTCATGAAACCTGACTGGAATACTTTCAGGACATTGTTGGGACGTTGCTAAGTGAGGCCTGGTCATTATTGCTCACCCTCACTATCACAAGGATGAGCTCTTTCTCTGATTCAAACACCCTCACGTGCTCTTTCTCCTCTGATGCAGTAGCTCTGAGCTCCATGTTTGAGAGCTTACTCTTATGATGGTGAAGGTGAGCAGTAATGACTAGGCCTCAATTAGCAACTTCCGATGTCCTGGGAGTAATCCAGTCAGGCATCGTGAACTACATAAATGGCCTACACCTATATAAAGCGTGTAGCGCACAAACCCCAGACTTTACCTACTTTTTTTCTGTTTGGCTCCTCCGCAGGAAAGAATGGGGCACACCGCACCACAAGCCAGTACCCTCCTGGATGGGGAGGTTGAGCGGTGTTAGTTTCTCGGGCCTGCTTGCAGCCAGTGTTTAAAAACCTCCAGTGCTGACCTTATTTCTGTGGTAGTCAGAAACAAGCCTTTTGTTCTCCCCAGTAAGCAACTGTCCACACCAACTGAAAGGTCCAACTCTTATTTATTTTTCTCAGCACAATAAACAGTCTCTTTGAGAGCAGACAGGTTGGGACAAGACACAGGTCAGATAAGGTGGGAGGAGGTCCAGGCACAAACTTGAATTGGGTTTTCTCCTGTTCTGATTAGCACGAACAGGCTTGGCGCACGGTCCCTGCCACAGACCATGAGGTTGGTCACTGCCACTGACCGGGTGGAAAAGATGAAAGCCACTGCCACTGACCTTGTGTGCGTAGTGTCACTGCCACTGTGACATACAGAACACGCACTTCCTTCTGTAGCGCCCTCCTCACTCCCCTCTCTTTCTTCAGCTCGTCTTTCTCTTGTCTAGGGGTACCTTTCAGAGGGGAAGGGAGCGGAGACACCATGCCTGGCCTTCACCACAGGTGTCAGTGTGGTATAAGCAAAGTTCTTTTACCTTCGGGTCAGTGCTGTGCACCTGGAGCCTCCACCAAGAGTTACCTTGAACAATGTCTGTCAGGAAATGAGCCCCACACCATTAAAGTTCAACACTCCTTTATTCTTCTTGAACGAACACAATCAGTTGAACTCCCTTGGTAGAAACAGAACATGACTAATGTATAACAGATGTACTTACTGCTTACCCCCTGTTTGCTCCAACTTCTTACCCATAATCCTAAATTAACGAGACCACACGGAAATTGGAGTAAAACATAGGCCGTAGCAGCCTTATTTATTAAACAAATATATTTCCAAAATAATATCAAAATCCTAGCGTTGGTCTTTTGCGGGAACCTCCATAACCATCTGATAAAATATTGCACTGCGGTACCTCTCATATGCTTATAGGCCTCAAGCCGACCGGCTGGCTCAGAGACAACCACGGACCGCAGTGCACCCGTTACCAACACATTTTAGCTAAACCTCCGTTAGCTGAAATCCAACCATCAGGACCCATACCAACGATAGGTCCTGAACTCATTCCTTCCAAGGTATCTTCCTTCATCCGCAAAGACCAACATCCGCCACAGCACCCAAGGGGAAAACCTTACCCTTGGGGGCCCCCCACACCCCAGAGCTCACTGTATGCCATATTGCATTCCCAATGCCCATAAGTCACTCCCCACAGCAGTGAGGTGCACACCATTGCCCCGCAGGTACCTCCAGACATCCACCACCAACTCCATGTGCCTTACCACCAACCCTCCATTCCTCACTACAAATCTACTCACTTCCCAATTAAGCTTCGTACGGGCCCTGTAGATACCCTCTAAAGACCAAGCCCCATTCCATGCGGTCCGAGTGACAATGTCCAACCACCCAATGACCATGTCCGGGAATGCCATCGACCTTACCCCTAAATCATTACCACCTACGTGCAGGACCAAACGTCAGGCGGCCTATACAGACGTGCAAAGCTGTACCTCTGGAGCCCCTCTACTCCATAGCATTCCCGGAACTCCCAGCCATCTAGCACAAACCTCCTGGCTAGGAAACCCCACCTGCTGACCCTCTGGCCCCACATCCGCCCCTCATTACCCCTTTTTTATTTATTTTTTTATTTATTTATTTATGTATTTTTAAACACTATCGAATGGCCCAGTATCCAGGCCAGGGCCTGTACCGAACCTGCAAGAAGAGAAAGAAACAAGCCACCAAGACCTCAGCAAGCCCAAAATCATCACAGCCCCATACACTCTCTCCACCCAGCCCACAACTATTCAAATCCCACCTGCCGATGGGGGCGAATGTATAGCACAAATCTACAAGACTCCCACCTACCAAAGCGCTTAACCGCCTCAGCATCCATCCCACCTTAGCCGCCTCGGTCGCAGCCCCAACCCTGAAAGAAACGAGAAGAACATGCCCTCTCATCCAAGCCCCAAAACCCGGCAGCACTTCCTGAAAACTGAAACCCTGTGAAACCTGGACAAAAAAAAGGGGACCCCTCCGTGTGCATTAAGAAGGACCCGACTGCCCCGGGACGCACTTCCCAAATAAAAACCCCCGTCACGGCCCCCTGCGGACACCACTGCTAGCCAGGCGGAGCCAAGCCTGCACCAACTGACCCCTGCCCACCTGCTCCATCTTGTATATCAGTAACACCAACGACACCCCCTCCTTCTTGCACCTAATCTCATAAACCCACATTCCCCCTTTGACGGACTTGGAAAGGCTGACCAGCTCCCCAAACCAAAAGGCCCCAAATGTATTTATTATTATTATTCCTTTTTTTTTTTGGAAAACGAGAATAAACTTGCCAACGAAAACAACTTCCTCTAACTAGGGAAACCTCATATGCAGCTGCACAAACCCTGCAGCTGCCCAAAACATTTTTTTATTATTATTATTATTATTATTTTTTTTTTATTATTTTTTTTTTATGATATAACCAGGAGACACCCAAAATTCTTCCGTAAATTCCGGGCAACCCAGCCTTTGACCAGAAACGTCAAACCCGCTAGTTTTTTTTTTATTTTTTATTCCAACGCGAGCCCGGCCACCCCATTGGTCCTATTTCTAGAAATAAAGTATAACGTCAACAGTCTAACCCCCTCGCCCACCGAATCCACTTCACTCATGTGAACTACCACCTGCCACTCCTGCCTAGCCTTCCGAGAAGCGGACGACTCCGATGGAATCTCACACCTCCAGACAGGACGGGACACCCCACGTTACCCCGCCACCAGCTCCACCACCCGGAAACTATCCCCACTGAAAGCGAGGAAATGCTCCAGCTATGACGTTCTCCACTGGCGTTAGATGCACCAAGTAAACGACACATGCACTTGCAGGCATAACCACACCGAGTGTGGCAACAGCTGAACAACCGGGGGAGACGACACAGTGACTCTTGATCACTCGTACCATACCCAGGTTATACCCGTGGAACCAAACCTTCATCTCCCTTAATGAGGCGCCCCACCATACCACTGGAAATGACTCCAGCAGCACCAGATCTTGTGTGAAAACCCCTGTCAATCCAAGACCGAAGGCCCACTACACCCGCCTTGAAAGAATGCCCCCAAACCTGTCGAGCCACCCGACACTGTGTACCACCCCCACTCAAAGTTCTTAACCGCACCAAACCCCCCCAGTCCCCTCCTGAGAAACCCGTCCAGTAATGAGGCACACCCGCAAATCCTCCCTGTGAGTCCACCCAACGCACAAAATGCTTAGGCGATCTGATCCTTGCGACGTGCTCCAATGTAGACAGGAGCACCGCGAAGATAGTGGGCGACGCCAGGCCTACGCACAGAAAGTCGTCCAAATAATGGCTGATGCGCGATACTCCTGACACATCCCTCATCACACCTTCCCCCAATGAGTTGAACTGCTAAACAGTGCCCCGGAGACAGAGCAACCAATCGGCAGACCCAGATCGACATAAAAAACCCCAGTACCCCACCAACCCCGCAACCGGAAGCTGTCCGGGCGGCCCTGACCAATCCGACGAGCCCAATACACTGCCGCATCCAAGGAAGCGTAACTCACTGTGTGTCCTCCAATGTCAATGGCATTGTTGACCAACCCCCCTTTTGGGAAGAAAGGTGGTGCATCAGCCCAAATTTGTTGAGCTCCTACTTTGGCACTACACCCCAAAGGGGAACCCCCAAATCAACTAAAGATTGGGAAGGGAAAGAGCCGCCTATGCGTCCTAATGCTACTTTCCCTGGGCAGTTTCTCAGAAACTACATTGGGACGTAGCATGGCCGAACATAAATCACACGGCATGTGAAACCCCACTGAAAAGAAAAAACCTTAGTCTAACAGCTACGCTGCTGTACCAGCCGTATACCTACCAAGAAACGGCCGCCGCCGTTCCCCCATCACCGGCGTCCTTCCTCCTGTTAACAGACTCGCCGAAAACGACCTCTCCCGTGTTTGAAGCATACCGACAGGGTGTGATCCACCCCCCAAACCCAGAACCTTAGTGCTTGTACCGGCACACTCCACCGAATTTACCTGTGCCCTACGTGTACCGCTAACAGGCCTACTTACTCCAGCCGGACTGTTATACTGTGGGGGGGGGGGGGGTGGGGGGGTGGGTTGGGTGGAGTAACACCCGCCCCTACCAGGAAACAACTGCCCTTGGGGCCTAGCAGATGTCACAAGGCGCATTCCCAGCCTGATGTCGTTGTGATCCCACCGTAGTGCCGGATGTATCCCCTCCTACGCCAAACTGCTCCTAGACCGCATCCAAACCGCACCTCCGTGGACCCTGTAAGCATCCCCTACCGAATTTGGGTAACAAAAGAGCTCCGACAGGGTTCGGGGTTCTTCCCCCCAATCACCCTCATGTCAAATGCTTGCAACTTATTTCCGATAGTACATGTAATCAACCAATACCTCCCCTTCTCACCACCTCCCATTGTTGGAATACGCTGGCGTAACCCCAATTTTTTTTTTTTAACAGCAGGAGTGAACAACATCTCTACGTACTCACCCTTTCAGATCTTATCCCGGACCTCAGGCTTTAGGTGAGCACCCAGCGGACCCTAAAACCAACTGTACCTGTGGCTAAATCAGCCAAACGTATGACATCCCGTTTTCCAGCGGCGTCCCCTGCTACCACGAACTTCAAAACCCTCTGCTCCACTTGCACCCCACTATCAGCTGTCATGTGCAGACTCCCACACAGCCGGCACCGCTACGGGTGATGAGGATATACTATCCCTCCCTGCAAGCGGGACCACACGGCCCGACCACCTTCTCAAATCCGCCAACCAAAATCTTTGAGCCCCACCAATAAAAAACCCTGCGAGCCTGAAGCTCCCCCCAAGTGCAGCCCCATCCATTGAGAATCACCCTGTGAGCCCCCCCGTTACCAATGCCTCCCCAGCACCTGCAGTAGCCCCCCCGTTACCAATGTCTCTCCAGCACCTGCAGTAGGACCACCCCCCACGGACCCACTATACTATCCCCTATATGGCAAAGAAAATTTTTTTTTTTTACTTACCGGGCTGCCTAGGAAAATTCCCACCAGCCGACCGTCTCGCCTCCATCGCTGCCGCTCGTCTCAGGGGAAACCGATCGTCCTCCGAATCCGTCAGCTCGCCCTGCGATCATAGGACAGCCGGCTCGCCTGCATCTGATGAAAGCCCTCCAGGAGCAGCGTCTCTGGATGCCGAGGATCTGGCAGCCCTCCGGCCCCGCCACTGAGCTCCAGACCCGCCCATGGACTTCTCTGTCGCTTTTCGCGGGCCGGGGGGGGGACGGACTTCCCCCCCCGCCCTGCCGAGAGACATCAGGCGCGTTGTCACCCTCCCCCGGTGATCCATCATCACCTGGGGGTCACCTGGCCGAGGCTGCAGAGGGCACAGTGACCGCGACCGACGATCTCCCCCGCTGAGGCTCCACCCCCCGCTACCGTCCCATCAGGGGTGAGGCCCGCACTCTTCTGGTCCATGTGTCGAGCGAGCTGCCTGGCCACCCCGAACCGCCGGTGCGGCCGCCCGCCGGGCCCTGACTATGAGGGGGATGATTCCCAGGACCCCCCCTTGTGAGCAATGTGAACGCTTAGCGGGGCGGGGGGGCCCGAATGGGGCCATGGGGAGACTAATTGGCTGGCGCTGGGCTCTAGGGGATAGTCGGGTGAGAAGCGCTTTGAAGGCAGTAACCTTCAAGCTCGCGTGGACTCCCTCCCCCCCTGTACCTGCCCCCACCACCCGTCAAGCAAGCATTGGCCCCAGGGTCTCCTGTAGCCAACCTGCGCTCCCTGGTGCAGCTTCCGACCGCAGCTAGGCCCGAAACAGCTCCCCATCTGCCATAGCTCTGTCTCCCTGAACTTTCCTTCACACTGTGGTGACCTGGGGGAGGGGACAACTCCTTTTCCTACTTACTCCCCCTCCCACTAAACTTCCTACCCAATCCTAATACTTCTAACATCCTGTACCCTGTTTCCCTAGTCATGCCAGCTCTCTCATTTTTTGCTCCGGGCTTTTCTGTAAAGGAGGTGTGGATGCGAGTAGGCCCAGACACAATGTGTTCTCCACTTTCCTCCCTGAAAGTGGGCTGCGGTCTCCGAGCGAGGGGGAATTTCCTTCCAGGCGGTCTCCGATGGGAGGCTCACCCGTCACTGGCAATCTGCTGCACCAGGTCTTCGAGTGAGGAGCTCCCCCCCGGTCCATTACGCCTTCCGGATTCGAGTACCCAATCCCTGGGTACCCTAGGATCTCCTTCCCTCGCGGAACTCAGTGTTGGGCACTGAGCTCCAGACCTCCATCTGAGTACCTCACCCCAGGCTAAAGGTGCCTGGGATGGAACACGACCTCCGGCTGTCCTCTAGGCCTAGGCCCGCCTAGAGAACCGACACGAACCACCGTCCACAGGCTGAAGGTGCCTTGGACTCCCCCGTGACAAAGATGGCCGGCCCCTTTATACCCTCTCCCAGCAAGCACGGCGGCTTCCCCGCCCCACCATACCGCTGCCGAGGGAGGACAAAAAGGAGACACGACACACAGCAATGATTCAACCCCAGCCCATGGCGACAGCGCCACCTGCTGGGCTGCAGGGAATTACACATCACCAATGTCTCTGTCAAGTTCAAATTTACACCCGGGAAAGTACATACCCGCTACACTTCCTTTAGTAACTTGGCCCCTTTTTAGGACAAGAACATCCCTCCGGAGAGTTACCAGAGGCCCCATCTGTCACCACGACTCTGCGCTGGGTCTTCAGAAAGGGTCACCTCCCCGGCCTCCTCAATCCTGGATACGGGTCCCCTCGCAAGGCAGATCCCTGGGAGCCTCGGTCCCTGGCGGATCCCAGCCGAAGGCTGCTGGGCTCCAGGCCTTTCTCCAAAGTACCTCACCCCAGACTGAAGGTGTCTGGGATGGAACAGCAGCTCCGTCTCCGGACCTAGGGCACCCGATCAGGCCTCCGGGCCTAGGGCACCCGGAGGCGACACACACGCACCCAGGCCTAAGGTGCCTGAGCGCGGAACCGACCCCACTGGAAGATGGCCGCCCCCTTTTATATCCTCTCCCGACAGGCACAGCAGGTTCCCCGCTCCGCCGTACTGCTGCCAAGAGGGGACGAAAAAGGCACAACATTGTACTGCGGTTCAACCCGGGCCTATGGCAACAGCGCCACCTATAGGCCCCAGGGAACTACACACCAGTACCATCTCCCAGGGATAAAAATGGTCCATGAAACCTAACAATTAGTGAATCTGAGGCCTCGTACACACGACCGAGTTTCTCGGCAAGAACCAGCAAGAAACTTGCTGGCAGAGATGTCTTGCCGAGAAATTTGTTCGTGTGTATGGTTTCTCGTCAAGAAAACCGACAAGTAATCTCGACGAGAAAATAGAGAACCTGCTCTCTATTTTCTCGTCGAGATTCTCGTCAGCCTGTTTCTCGACGAGAAAAGTGAATGTGTGTACACTTACCTGTCCTCCGGGAAGCCCGCGCATGTTCGAAATGAATTTGACGCATGCGCGGTAGCTTCCTAGGTATAGGTAGGGTATACCAAGATGCGGCGACGGCATCGAATGTGACGAGCGCATGTTCGTCGTAGTCGATGACGTCACCGTGTACGCTCCATTCAAAGAACCGCGGGTTCTTTGAATCGAGCGTCTGTACACTCGGCCGGGACAAGTTTCTTGTCCAAGAATCTCGTCGAAAAAAACGACATGTTTTTTTCGACGAGAATCTCGGCCGTGTGTACGAGGCTTGAGCCTAGTTACCACTCAGATGCTTCCCCTAAATGTAACCACCCGCTACAAGGGCATTATTCAACTTTGGTCAAAGCTGCACAGTTTTTTTTAATCTACAAATGCCCCTTATCTGCATAGGCAGTTTTTTGTTAACGGTGAATTAACCCTTTGAGGCCTCATGCACGCTGGACATTTAGCTCCGGTGCATGGGGCTCTGGTATTTAAATGTGGTTAGAAGGTACTGGCGCATCACCCAGCCTGCTGCCGGGACCCTGCAGAACTCCATGAGAGGCTGACAGCTGTTGTGGTTGGATGGTGCACCGATCGGCACTTATGATTAGTGCAGTATGTGCCCAAGGAGGAATGCCCGAAACTTAGACTGCTTGCTCTCTAGGCATTGTCCTAGGCATACTGCATTAAACCTAAGTACCGTTTGGTGCACCATCCTGCAGCTGTCAGCCACTCTTAAGCCTCGTACACACGGGCGGGAATCCCGTCGAAAAAAAAAACAACTTTGGTTTTCGACGGGATTCCTGGCAAGCTTGTCTTGCCAAGCCCTGTGTACACACGCGCCATTCAAAAGAACCGTCGTTCTTTTGAATAGCAAGAACGCGGTGACGTCATCGACTGCGACGAGCCGGCGCTTGTCACATTCGATGCCGTCGCCGCCATCTTGCTACACCCTACACTACCCTTGTATGCAACCGCCCATGCGTCGAAGTCTCATCGAGCATGCGCGGATTTCCCTGGACAGGTAAGCATACAGACGACCGGGTTTCTCGGCAGGAAACACTCTGCTGAGAATCCCGACGAGAAAAATAGAGAGCAGGTTCTCTATTTTTCTCATTGAGATTCCCGGCAGTTTTCCTGACGAGAAACCATACACACGAACAGTTTTCTCAGCAAAAAAGCTCTGCCAGCAGTTTTCTTGCCGAGAAAAATGGTCGTGTGTACGAGGCTATAGAGTTTAAATGGCTGACTACAGAGGTAGCGTTACAGTGCACATGTACCTTCCACCCGCACCTAAACACCGGAGCCTCATGCATTGGGGCTAAATGCCCAGTGCTCAAAAAGCATAAGTCAATGAGCAGTACCATATACTTTGATTATCAAGACAGTTGTCCTTTATAATACAAAGAAAATCAAACGTCATTCAGCGAAGGCTCTTACTGACCCATTACAATTATATTGAAACCCTACACATAGTTGGCAACATTGCAAAAAAAAATTTCGGGACACTTTTTTTGCATGTAGGCCTTGCTATAATTAGGGGGCGTGGTATTCGTTTGTAGGTGGGGCATACCATAATAGAAAAATGTGGCGCACGAAGCGCGCCGCCGCAAAAATGGGTGTGGTTTATGCTTAATAGTGGGTGTGGTTTAAATGGGCGTGGCTCGGAAGGGGTGTGGTTAGCGTATGAGATGAATGAGGGAGAAAGAAAGAAAGAGGGAGAGAAAGAGGGAGAGAAAGAGAAAGAAAGAGGGAGAGAAAGAGAGAAAGAAAGAGGGATGGAGGGACAGCAGGCCCAGATCCTACACCACAATAGAAATATGTGTATTCCAGAAAGTTTAACAATCAGCAGATAAAGATAAGATTTAATAAATAGGTGGGATTCCCATACTCCTTCCATTTTGTACAGCAGATAAAGATACTCCAAACACCTGGTGTTAGTGCTTCAATCATCCCGGCACCATAATTGTTATGGTGTCAGAATGATTGAAGTGCATTATTTATATTATTACATTGTAATATAGAATGAAATTATTCAACTCACCATAATGCCGAATCAGTGGAAGCCCTGAGCGTGTCGCCTGCCACCAGGTGTCCCCAGCAGAGTCCCTCCTTACATCAGGCATTGCCAGCGCAGTCCCTCCTTACATCAGGCATTCCCAGCAGAGTCCCTCCTTACATCAGGCATTCCCAGCGGAGCCCCTCCTTACATCAGGCATTCCCAGCGGAGTCTCTCTTTACATCAGGCATTCCCAGCGGAGTCCCCCCTTACATCAGGCATTGCTAGCGGAGTCCTCCTTTACATCAGGCATTCCCAGCGCAGTCCCTCCTTACATCAGGCATTCCCAGCAGAGTCCCTCCTTACATCAGGCATTCCCAGAGGAGCCCCTCCTTACATCAGGCATTCCCAGCGGAGTCTCTCTTTACATCAGGCATTCCCAGCGGAGTCCCCCCTTACATCAGGCATTGCTAGCGGAGTCCTCCTTTACATCAGGCATTCCCAGCGCAGTCCCTCCTTACATCAGGCATTCCCAGCAGAGTCCCTCCTTACATCAGGCATTCCCAGCGGAGCCCCTCCTTACATCAGGCATTCCCAGCGGAGTCTCTCTTTACATCAGGCATTCCCAGCGGAGTCCCCCCTTACATCAGGCATTGCTAGCGGAGTCCTCCTTTACATCAGGCATTCCCAGCGCAGTCCCTCCTTACATCAGGCATTCCCAGTGGAGTCCCTCCTTTACATCATGCATTCCCAGCAGAGTCCCTCCTTTACATCAGGCATTGCCAGCTAAATCCTACCTTACATCAGGCATTGCCAGCTGAGTCCTCCTTTACATCAGGCATTGCCAGCTGAGTCCTCCCTTACATCAGGCATTGCCAGCAGAGTCCTCCCTTACATCAGGCATTGCCAGCAGAGTCCTCCCTTACATCAGGCATTGCCAGCAGAGTCCTCCCTTACATCAGACATTGCCAGCAAAGTCCTCCTTTACATGAGACATTACATTGCCAGCAGAGTCCTCCCTTACACCAGGCATCCCCCAATGGAGCCCCCCCTTTCCTTGCATCAGGCATTCCCAGCAGTGGAGACTTTCTCCGCCGCCATTACTAAACAGAATGGGACAAAATAGATGGGTGGCTGCCAATAGCAATTGAGCTGCGGCGCCACCACCCCCGCCCCTTTAAACATCAGGTCACAGACAGACGGCAGCGAGGTGGGCGGTGCCACAGCTCAAATTTTATTGACAGCCACCCGGCCATTACTAAACAGTAATTGTTTGTTGTGGTCTTCATGAAAATGTCTCCACCGGCCACGGACCTCTAGTGGCGGCAGCAAAAAAGAAAAATCTGGAAAATTTGAATTTCCTGGGACATTTCCCGGGAAAAGGGTCTAAATCCCGGGAATGTCCTGGGAAATTCGGGACAGTTGGTAAGTATGCATACTGTACATTGCAGAGCACCATTTTCTCTGAAGGTTCTTTGGATGAATTATAGCTATATTATGAATGTTGTTTGCAGCTTTTCAACAATGACTACTTGCATGGAATTATTTTTGCATTGCTTATTCTGTTGCTTCAACCAGCCCCCACCAGTTTTATATTTTACATCCCCACCTTTATCTTTCAGTACAGTCACAGTTTCCAGAAAGATTGTTGTGCAAGGCTCATATAAACGTGCAATACTTGATGACCATTTAAAAAAAATCCTCACTAGCTGAATATTTCTTTTTTAACTGATATCTGTACTTTTAAAACGTTGTGCTTTGTAGGAATGTGCACGTTCCCATGTGCATGACTAGGTTAGTTCAGATAACACCTGCTACCATATAACTCAAACTTGTACCCTACCACCCCTTTTATCCTCAATAACGACGCCAAAACTGCGTTGGAGTCAAATGGCCGAATCAGTCTTTTATTAAACCAAAAACCATAATTGAACATATAACATGTGTAAATATTCCAGGTCAAAGACGAAGAACAGGTTGCACATCCTTGACGACACCATCTCCCACAACTTTGTAATCTGTGCTACGTTTAAGTTAGGTTGTTCTGTCTCAACTACAAAGCGATAAAATTCATCTCCAGGTTTAAGTAGGCCTTACTCAAGCTGGTTTGATATTCATCCCTTGCATCGATACAGGCAGTTTAACTCAATGAATAAACTCACAGTTAGGACGACAGACGATGAATCCTTTCGAATGTTCCGTTTAATGATGGATATTCATAGGTAGAAAAACGTTGCAGTTGTAAGCCACATGTAAGATGTTTAGCATGGAAGATAATAGGAGTAATGACCAGAATCAGGAAGTGGAGGAGATATATAAAGAACTACGGTGAGAGAGAGAGTTCAGCTAGAAAGAAGGGGACAGATCTTAAAGACACAGAGCAAGAATAATCACATAGTGTAACACAACACTCCTCGTCTGAAATCTTTAGATTTCATAACCTTAAACTAATATATATATTTTCAAAAAGTCCAATACTGACGAATGTCCTGGAACCTGTAATGAAAAACATGCAACAAGCAAATAATAAACGTAAGTTCAACAGGATGAAGAACATAAAGTCACAGTATGATGTCTTCAAATAATTCCAAAGTTCTGAGTAGAACCTGTAGATGGCAGCAATGTACTCCCCGCTGTGCCAACAGCATGGCTAGTCCTTGCACAAGTCACTCACCTGGCAAAAGGAGTATTAACTCTGTAATTGGTCGACTAAAGGTTCGTGTCGATCCTCCCTTGGTTACCTTGACTTCTACCTTCCGGACTTTGTTATCGTCGCTGGGCATAACTTTAGTCATAAGACCCATAGGCCACTCATTCCGACAAACTTCCTTGTCTTTTAGAAGGATGAGGTCTCCAACCTTAAGATTCGGCTTAGATGCTTGCCATTTATTACGACCTTGAAGGTGATGAAGATACTTTTTCTTCCAGCGATGCCAGAACACATTGGCTAGATGCTGCACCTGCTTCCATTGATGCCTGTAATGGTGTGACCGCAGCTTCTGTTTTGTACTTACAGAAGTGTGGAGTGAGGTGTTCACAGTTCTTATTTTCTTATCATCTTCAGGGTTTACTAGCCCATAGGTGGTGTCAATAGGGAGTAAGTAAGAGTCCTCACGCAGAAACCTTGGAGGTGACAGCCATAAGCCGTCCTGAAGAGCGGCAGGTGACACGGCTCTGGTCCCACAGTCAGCTGGGTTGAGTTCAGTGGGAACGTGATGCCATTGACTTGGTAGAGAGAATCTCTTGATACGTTCAACCCTGTTGCTGACGTACACATAAAATTGTTTTGTTTGGTTGTTTATGTAACCAAGTACTACCTTACTGTCTGTATAGAAGGTGAAAGAATCAATTCTAGTGTCCATTTCACTTCGTATGACCTCGGCAATTTCTACTGCTAGCACGGCTGCACAAAGTTCAAGTCTTGGTATGGTATGTGCAGGCTTGGGTGTGAGTTTTGCCTTGCCTAGGACAAAACTACAGTGTAATTCTCCATTCAGTTCAGAGGTCTTCAAATAGGCTACTGCAGCAATAGCTTCAACTGATGCATCAGAGAAAATATGAATCTCTCTCCGGTTAGCAGTTGAAGTGGATCCTGGAACATAGCAATGGGGAATCTGAAGTTTTTCTAGTGACTTCAAAGAATATCTCCACCTTTCCCACTTGTGTTGATTCTCACTAGGCAAGGGAGTATCCCAGTCTATGTTCTCAGTAGATAACTGTCTTAGTAAAATCTTACCTTGAATGGTAACTGGAGCAAGGAAACCCAGTGGGTCATAGATGCTATTCACCACGGACAGGACTCCTCTCTTAGTGAAGGGTTTGTCACAAGTTGACACTTGGAAGGTGAATTTGTCTTGCTTGATGTTCCACAACAAACCCAGACTTCGCTGTACAGGAGGCACATCTGTACCTAAGTCAAGGTTTTTTAGACTAGTGGCATAGTCCTCAGAGTGAAAGGCATTCATAAGTTCCTGGCTGTTGGATATAATCTTGTGCAGTCTAAGGTTTGCTACAGACAGCATCTCCTTTGTTCTGGTGAGAAGATCAATTGCTTCTTTAGCAGTTGGAAAGGACTTAAGTGTGTCGTCAACGTAGAAGTTTCTTTCAACAAATTGACGGGCATCAGATCCATATTCAACTTCTCCAGTCTGAGCTGTTTTCCTTAGCCCATAAGTTGCCACTGCTGGGGAAGGACTGTTACCGAAGACATGTACCTTCATGCGATAATCTATAACTCCCTTGTTGAGGTCATTGTCCTTGTGCCATAGAAACCTGAGGTAGTTTCTGTTGTCTTCTCTGACGATGAAGCAGTGAAACATCTGTTGAATGTCGGCCATTACTGCTACAGGCTCTTGTCTGAAACGAATCAAGACTCCTGTTAGACTGTTGTTCAAGTTGGGTCCCGTAAGGAGCATGTTGTTAAGAGAAACACCTTTGTGCTGAGCACTGGAATCAAAGACAACTCTGATTTGGTCTGGTTTGCGTGGGTGATACACGCCAAAGGATGGAAGGTACCAGCATTCTTCTCCCTCCTTTAGTGGGGGAGCAGGCTCTGCATGATCTCTGTCAAATACATTTTGCATAAAGTCCACAAAGTGCTTTTGCATCTCTGGTTTCCTGCTTAAGTTTCGCTTTAAGGAGGAGAATCTACTGATGGCCTGCTGTAAGTTGTTGGGCAATCTCTCTCTTGGGAGACGAAAGGGTAGGGGTGCTACCCAGTTATTGGAGTCATCTTGAAAGAACTCATTGTCCATTACCTTGATGAATTCTTTGTCTTCCATTGAAGGAGCCAGTATGTCATCTTCATTGGTTGCATTAAACACTGTAGAGCCGAAGTCGCCATCATGGCAGGAGAAAGGGCTTGTGTCACCTGAGATACCATGTTGCCATTTGTGGCTGGCTATCTTCTCTTTCACACAGTAGTGATGTGGGCATGGCTCAAAGTAAGTGTTTCGGCCATTTGGCAGAACATTTGTCTTGAATGACGAAATGTTGGTAGGTCTTTTCATTTTGCCTATGCAGACATTGCCTATGATGACCCATCCTAGATCTGTGCGCTGGGCAAATGGGGCATCTGGGGGTCCACTGACTTGTCTGTGTACCTTGTGAACTCTTAGAATGTCTCTTCCTAACAGAAGAAGGATCTGAGCATCTTTTTCAAGCGGCGGTATCTCATTTGCTATTACCTTGAGGTGAGGGTGATGGAAAGCAGCAGCTGGAGTAGGGATTTCTTCCCTGTTAGCAGGTATCTGATTGCACTCAACAAGTGTAGGTAAGGGTAATTGCAAGTTACCTTTGAGAGAAGATACCATGAGTCCATGAGCCCTTCTTCCAGAAACCTCTATAGTTCCACTACAGGTACCCAAGGTGTAAGGATGAGCTTCGCCTTTTATTTCAAATAGATTGAACAATTCCGATTTTGCAAGTGATCGATTGCTCTGATCATCTAAGATAGCATATGCCTTTAGAGACTTTTCTGGTTGATCCTTGTGGTATATGTTCACCAAGCATATCTTAGCACAGGACTTACCACAGCAGTCTTCTCCACAAACTTCTGTGCAGGATGAAGAAATGATGGTAGAATTAGGCACTTGGTCTGTATTCTCCCCGCCGTGCGTTAACCTGGGAGGAGCATTGGCAGGTTGTGCAGAGCTGGGCTCAAGAGGATGGAGGGCTTGCACATGTTCTTCAGAGCCACACTCTATGCACTTGATGGACACATTACAGTCCCTTGCAAAATGTTCTGTAGAAGCACAGCACCTGAAACATACCCTAAATGTCTTTAAAAGCTCCTTGCGCTCTTCCAGAGGCTTTTTCCTAAAGCCGATACATTTATTGAGGGGGTGTGGCTTCTTGTGTATGGGACACTCTCTGTTAGGGTTTTCAATCTTCCTACTCTGTTTGTTCGTGGCCAGAACTGTGGTAGGAGTGGGAAGGATGTCAGTCTTTTTCACGGACACTGGGCCTCTATAGTTTCTGTAGTTGCCCTGAAGACTGGTACTCTTAGGAAAGGGTGAGAAGAGACTGTACTCACCGTAGGAAAAACTTGGATCGTTCTTGGTCTCTGCAATTTCCCTGATGAATTCACAGAAGAAAGAGAATGGAGAGAGGGAAACCTTGTTCTGTCTTTTGTATGATGACCCTAGTGCAGTCCATTTCTCTTGCAAACCATACGGGAGCTTGGAGACAATTGGGTTTACCCCTCTTGGAGTGTCAAGGTAACTGAGTCCAGGTAGTTTTGGGTCTGTCTTGGCTAGCTGAAGCTCAAGGAGAAGGTCACTCAGTCTCTGGAACTCCTTGTTGTCCTTACCGGATATCTTTGGGAAAGTTTCCAGACGCATGAACAAAGCATTTTCTATAGCTTCTGGACTGCCATAACTTTGCTCTAGTCGCTCCCATGCAGCTGTGAGGCCTGCAGTAGGATTGTCCATGAAAACCGATCTTAATGGCTTAACACGTGCAGCAGATAGAGGACCAAGCCATTTGATCAGCAGATTCAATTCTTGATCAGCTGTAATGCCAATATTGCTGATTGTAGTTCTGAAGGCACATTTCCAACTTCTGTAGTTCTCAGGTTTATCATCAAAACTTGTAAGACCAGTCTTTGTGAGCTCCCTGCGAAGCATGTACCTCACAAACTCTTCTGTTTCAGTTGTCTCCGCCTTTATGTGTGATGCTGTTGGCTGTATGGTGCTGATTGCGTTATCTTTGACATTGTTGTTAAAGGACACAGGGAAATATGGTGCAGCAGATGCATCCAGGTGAGTTGCTTGCTTGAAGTCAGTTCTTCCAATGGTACGTTGATTCAAGGCTGTACCGATGACTGGAGATTGATGACTTGCTTGAAGCTTGCGCTGATGCTCTGTGACGTATGAAGGCAGGCAAGGTAGGCAGGTAGGAAATGCAGTGGAGTGATTTTGAGTGCAGGAAGTTGCTGGGACCTCTTTAACTTGAAGCTGTGAAGGAGTCTCTATGTAGCCGGGAGCATTGGAGACAATGGAGTGTGCACTGCAGTGGCTTAGGACATAGTCTTCAGTGCGTTTGAGGGGGTCTTCCATATCTGCTATGTTTAGGTTAATGCTGTCTTTCTCACTTGCACCTTCGTCTGCACTGATAGCTTGCTGTAGGACCCTTAGCTTTGCCATAGCTGCGTCATGTTTACACTGTTCATTTAAGGTTTCCATTGTTGCTCTTTGTCGTGCTGACTGCGCTTCCAACTCTGCTCTTTGAAGTGCTGACTGCGCTTCCAACTCTGCCCTTTGAGCTTCCAACTCTGCTCTTTTTTCTGCATATGCCACCTGCACTTTGCTGGCTTCCACTTCAGCGCGGGCATTAATAAGTCGCTCACTGAGTGTTGAGTATCTTGAACTATGGGATCTTGACGAGTTTTTAGAACGTCTGGTGGAAACAGATCTGTGAGATGCAGTGTCCTGTAACAGCTTTATTTTTGCTTCTGCCTTTAATCTGGTTTGCTGGATAAAACTGTCTCTTTCAATATTGAGAGCATTGACGCGCTTTAATTGTGTCATCGCACTTTCTGTATTCATGTTTTGCAAGACATTAGTGAATTTGCTGCTGGTAAGCTTATAAAGCTCATATGAGGCAGAAAGTTGTTTAATGGCGCCCTCTAGTGTCAGTAGTTCACGTTCAACAGACACTGTATTGGCTTCAGCAAGGATTTTCTCCCAGACTAATTCCAAGCTATTTGACAATTCAGTCCTTGAAGCTTCATAATTCTCCATTACTTTCCAAGTGGGTTTAACTGAGCGTTTGGGTAACTCAGTTTCTTCAGGAACTTGTGAGGAAGGAGATGTGAGTTCACATGCAGAAGCTTGGTCACTCATGATAGCAGACTGACTGTGTAAGCAGGCAGGATCTGTGTGCTGAAATATGACACTGTGCAAATTGTCTCAGGCTATAAGGCTGCCATGTGCTGCTCTGTCCCTTCTGTCTTGCTATGAGGGCAGTAAATCTTGTCTGGTTCAGTACTGACATGCAGAAATCTTGTAATTAGGCTGTGAAACTCCGTTTTTCTACTGTTCTGTCTCAACTACAAAGCGATAAAATTCATCTCCAGGTTTAAGTAGTCCTTACTCAAGCTGGTTTGATATTCATCCCTTGCATCGATACAGGCAGTTTAACTCAATGAATAAACTCACAGTTAGGACGACAGACGATGAATCCTTTCGAATGTTCCGTTTAATGATGGATATTCATAGATAGAAAAACGTTGCAGTTGTAAGCCACATGTAAGATGTTTAGCATGGAAGATATACAGGAGTAATGACCAGAATCAGGAAGTGGAGGAGATATATAAAGAACTACGGTGAGAGAGAGAGTTCAGCTAGAAAGAAGGGGACAGATCTTAAAGACACAGACCAAGAATAATCACATAGTGTAACAGAACATAGGTTCTGTCTTCAGCCACCAAACACCGCCTCGAGGACTACCCTAACTGACCACAGACCCCTACCACCGTAACTACCCGGTCAGTATAGACTGAACCAGACCAACTGGAGAACTCCATACCTGAGATAGGTCCCACCGTTTCATCAATATACCTCAGGTTTTATACACTCGTCAAAGAACCCAACTTCAACCAGACACCTTCACCAGGGCGCGACAGAGGGACGTTTCTCCTATGATTTCCAGTCTACAAGTAATGCCCCTTAATTCCTCCCCTCAACTACTATCTATCCAGCTCCTCCCCATCACCCCATAGCTCGTCCAATCAGGTAAGAGCCCCTTCTGACTTTATATCCAACCCCTTAAGTTTAAACTGTTACAGCCTGGTACTGTAGTTACATAGTAGGTCTCCCAGGTGTCTTCTATACAGGTAACGAGCTGAGATTAGGAGTACGCTCTGAGGCCTGGTTCACACTGGGGCGACAAACGCTCCGACATTGGGAGCTCATGTCGCATGACGTGTGAAAATCAATGTTTCCCTATGGGAGCCGTCTTAACTGGTCCGACACATGTCGGTCCGACTTTGAGAATGCTCCCTGTACTACTTTGGTCCGACTTTGATCTGACTTCAGCCCATTGACTATCATTGAAGTCGGATCAAAGTCGGACCTCAGTCTTGCATGGTCCGACTTTGGCATGCGACTTGTGCTGTGCTGCTATTGAGGGGGAACTCCAGGCCAAATTTTAAATAAAAAACCGGCATGGGTTCCCCCTCCAGGAGCATACCAGGCCCTTAGGTCTGGTCTGGATTTGAACGGGCACCCCCTACGCCGAAAAACGTCGTGGGGGGTCCCCCCAAGATCCAAACCAGACCCTTATCCGAGCACACAACCTGGCAGGCCGCAGGGGAAGAGGGGGGGACGAGAGAGCGGCCCCCCCTCCCTCCTGAACCGTACCAGGCCGCATGCCCTCAACATGGGGGGTTTGGTGCTCTGGGGCAGGGAGGGCGACCTGCGGCCCCCCCCACCCCAGAGCACCCTGCCCCCATGTTGATGAGGACAGGGCCTCTTCCCGACAACCCTGGCCGTTGGTTGTCGGGGTCTGCGGGCGGGGGGCTTATCGGAATCCGGGAGCCCCCTTCAATAAGGGGGCCCCCAGATCCCGGCCCCCCATCCTATGTGAATGAGTATGGGGGTACATCGTACCCCTACCCATTCACCTGGTGGAAAAAAATTGCAATAAAAAAAACACACACAGCTTTTTAAAGTAATTTATTACACAGCTCCGCGGGTCTCTTCCGACTCCGGCGCTCTTCTTCCGACTTCCGGGGGTCTTTTCCGACTTCGGGGGTCTCCGGTGTCGTCTCCGCGCTCTCCGGTTCTTTCTTCCGCCAGGCCTCCGCTAACTTCTTTTTAGCTCTCTTGCTAACGGAGGCCCGGTCTTCTCCGTCGCCTTCTTCTTCTCCCGCTCTCCGGTTCTTTCTTCTGCCGGCCCCTCCACTAACTTCTTTAGCTCTTTCGCTAGTGGAGGGGCCGGGCTTCCCGTCGCCGTCGGCGTCTTCTTCCCTCTTCTCCTCCTCGATGTTGACGCGTCGCTTCCTCCCGCTGTAATACTGGCTCTCCGCTCCGCTCCGCATTAATATAGGCTTCTCATGACGTCACAGTCACATGTTCCCATGACGTCAAAGTCACATGCTCCGGGGCCATGTGCCCCGGAACATGTGACTGTGACGTCATGAGAAGCCTATATTAATGCGGAGCGGAGCGGAGAGCCAGTATTACAGCGGGAGGAAGCGACGCGTCAACATCGAGGAGGAGAAGAGGGAAGAAGACGCAGACGGCGACGGGGAGCCCGGCCCCTCCACTAGCGAAAGAGCTAAAGAAGTTAGTGGAGGGGCCGGCAGAAGAAAGAACCGGAGAGCTCCGAAGTCGGAAGAAGACCCCCGGAGCTGTGCAATAAAATACTTTAAAAAGCTGTGTGTTTTTTTTATTGCAATTTTTTGTCCACCAGGTGAATGGGTAGGGGTACGATGTACCCCATACTCATTCACATAGGGTGGGGGGGCCGGGATCCGGGGGCCCCCTTATTGAAGGGGGCTCCCGGATTCCGATAAGCCCCCCCGCCCGCAGACCCCGACAACCAACGGCCAGGGTTGTCTGGAAGAGGCCCTGTCCTCATCAACATGGGGGCAGGGTGCTCTGGGGTGGGGGGGCCGCAGGTCGCCCCCCTGCCCCAGAGCACCAAACCTTACATGTTGAGGGCATGCGGCCTGGTACGGTTCAGGAGGGACTGGGGGGCCGCTCTCTCGTCCCCCCCTCTTCCCCTGCGGCCTGCCAGGTTGTGTGCTCGGATAAGGGTCTGGTTTGGATTTTGGGGGGACCCCCACGCCGGTTTTTCGGCGTAGGGGTGCGCGTTCAAATCCAGACCAGACCCAAGGGCCTGGTATGCCTCTGGAGGGGAACCCACGCTGGTTTTTTATTTAAAATATGGCCTGGAGTTCCCCCTCAAGATTCATACCAAACACAGTGCCTGATATTGGCGGGGATCCAAGTCAGATCCCCGTTCATTGAAAGTCGGACATATGTCGGCTTCATGTCGCAGGGCAAAGTCGGATCCAAAGTAGGACGGATGTTGTGTCGCACTAGTGTGAACCCAGCCTTAAAAGAGAGTGCTCCTAATCTCCACTTGTTATCTGTATTAAAGACACCTGTCCACAGAAGCAATCAATCAGATTCCAATCTCTCCACCATGGCCAAAACCAAAGAGCTGTCCAAGGATGTCAGGGACAAGATTGTAGACCTACACAAGGCTGGAATGGGCTACAAAGACCATCGCCAAGCAGCTTGGTGAGAGGGTGACAATAGTTGGTGCGATTATTCGCAAATAGTAGTGTAGTGGGCATATACTTTTCTATCATGTTTAAAACTGGCAGAGACACCAGTGATGTATAGTTCCCTGCGGCCCAGCAGGTGGCGCTGTCCCTGTGGGCTGGGGTTGAACCATCGCTGAGTGCCGTACCCCTTTTTGGCCTCTCTCAGCGGTTGTATGGTGGGGCGGGGATATCCGCCGTGCTTGCTGGGAGAGGGTATAAAGGGGCCGGCCATCTTTGTCACGGGGTCTTCGAGTCCCAGGCACCTTTAGCCTGAGGGCTGCTGTCGGTGCCCAGGCGGCCTAGGCCTGGACACCAGGAGTTCGGGAGCCACCCCAGACACCCTTAGTCTGGGGTGAGGTACTTTATTCCAGGCCTGGGGCCCAGCTACTTCCACTGGGTTCCGCCCGGGAGGGATCGTCCTAAGGTACCCAACGGACCGGGTACCTGAATCTAAGACGCAATGGACCGCACAGGTGACCTTCCCGTAGATCTGGTGCAGCATATTGCCAGTGCCGGGACAGGGCCTCCGGAGACCGTCTGGATGGATGCCTTCACCAAATAGGGGCCTTATTCACACGGAAGGTGGTTCATGTTCCATGACCGGTGGCAGCGGTTCAACTAGTCAACTCAGGTCAGTGGCAGACGCCTGCAATTAGGCCTGTGGCAGGGGCCTCAACAGTTCATCCGGTCGGTGGCAGCGACCAAAACTCACGGTTGGTGGCAGAGATCATGCGCCAGGCCTATTCGCTAAAAAGGAATAGGAGAGTACAGTTGTGCCTGGGCCTACTCGTATCCACACCCCCTGTCTGTTCGTTGAGGGAGTCTAACTGATTGTGTTTCATCCTGACATTGGAAAATAAAGGAGTGTTGGACTTTTATTGGTGTGGGGCTCATTTACTGGCAGACACTGATCCACAGAAGAAGCGGAGGCTCCAAACACTGAACACCGACCCGAAGGTAAATAAACTTTGCTCACACCACACAAACATCTGCGGTGAAAGCTTGGCGTGGTGACCCCGCACTCTCTCCTCCAAGGTACCCCTAGACAAAAGCCAGAGAGAAAGAAACCGGAGAAAGAGAGAGAGAGTGGGGGGCGCTACAGTAGGAACACAAACTAACTGTCAATCTCCCTCGGTCTTTGGCTTCATGCAAGATCTCACCTCGTGGAGTTTCGATGATCATGAGAACGGTGAGGAATCAGCCCAGAACTACACGGGAGAATCTTGTCAATGATCTCAAGGCAGCTGGGACCATAGTCACCAAGAAAACAATTGGTAACACACTGCGCCGCGAAGGACTGAAATCCTGCAGCGCCCGCAAGGTCCCCCTGCTCAAGAATTCACATGTAGAGGCCCGTCTGATGTTTGCTAATGAACATCTGAATGATTCAGAGAAAAACTGGGTGAAAGTGTTGTGGTCAGGTGAGACCAGAATCTAGCTCTTTGGCACCAACTCAACTCGCCGTGTTTGGAGGAGGAGGAGGAATGCTGCGTATGACACCAAGAACCCCATCCCCACAGTCAAACATGGAGGTGGAAACATTATGCTTTGGGGGTGTTTTTCTGCAAAGGGGACAGGAAAACTTCACTGCATCGAAGGGACGATGGACAGTGCCATTTACCGCCAAATCATGGGCGAGAACCTCCTTCCCTCAGTCAGGGCATTGAAAATGGGTCATGAACGGGTATTCCAGCATGACAATGACCCAAAACGCACAGACGAAGCAACAAAGGAGTGGCTCAAGAAGAAGCACATTAAGGTCCTGGAGTGGGCTAGCCAGTCTCCAGATCTTAATTCCAAAGAAAATATGTGGAGGGAGCTGAAAGTTCGAGTTACCAAACGTCGGCCTCGAAACCTTAATGACTGGGAGAGGATCTGCAAAGAGGAGTGGGACAAAATCCCTCCTGAGATGTGTGCAAACCTGGTGGCCAACTACAAGAAACGGCTGACCTCTGCGATTGCCAACAAGGGTTTTGCCACCAAGTACTAAGTCATGTTTTGCAAAGGGGTCAAATACTTATTTCACTTATTAAAATGCAAATCAATTTATAACTTTTTTTTTTTAACCTACCATTAAAATTATAGACTGATCATTTATTTGTCAGTGGGCAAACGTACAAATAAGCTGCTGCAGGGGATCAAATACTTTTTACAACAGACTGCAACTGGGTGTTCCACAAATGCTAAGTGCAGGATATATGATCCAGACACTTTTATGGATATGCTGTATATTCTATAAATGTCTTTTTTTAACCCTTTCATGCCTAAGCCTATTTCTGACATTTGTTGCTTACAAGTTAAAATCCGTATTTTTTGCTAGAAAATTACTTAGAACCCCCAAACATTATATACATATTTTTTTAGCAGAGACTCTAGAGAATAAAATGGCGATTGTTGAATTTTCTTTATGTCACACCGTATTTGCACAGCGGTCTTTTAAACCAATTTTTTTGGGGGAAAAAATACACTTTCATGAATTAAAAAAAAAACAGTAAAGCTAGCCCAATTCTTTTGTATAATGTGAAAGATGATGTTACGCCAAGTAAATAGATACCTAATATGCCATGCTTTGAAATTGCGTACACTGGTGGAATGGCGACAAACTACGGTACCTAAAAATCTCCAAAAATGTTAACGGTTACCAGGTTAGAGTTAAAGAGGAGTTTTTTTGCTAGAATTATTGCTCTCACTCTGACGATCATGGCGATACCTCACATTTGCGGGCGCGACTTACGTATGCGTTTTCTTTGCTGCCCATGGGGACGGGGGCACTTTAAAAACCTTTTTTTTAACATTGTACCTTTAAAAAAAAAAAAAATCTGATCACTTTTATTGCTGTCACAAGGAATGTAAACGTCCCTTGTGACAGTAATAGGTGGTGACAGGTACTGTACATAAAAGACCCGAAATCCCTCTTTTGCCTTAAAAGTATTCAGATCGCCAAAATCTGCGTTTCTGAATACTGTAATTTTTTTTAAATCTGCGCCATTGGCAGCCGAGTAAACGTTGTGACGTCGTTTCTGGGATTTTACATCGGAGACCCGATCAAAGCCGAATCTGGCTTTGTTCGGGTCTCAGCCTAGCCAGCGGACACGCCGGCTGTTGGCTCCGGTTTCCCGGTGGGACGAGAGGCCCGAGAACCGTGGCGGAAGGTGGCGGGAGGGGGTACGTCCCCTCCCGCTCCTTTAGGATAACAGCCGCTGGCTCCAAAATACGGTACCTGGGTGATGCCTGCAGCTGCAGGCATCACCCCGGTATAACCCATTCAAGCCATGAACACATATTTGCGTACGGTCGGCGTGAAGGAGTTAATATATCACAGGTTATGTGGTGGATGTTTTACTATGCGTAGAACCCTTTAGTGTGCTAGGTGTACATAGTTTGTAGTGTAGGAAAATTTGGCCTTGCTGAGAGCCAGGCCTGTGTTAAATCTGGGTCAAGGATGAGTGACTCAGGAAGGCTGGATGACTCAGTAAGCAGCTTTTCTGGCGCCTCCCCCTGCCTTTTGGAACCTTGGAGAAGCTTCCAGATGTAGTGGGCGGAAGATAGGAGGAGCTGCTTGGCATATTTATGAGGGCCCCAGCCAATTCCCAGCAAATGAGCTGGCAGGGGGCAGGCCCCTTCATAAATAGGCATGAGTTATGCCAGCAGAGGCACTGATGGGCACTGATTGACAGTACTGATGGACACTGATACATGGCACTGGTGGGCACTGATTAGCAGCTCTGGAAGGCTCTGATTAGCAGCACTGGTAAGCACTAAGGGGACCGATGTCCCTCTAACAGAAGCCAGTTACTGGCTTTCTTCTTTTCTTCACGCTGACAGCGCAAGAAAAAAAAAGAAGCATATAACCTGCTTCTGTTTACTTCCGTGATCAGCTGTCATTGGCTGACAGTTGATCACATGGTAAAGGACCTGCTGTGATTGGTCCTTTACCCCAAGGGGTGCATGGGCAAGAACGAGAATGGAAGGACGTCCATCTTATGCCCTCCCCGCATTTTAGGACTGCGCTGTAGCCATCTTTTAGCTATAGCGTGGGCGCCAAGTAGTTAAAGTCTAAAGGATAGTAAACTAGTCCTTTGTTTAAAAAGTTTGGAGACCCCTGTACTAGAGGATTACAAAAGTGCAAAAGTTGCTTTATATTTTATTTAGGGATATAACTTTGATGGGGATGGAGTATATGGGATGCCCAGCAAAGAATCAATAGCAATTAACTTGGGACAAACTATGTACACTCCCTGTACATAATCCTTCAACTTCCTCCTGCACACTCTTGCTTGAAGTTACCTCTTCCCACTCTTCCAGCATATCACTTGCTGCATGACATGTTAAAGACCGATCCTTCGCTTTGACTTACCCTCTACCACCTTACCCACCCCCTTGTACCATTCTAATAAATAACGACTGACAAGGTTGTGGAGTAAAATTGGCCTTCCGGCCTATTTATTTTAACAACTTTATATGAAATAAATAACCACTTAAATAACCGTTTAAATAACATTTATAACACTTCCAATACCACTGGTGGGCTTATAGACCACCAACTCCCAACTTGGGCACTGGGACTAACATATCCCTTAGGCCTCCAGTCGCAAGACACCGACTCGGAGACGGTACACCTGGCCGCAGTGCCCTACCATTTACCCCCCTTCCTGGTTAACCCTTGTTGACCAGAAGGTACTCAAAAAACCCCATACCACCTATGGGTACCACCTTTTTCTCCAGACCTTCCCCTTTTACCTCCTTTTCCAGGAACCAAACTCCGCCACATCCAACTAAACACCGCCCATGACGCTCGCCCTTGTCTTACCCCTCACACAGGGAGGGTGGGTGGGAAGCTTTCTACCTCGTGAGTGATGGAGGAAGTGAGAAAAACGTCACTTCCTCCCTGACTAACTGCGCTCCCCCTCCCCTTCTTCCCCACGGCCACCCCCCTTCTCTTAAAGGGAAACACAACCTCTGCTGGCTACTGCCTGTCTCACCTGTCATGCCGTCCCTCCGCTTATTTTCCCTTTTGTCATTGCTCCAGGACTCTCTGGCTGTTAGGCCTCGTACACACGACCGAGTTTCTCGTCAAAAACCAGCAAGAAACTTGCTGGCAGAGATGTCTTGCCGAGAAATTTGTTCGTGTGTATGGTTTCTCGTCGAGAAAACCGACAAGTAACCTCGACGAGAAAATAGAGATCCTGCTCTCTATTTTCTCGTCGAGATTCTCGTCGGCATGTTTCTCGACGAGAAAAGTGAGTGTGTGTACACTTACCTGTCCTCCCGGAAGCCCGCGCATGTTCGAAATGAATTCGACGCATGCGCGGTAGCTTCCTAGGCATACGTAGGGTATACCAAGATGGCGGCGACGGCATCGAATGTGACGAGCGCATGCTCGTCGTAGTCGATGACGTCACCGCGTACGCTCCATTCAAAGAACCACGGGTTCTTTGAAACGAGCGTGTGTACACTCGGCCGGGACAAGTTTCTTGTCCAAGAATCTCGTCGAAAAAAACGACATGTTTTTTTCAACGAGAATCTCGGCCGTGTGTACGAGGCCTCACTCTCTGCCACCTCCAGCACATCACTTAGTTCCCAGGACCAGCTAGCACATTGGTATGAATAGGCCTAAAACGGCTCAACCAGGTCTCAGCAAATGTCCTTTGCAGGAAGTGACCGCGGGCTCTATAGTGCAGCAGAGAAAATAGCAAAAGTCCTTGTGCTAACTGTCCTATCCGCGGCTACTGATGCCAGGTATCCCTCTTCAGGCACACTTCTGGTTCTGCATCCATACAGACTGCAAGCTCCCAGTCCCCTTAGGTTAGGGTGACCAGACATCCCCAGTTTCAGGGGACAGTCCCCGGATTGAGGACACTGTCCCCGGACCAAATCTGTCCCCAGTTCTGTCCCCGGATTGGATTTGAACAGGGGCTGGGGCAATTTCAAAGACAGTCATTGCAGAATAAAAAAATAATAATCTGAATCACACCCCCCCACTCTGCCGCTCCTACTAGCTATGAGGGGGGGGGGGTGTATTTTTTTCTATTATCTGTGCCCCTTTCTGATGATCATGTGCTGGTCGGAGCGGAGGGAATATTTCTTCAGTTTCGGGTGCCCATTCAGCTCCGCTCGCATGTTCTTCTGCCTTGGCTCAAGTCCCGGCCAGTCGCCTGCCTGCTTATCTCCTTGCCTTCCCTGGCAGAGTGATCTTCCTCCTCTCCCCACCCAGTAGTAGCCGGGGCCCGGAGAGTAATACCTGACAGGCTGTGAGGCGGGCGACAGGCAGAGAGACGCTGATTGCCGCCATTACTAGTAAAAAAAAAAATATGTCCCCGGATTTCATTTTAAAAATCTGGTCAGCTTACCTTAGGTGTGCCTCCCCAGTCCTCCCGACTGTGCCTCACTCACCAGCCCTCCTGGCTGCGACCAGTTGTCCTCCCTGGAGTCTCTTAGTAGTGCTCTCTCCTGCTGTCCTCTCCTTGCTCTCTCTTGTGCCTCCGGTCCATGACCTCCTCATGCATTTCTGAAGGTGGTCCTGACTGCACCCGAGCCCAGGCCCAAGGCCCCCCCCCCAGACTGGGGCGCTCCCTCAAAGGCCCTGACAGCCTCCACACACACTCACTTCAGCTCTTCCACCTGACAACTCCTCCCCAGCTGGGCTGACCCTGGGTTTTTAAGGAGGCCTGCCTCCTGCCAATCCAGGTTGGGGATTGGTCAGGGCTCCCCAAAAACCCCAGGAAGCTCCACCTCTCCTCACCTCCTCTCTTTTCAGATCTTTCTCACAAACTCTGGAAAGAAGAGGGAGGACTCAGTGACGCTGCCTGTGAGCCACCAGCTGCTACCCCGAGCCACTCCCAGCCCAGATCAGAACAAAACAAACAGGCCTGACTACCAGCCAGGCCTGCCTAAATTTACATGTTCTTACAAAAATTCTACCTCTAGCACCTACCTACCTACCTAGAGGGTGCTACATAAACAATCATGGTGTGTAAAAAAATTAAATAAAATCCTGATCACCTCGCCAGAGTAGTACAATTTTATTGGTAACACTGTATTGCTCTGATCACTGTATTTAACAAAAAAAAATTAAAAAAAATGATTTAATTTAAAAAAAATTACACACTGCCACACATCAGTTATATGATACTGCACTATAAAAAGATTTAAAAATTGTGTAGAAAAAAAACTTTTTTTTTATTTCTAAATTTTCAGGAAAAAAATGTGACAAAAAATTACAACTTAAAAAAACATGCCTCTTATGCTGCGTACACACGGTCGGAATTTCCGATGGAAAAAGTCCAAAGGGAGCTTTTCATCGGATATTCCGACGGACTTAGATAGAGAGCAGGTTCTCTATTTTTCCGTCGGTAATTCAGACGGAGTTTTGCCCGTGGCAAAGTCCGGCCATGTGTACGCGGCATTACTAAATACCTTGGACTGTCTACTTTCCAAAAATGGGTAATTAAGGCCCCTTTCACACTGGGGCGTTTTTCATGCGGTTTAGCGCTAATAATAGCAATATTATACCGCATGAAAAATTCCTGCCCTGTAGCCTTCAATGTGAAAGCCCAAAGGCTTTCACACTGAAGCGGTGCGCTAGCAGGACCGCTCCAAAAGTCCTGCTAGCCGCTTCTTTACAGCGGTAAAGGAGCGGTGTGTTCACCGCTCCTTTACCGCGGGTGCCCATTGAAATCAATGGGACACCGTGGTAATACCGCCCGCAAACCGCGGCCATAGCCGCGGTTTGCGGGCGGTATTAACCCTTTTTCGGCCGCTAGCGGGGGTTAAATTCACCCCCCTAGCGACCGCATACCGCGGTAAGAACGACGGTATAGCAGCGCTGCAAAACGCGCTGCTATACTGCCACCGCTCCTGCCCGCCCCAGTGTGAAAGGGGCCTTAGGGGATATTTGTACTGTCCTGGTGTTTTCGGGCCTCAAGAACTAAAATCAGTACATCAGGATTGATCCATTTTCAGATATACGTATACCATAGTTTGTGGGCTCTATAACTTTCCTACAGACCTAAACAATGTACATTAACTTGGGTTATTTTCAAAGAAATGTAGCAGAATACATTTTAGCCTAAACTTAAGAAAGATTATTTATTTGCAAAATGTTAGAACAGAAACGCAGTTTTTTTTTTTTTAATTTCGGTCTTTTTTTGTTTATTTAGCAAAAAATAAAAAACCCAGTGGTGATCAATACCCTCTGAAAGAAATCTGTATTTCATTTGGGTACAGCGTTGCATGACTGCGCAATTGTTATTCAAAGTGTGACAGCGCTGAAAGCTGAAAATTGGCCTGGGCAGGAAGGGGGTAAAAGTGTCTGTTATTGAAGTGGTTAAATACTTTCATTTTGATTATGTTACGCATTAGTAGAGTTGTACTTTCTATCAGCTAATTGTGCCTGTATACGTTTTACAGTCTGGGTGTAGAACACACTTGTACTGAGTTTAGATACGTGCAGAAGAGATCAAGGCCTTCACCTTTATAAGTACATTCCGTTGTCTGTTCTTCTTTGTTTTGCGGTAAACAATCTCTTTTCATTTTCCACTTCTGCAAGCAGAAAGCTCATTGCGTTCACCGATGAAGGCTAACATAGTGCTGTGCTGCCATTTCACTCTTCAGAACTCAATGACCCTCCTCACCCCTCCCAACCAGCACTCAGCCTACCAATGCTTTTAACATTCCTGCCTATACTGTGTATCAGCTGATCTCTCTTTTCTTCTCATCTCTGGATTCCCACTCCTTCTCATTTATCTCTCACCCACTCTGCATTCCCTGTTACCCCCCATTACTCCATCTCCCTCCTTTGTGGTCCATAAGGTAGCAATGCAAAGAGCAATGATGTGCAGTATCCTGCAGCAACTCGTCCCATTTTCCCATTCATCCATTTAGAGCTGAAACGAATGATTGCTACATGCAGCTGTTGATATTAACCACTTCAGCCCCGGAAGGTTTTACCCCCCTTCATGACCGGGCCATTTTTTGTGATACGGCACTGCCTCGCTTTACCTGACACTTGCGCGGTCGTGCAACACTGTACCCAAATAACCACTTGCCGACCAGCCGTGGCAACATGGCGCGGCTGGGCGAAACAACGTTATGTTATGTCGCTTTTGCTCTGTGGCCACTAGGGGCGTACGCCCGCTGCTTGCCCCCGGAGCCGATACGAGTGCCCGGAGGGTGCGATGACCGCCGGGCACCCGTGATCGTTCATTACACAGCGAGAACCGGGGGCTGTGTGTGTAAACACACAGCTCCCGTTTCTTTTAGGCCCCTTTCACACGGAGGGTCCTGTCAGTTTTTTAGGCGGACCTGCACGGACGCTCCATGTAGCCCTATGGAGCCACGGATGTCAGCGGTGACATGTCCGCTGACATCCGCTCCGCCAAAGTGTGACGGAGGAAAACCCTATTTTTCCTTCCGTCGGCGGAGCGGATCGGATGAACACGGACAGACGGTCCGTGTTCATCCGATCTCCCCATAGGGGAGAGCGGCGCTCTGACAGGGCGGTCCCTGCACAGTGTGCGGGGACCGCCCAGTCATCCGCCGGCTCAGCGGGGATCAACGGAGCGATCCCTGCTGAGCAAGCGGAGCTTCACGGGGCGGATCTTCACGGATCCGTCCCGTGTGAAAGAGGCCTAAGGGGGAGAAATGACTGATCGTCTGTTCATAAAATGTATGAACAGAGATCCGTAATTTCCCGTAGTAAGTCCCATCCCCCCTTTAGTTTGAACATGCAGAGGGAACACAATTAACACCTTGATCGCCCCCTAGTGTTAACCCCTTCCCCGCCAGTGACATTTTTACAGTAATCAGTGCATTTTTATAGCACTAATCGCTGTAAAATTGTCAATGGTCCCAAAAATGTGTCAAAAGTGTTCGATCTGTCCACCATAATATCGCAGTCCCGATAAAAATCGCAGATCACCGCCATGATCTGAAAAGAGAGGAGGTGAGGAGAGGTGGAGCTGCCTGGGGTTTTTGGGTAGCCCTGACCAATCCCCAACCAGATCGGGAGGATCTCAAGTTATAGAGATCAAACAGGCATATCGGAAGATACTCAGTCGACCACAGACATGTCAATATCTAATATTGGTTTTAGATTCATTTATGGACCTTTTTTCTTTCATTATGTATTTTTGATGTTTCCCACGGTTTTTGCTTTTTGTGTGGTAGCGCAATAAATTTTTTGTTTTACATTTTCATGAACTGAATATTTAAGTTTTTTTTTATTTGCAGCACCACCAATATTCACTATATATAGTGTGTTTGAGGTTCACACTGGAACCTTTTTCTTCATTATTTCCTTTTTCATAATTTTTTTGTCACTATTATTAATTTAGTAATGGGTTCTAGCGCAGATTTTTTTTCACCTTATACACTAAAGCCCTGTACACATGATTTCCTATGGATTCTAATCCGATGGATTTTTCCATCGGAAATCCGATGAAGCTGACTTCCATCAGTCTTGCCTACACACCATCAGTCAAAAATCCGACCGTCCCAAACGCCGTGACGTAAAACACTCCAACGAGCTGAGAAAAATGAAGTTCAATGCTTCTGAGCATGTGTCGACTTGATTCTGAGCATGCGTGGGTTTTTTCTCCAATGGAGTTCCACACAGACGATCGGAATTTGCTATCGTTTTTTTTCCCATCGGATAAATTTAAAACGTGTTCTATTTTTTCTCACCGATGGAAAAAAGACCGATGGGGCCCATACGCGATCAGTTTGTCCAATGAGAGAAGTCCATTGGACTGTTTTCATCGGTAAAACCGATCATGTGTACACGGCATAAGATGTCCCATTTGCATTATCTGTAATGATATTCCTGCCTCTCCAATAGACATGTGCACTTCCGAAAAATGTGTTTGTTTTCGTTATATTGTTTTTTTTTTAAAATTTCGGAAATTCAAATTCGAATTCTGACTTTCCAAATTTTCGAATTTTCGAATTTTTGGATTTTCAAATTTTGGAATATGGAATTTTAGAGTTTCCGATTTTCTAATCTCTGATTTTAGAATTTTCGAAATTTTGAATTTCCTAATTTCGAACGTACAAATTTCCGAAATTTTAATATTCCGAGATTCCAATTTCCGAATTTCCAGAATGTAGAATTTCCGAATTTTCAACATTTTGAATTTTCAAATTCCCGAAATTCCGAATTTCCGAACATCCGTAAATTTGAAATTTCAGAAATTCGAAAATTCGGAATTCGAAAATTCGGAATTCGGAAATTCTGAAATTCTGGAATTAACTAATTTATAAAAATTTGTTAAACAAATTCGGAACTAAACGAATTGCACATGTCTACCCTTCAACACCAACTGCATCCTACCTTATAAAGTGACAGGTAGGTGCACAGCTTTGACCAGTTGTTCTGTCCCCCTGGTGTACTGCAAGAGCATGATGGTTGCAGATCAGCCACATCGAAATCCACCGGGCATAGGCTCCTGCCTAGATGGTTTTTTGGGTTACCCAGCCTTGACCTATCTTCAAGTGCCCTAGACTTAGTATATTTTCCCTGTGTGGATTTCCTCCGGGTACTCAGGTTTCCTCCCACACTCCAAAGACAAGTTAGTAGGTTAATTGGCTCCTTTCTAAATTAGCCCTAGTATGTGTATGAATGTGAGTTAGGGACTTTAGACTATAAGCTCCTTGAGGGCAGGAACTGATGTGAATGTATAATAAATATGTGTAAAGCGCTGTGTAAATTGACGTCGCTATATACAGTGCATTCGGAAAGTATTCACAGCGCTTCACTTTTTCCACATTTTTTATATTACAGCCTTATTCCAAAATGGATTAAATTAATTATTTTCCTCAAAATTCTACAAACAATACCCCATAATGACAACGTGAAAGAAGTTTGTTTGAAATCTTTGGAAATTTATTAAAAATAAAAAATGAAAGAAATCTCATGTACATATACAGTATCCCACAAAAGTAAGTACACCCCTCACATTTTTGTAAATATTTTATTATATCATTTCATGTGACAACACTGAAGAAATTACACTTTGCTACAATGTAAAGTAGTGAGTTTACAGCTTGTATGAAGCCTCGTACACACGGCCGAGAATCTCGTCATGAAAAAACTTGTTGTTTTTCTTGACGAGATTCTTGGACAAGAAAATTGTCCCGGCTGAGTGTACACACGCTCGATTCAAAGAACAACGTCACATTAGATGCCGTCGCCGCCATTTTGCTACACCCTACCTATGCCTAGGAAGCTACCGCGCATGCGTCAAAGTCATTTCGAGCATTTGCGGGTTTCCACGGCGACAGGTAAGTGTACACACACACACACTTTTCTCGTCGAGAAACATGCTGACGAGAATCTCGACGAGAAAATAGAGAGCAGGTTCTCTATTTTTCTCGTCGAGATTCTTGTCGGTTTTCTTGACGAGAAAACTGAAAGCCGCGTACACACGACCGATTTACTCGTCAAGAAAGCTCTGCCAGCAAGTTTCTTGCTGGTTCTTGCCGAGAAACTCGGTCGTGTGTACGAGGCTTGACAGTGTAAAATTGCTGTCCCCTCAAAATAACTCAACACAACTAGTCCCTGGGTTTTTCCAGGGACCCCGCCAAGCGCGTCGGGATCCTACGGGGTAAATGACCGCACTATATCAAGATGCCACTCAACTCAACTCAACTCAGCCATTAATGTCTAAACTGCTGGCAACAAAAGTTAGTACACCCCTAAGTGAAAATGTCCAAATTGGGCCCAATTAGCCATTTTCCCTTCCCGATGTCATGTGACTCGTTAGTGTTACAAGGTCTCAGGTGTGACTGGGGAGCAGGTGTGTTAAATTTGGTGTTATCGCTCTCGCTCTCTCATACTGGTCACTGGAGCTGCATAGTATCCCATGGAAGCAATTAATGTAAAAAGCCAAATGCTTATTGAGTAATGGATACAAATGGGTTATAAGATACAAATGAATCACAGTTGAGGTCAAGCTATGTGTTGGGAACATTATGACATTGATAGGCTTGACGCCTTTCGTGGCCAGGTGTCACTCATCGTCTCTATATGCAATATATTATTCCCTTCACTTTGCATCTACTACGCTTTTCACTCTTTCAGGCAATAATGGGTGAAAAATGTGGGAAAAAAAAGTGAGGGGTGGACTCACTTTTGTGAGATACTGTATATTTACAGCCTTTGCCATGACACTCCAAATTTAGCTCAGGTGCATTCTGTTTCCACTGATCATCCTTAAGATGTTTCTACAGCTTGAATTGGAGTCCACCTGTGGTAAATTCAGTTGATTGGACATGATTTGGAAAGGCATACACTTGTCTATATAAAGCCCCACAGTTACCAGTGCATGTCAGCGCACAAACAAAGCCATGAAGTCCAAGGCTTTGTCTGTAGACCTCCGAGACAGGATTGTATCGAGGCCCAGATCTGGGGAAGGGTACAGAAATTTTTTTGCAGCACAGTGGCCTCCATCATCCGTAAATGGAAGAAATTTGGAACCACCATGACTCTTCCTAGAGTGGGCCGACTGGCCAAACTGAGTGATTGGGGGAGAAGTCAGGGAGGTGACCAAGAACCCGATGATCACTTTGATGGAGCTCAAGCGTTTCTCTGTGGAGAAAAGAGAACCTTCCAGAAGAACAACCATCTCTGCAGGCCTGTATGGTAGAGTGGCCAGACGCAAGCCACTCCTCAGTAAAAGGCCAACAGCCCACCTGGAGTTTGCCAAAAGGCACCTGAAGGACTCTCAGACCACGAGAAACAAAATTCTTTGGTCTGATGAAACAAAGATGGAACTCTTTGGTTTGAATGGCAAGCGTCATGTCTGGAGCAAACCAGGTACATAGACATCCTTGATGAAAACCTGCTACAAAGCACTCTGGACCTTAAACTGGGGCGAAGGTTCATCTTCCAACAGGACGACGACCCTAAGCACCATAGGCGTGCGCAGCCTAATGCATTAGGGTGTACACCTCAAACCAAAGCTCAAACACACGTGCGTCGGTATAAAGATGTATGTATGTATGTATGTATGTTTGTATGTATGTATATATATATATATACACATATACACATACATATATACACACACACACATTTGAAAAAATACGGTAAAACTTTTAATGAAATAAACATTTATTTCTATATTGTAAACTATAACGAGCAGGGCCCTCTGATCCCTCCTGTATTGTAATTGTACTGTCTTCCCTGATGTTGTAAAGCGCTGTGCAAACTGTTGGCACTATATAAATCCTGTATAATAATAATAATCAATGTAAACAAACATTATTTTTTAACTCATTAATTAAATAATCTTTTAACATAAACAAACCTTTTAAATAAATACTCCAGATCAAATAAGCAATTTTTACACAAACCGCACGGTAAGTAGGATTTTTTTTTAAAGTGTCAGGTTTTAATATCCTGAATTGTATTTATTTCTTTAAATAAACTTGTTAGATCCCCCAGCAACAATAGATTCCCTCAGCAACAATAGATCCCCCAGGAACAAGACATCTCCCTAGCAACAATAGATCCCTCACGGAAACTATAGATTCACCAGCAACAATATATCTTCCCAGCAACAATAGATCCCCCCCAGCAACAATAGATCTCTCCAGATTTGGTCTGTGTGAAAGTTATACAGTCTACAAAACTATGGTATACTGTATATGTATTACAATTTATCAGGATGCTGGCATGGGGTATGGCGGTGATCAGGACGTTGGTATGGGTTATGGCGATGATCAGGACGCTCTGATTGGACACATCCATCACATAGTACAAGACCAGCGGTAATAGGATTCTGTGTAAAGGCCACACACTGATCACAGGGCTCCCAGGTGCGTGCTCTGTGAGCCGCGCAGGAGCCTCCAATGTGGGCTGACGTACAGGTACGTTACTCCCACATTGGCACTGTTTCCTGTCCGCCATATATTGGGGCTGTGGGCATACAGGAAGTAGTTAATATACACTTAGGTTTTTTTTTTGTATACCAAAGACATGTAGTAGAATTCATATTTGCCTACATTTTTGAAGAAAATGTATTTTATTGGATAGGTTTTATAACAGTAGTAGTAGTAGTAGTAACAGTAGTAAGTAGAAAATATGTTTTTTTTTTTTTCATTCTGTTTGTCTTTAGCAAAAAAGAAAAAACCTAGTGGGGATCAAATACAACCAAAAGAAAGCTCTATTTGCATAAAAAAAATGATAAAATGAATTTGGGTAAAGTGTTGCATGGCTGCGCAGTTGTCAGTAGCGCAGTTAAATAGCAAAAAATGGCCTGGTCATGAAGGGGGAAAATCTTCCAAAAGTCGTGGTTAAGTTGATTTTTAAATGTCATTTTTTAAATTGTTCTCACACGTTAAAATAAAATAACATTATTGAAGCGTTATTTTAACACGTAAGAACAATAAAAAAAAAAATTACATTTAAAAATCGACTTGATGTATGTATGGGCAAAAAAAATAAAAAAATATTTACCGTATTTATCGGCGTATAACACGCGCCGGCGTATAACACGCACCCCAAGTTTAGCAGGGAATTTTAGGGAAAAAAACTTTTAGGAGGGAAGTTTAAGAAAAAAAAAATGTACATTTAAATGCAGCCTTACCAGTGTCATTTGCAGCCTTTTCACAGTGCAGCCTTGCCAGTGTCCATTGCAGCCTTGCCCAGTGTCCAGTGCAGCCTTGCCAGTGTCCAGTGCAGCATTGCCCAGTGTCCAGTGCAGCCTTGCCAGTGTCCAGTGCAGCATTGCCCAGTGTCCAGTGCAGCCTTGCCAGTGTCTAGTGCAGCCTTGCCAGTGTCCATTGCAGCATTGCCCAGTGTCCATTGCAGCATTGCCCAGTGTCCAGTGCAGCATTGCCAGTGTCCAGTGCAGCCTTGCCAGTATCCAGTGCAGCCTTGCCAGTGTCCAGTGCAGCCCTGAATTTAAATTTGGCGCCGCCGAGATCGCCGCTGATACAGGGCAGAGCGCGGCGAACGCCGCTGAGAACGCAGGGATGGGCGGAGCCGAGATACACATAGCCGAGTGTATTCGGCTATACTCGGCTTTTCTCGGCTTCGCTCACAGTCACGCCGAGTCCCGCCCTATGATGGACATATCACAGGTCCAATGGCGGGACTGGGCGTGACTGTGAGCGGAGCCGAGAAAAGCCGAGTATAGCCGAATACACTCGGCTATGTGTATCTCTGCGGCGATCACTCCTCTCCGCTCACAGTCAGCGGAGATCGCCGGGGATAGGTGAGTATCGGCGTATAACACGCACCCACGATTTTCCCCTGATTTTAAGGGGAAAAAAGTGCGTGTTATACGCCGATAAATACGGTATATATACAAGCCAGGCAGGGTTCATATTGATTTGAATTATATGTGTAAAATATATATATATATATATATATATATTGTGACAGCAGGAAGGTAAAGTCACCTGGTTGCATCCAGGGGGGTAGATATATTTCGCCCAGATTCAGGCTTTACGCCGACTTATACAACTAGGTGGAGAGTTGTATAAGCCCAGCTGAGGCTAGTGGGCTCATGGATGACTCATACCTCTAGGGAGAGTGTGGGGCGTCGTGCAGACAGGGAGTTGATGAGACCAGCTGAAGCTTGTCAGCTCATTTAGGCCTCTATAAGAACTCCCAGATTCATTAGGTGTTAGCTCATGCCTGGAACCAGACCTGTGTGGACTGTCTAGGGAGAGTGAACCCCTGTGCGGTGAGACAAAGCCTGTGTGGCTATTTGCTTGGACATTTAAAACCAGGGACTTAGGGACTAGGACAGCACTAGGCTGATCCCAGTTGTTAGTTAGGAAACCTGTATGTTTAGTCAGAGGTCAAGTTGACCAGGATTTATTTTATTTATGTTTCTTTTGCTTTGCTGTGTTTTGTCACTGTAAATAGAAAATAAACCGCACCTTTTTGATTTTGAAAACCACAACCTCCGTTTGCTGGGCCTGTTTTGGTGTGGGGAGCCCATCCCGGGGGTCACACACACCCGCTGCCGAGCTAACCCCCTCACAGTTGGTGGAGAATGCGGGCAGTTTTTTTTTAAGCCAGCATGGAGGAGATACTGAAACAGCTGGCTCTAGCAAATGCCAATCAACAGCAACAAGCCCAGCAGCAATCTGAGGCCCGCTTCATAGACCTGTTACAGAAGCAAGAGCAGAGACTACAACAAATGGAAGCAGTAATGCAGCAACGTCCGCAGACCAGTGAGGAAAGCCGTCCCACTAATACCGCGTCCTTTGGGGTGAGTCGTTTATTGACAAAAATGACTGGAGAGGATGATCCAGAGGTATTTTTGACCACATTTGAAAGGACCGCTGAAAGAGAAAAGTGGCCTGAGGAGCAGTGGGCTGGACTGGTGGCTCCTCTGTTAACTGGTGAATCGCAGAAAGCTTACTATGACCTAGAGCCTAACCAAGCAAAAGACTATGTGATGCTAAAAGCTGAAATTTTGGCAAGGCTGGGTGTCACCCAGGCTGTCCGGGCTCAGCGTGTGCATAACTGGACTTTCCAGCTTGGAAAACCCCCCAGGTCTCAAATGTATGATCTCATTCACCTGAGCAGAAAGTGGCTACAGCCAGAGACTTTGTCCGCACCAAAGATTGTGGAACGTGTTGTAATGGATCGGTTTTTGAGAGCTCTTCCTACTGCCATCCATAAGTGGGTAAGCCATGGAGACCCAGAGACGGCCGATGGTCTTGTGGATCGTGTGGAGAAATACTTGGCTACAGAGAACCTGACGGCCTCTTCCAGAGACACTCGGACTTTCCACCCTAAGACCAGACCATCCCCAGGGGCGGATAAGAGGATTCCAAGGGGTGAGGGTGGAGAGAGTGAGAGGGTGGGAGCTCTACCCCAAGTTTGGCGAGAACAGCCTGGGAAATCAGCGGCTCAAGAGGCGGCAAGAAGGATCGTTTGCTACCGCTGCCGGCAAGCGGGACATATTGCAGCCAATTGCCCGGTTATGGAGGAACCCATGCAGTGTGACTTTCTGACGGGCAGACGTCAGTCGCTGTGTGCGACAGTCGCATGCACTGCCATTCGAGGAACTGAGAAACATTTATGCAAAATGTGTGTTAATGGTAGAAATGTTGTGGTATTGCTGGATTCAGGTAGCCTTGTGACCCTGATAAAGGCTGAGTTAGTTAAAACAGAGGTCTTTGGGAATAGCAAGGTAGCTGTTATTTGTGTGCATGGGGACACCCGAGAGTATCCAGTGACTACAGTGTGTTTCGAGACCCCCAAAGGTACCCTCTCTCATCCAGTGGGCTTAGTATCTCAGTTACCGCATGACGCCATTGTGGGAAGGGATTTTCCGAAGTTCTGGGAACTGTGGGATGATCCTGAGCCCCCCACTGGTGCCCCTATGTACCAGGAATGTGATAGCCAGAACTCCCCTGAGAGTGGTGAGGACTCTCCGGAATTTCCCTTATCAGTATTGGCAGGGGAGACTCAAGAAACTGGAGAGGAGCCCACCTCCTCAGACGAAAACCTACCGTCTGTGGAGTTTTCTGATCTTGAGGTTCACAGGGAAAACTTTGCCACAGAACAGTTGAAAGACCCCGCCCTAATAAAGGCACAGGAAAACGTAGTGAAAATAGATGGCGAGTTAGTGAACCCAGATAATACCTGCACTTACCCATACTTCAGCGTAGAGAAGGACCTACTGTATCGGGTGGCAAAAAGGGCAGAAGAAACCGGTGAGCAGCTTGTGGTGCCCAAACCTTACAGGAAGTTGGTGTTGGAGTTGGCCCATGGGCACATTCTTGGAGGTCATCTGGGGACAGAGAAAACCCGAGAGAGGGTATTACAGAGATTCTATTGGCCGGGGGTGATGAAGGACATAGAAAATTATTGTTCCTCCTGCCCTGTGTGTCAGAGGTCGGCCCCGATGCCACATTTTCGTAGCCCGCTGGTCCCTCTACCCATCATTGAGGTCCCGTTTGAGAGGATCGCCATGGATTTGGTAGGGCCTATAATCAAGTCCGCTAGGGGGCACCAGTACATATTAGTTATAATGGACTATGCCACCCGTTATCCAGAAGCGATCCCTCTCCGAAATACCTCGGCCAAAACCATAGCCAAAGAGCTATCTGTTGTGTTTAGCCGGGTGGGTATTTGTAAAGAACTGCTTACGGACCAAGGTACACCCTTTATGTCCCGGGTTATGAAGGAGCTGTGTAAATTGTTCAAAGTGACGCAATTACGTACATCTGTGTATCACCCCCAAACCGATGGGCTGGTTGAAAGATTCAACAAAACCCTAAAACAAATGTTGAAGAAAGTGGTGGATAGAGATGGAAAGGATTGGGACTGTCTACTTCCTTATCTGATGTTTGCTATTAGGGAGGTGCCCCAATCCTCTACGGGATTCTCCCCCTTTGAGTTACTGTATGGGAGACACCCAAGAGGGCTGTTGGATATTGCCAAGGAAACTTGGGAAAGTGAGAGTTCTCCCCACAGGAGTGTGATTGAGCATGTCGCCCTGATGCAAGACCGAATTGCACAGGTAATGCCCATCGTGAAGGAACATTTGGCCCAAGCGCAGTTAGCACAGCAGAGATTGTACAACCGTGGAGCCAAGACCCGTACCTTTTCCCCGGGGGATAGGATACTGGTACTTGTCCCTACGGTTGAAAGTAAATTCCTTGCCAAATGGCAAGGCCCCTATGAGATAATGGAAAAAGTGAGCGAAGTGAATTACAAGGTCAGACAACCAGGAAGGCGAAAGCCCGAACAGATCTATCACGTTAATCTGTTGAAAGCCTGGAGGGATAGAGAGTCCCTAGTCGCAGACACTTGGTCACCAGCTCAAACTGGTTGCGTGATTCCTGAGGTTGGAATAGCAGCCACCTTGTCACAACCCCAACAACAGGAGGTTAAGGAGTTTGTGCTTCGCAACAAGGAGGTATTCTCTGAGCTGCCGGGACAAACATCTGGGGTAGAGCATGACATCATTACCCCGCCCGGTGAAAGGGTGAAGTTAAAACCCTATCGGATCCCAGAGGCCCGACGGGAGGCAATACGGGAGGAAGTACAGAAAATGCTGAACTTAGGGGTGATAGAGGAGTCCCAAAGTGATTGGTCTAGTCCCATTGTGTTGGTGCCTAAACCGGATGGGAGCTGGCGATTTTGTAACGATTTTCGTCAGTTGAACAAAGTTACAAAATTTGACACCTACCCCATGCCACGTATAGATGAGTTGATCGACCGGCTGGGAACAGCCCGATACATGACGACTCTTGACCTCACAAAAGGGTATTGGCAAATCCCCCTGGCCAAGTCGGCCAAAGAGAAAACCGCATTTGTAACCCCAGACGGGGCGTTCCAATATAAAAGAATGCCGTTCGGGTTACAGAATGCGCCGGCCACATTCCAGCGGAAAATGGACCAGATGCTGAGGCCCCATCGGAAGTATGCTGCGGCTTACCTGGATGACGTAATTGTCCATAGCACAGATTGGGCCTCACATCTGCCAAAAGTGCAAGCAGTCCTGGACTCTGTTCGGGAAGCGGGGTTTACGGCTAACCCCAAGAAGTGTACCATTGGGCAGGAGGAGGACAAATATCTTGGGTACACCATTGGGAGGGGAGTAATAAAACCCCAACTCAACAAAGTCGAGGCCATCCAGAGTTGGCCACGTCCCAACAGCAAGAAGCAGGTACGAGCCTTTCTGGGAATCGCTGGGTATTATCGGCGATTCATTCCCCACTTTGCCTCTAAGGCTGTGCCCCTAACCAACCTGACGAAGGGGAAAGGGTCGGTCATGATTAAATGGACCCCCGAGGCTGAGGCAGCATTCCAATTCTTGAAACAAGCCTTATGTAGCCAGCCAGTGTTGTACTCACCCGACTTCTCTAAAGACTTTGTCGTACAAAGTGATGCGTCAGATGTGGGGTTAGGAGCAGTATTGTCCCAGGTCTGGAACGGGGAAGAGCACCCAGTCATTTACCTCAGCAGGAAGTTGAAGTCCCATGAGGTAAATTACGCCACCGTTGAAAAGGAGTGTTTAGCGGTGAAGTGGGCTCTAGATTCCCTTCGGTACTACCTGCTAGGTAGGCACTTTGACATGGTTACGGATCACGCTCCGTTAAAGTGGATGGCTCAAAACAAGGAAACAAATAGAAGAGTGAATAGGTGGTTCCTGGCCCTCCAGGAATTCAACTTCACAGTAAAGCATCGCCCTGGCGTTCAAATGGGGAATGTGGATGCTTTGTCTCGAGTACATGAATGCCTGATTGCTGGTGTTCCAACCCCGAGGTTAAAACAAGAGGGGGGGGGTATGTGACAGCAGGAAGGTAAAGTCACCTGGTTGCATCCAGGGGGGTAGATATATTTCGCCCAGATTCAGGCTTTACGCCGACTTATACAACTAGGTGGAGAGTTGTATAAGCCCAGCTGAGGCTAGTGGGCTCATGGATGACTCATACCTCTAGGGAGAGTGTGGGGCGTCGTGCAGACAGGGAGTTGATGAGACCAGCTGAAGCTTGTCAGCTCATTTAGGCCTCTATAAGAACTCCCAGATTCATTAGGTGTTAGCTCATGCCTGGAACCAGACCTGTGTGGACTGTCTAGGGAGAGTGAACCCCTGTGCGGTGAGAAATTGAAAATAATACCTGTCACCTGTATCTCATAGGCACCACATCCCTTCATTACGAAGCTATATAGAAATATGAAGGTATTGGGACTTTTAAGGTGCAACAACTACACAATATTCAATATAAAAAATATAATTTTTATTACAAAAAAAAAAAAAAAAAAAAATATATATGAAAATTCATATGTACAAATATACATGAACCATCAAAATAAACATAATAGAGTTTCCAAAGTGCATACAGACAACATTCTCTACATGTTTCGCCATTTTGTAGGCTTCCTCAGGAGTTTGTCATGCAAATACTGGAAACAAAAAAAGAAAAATAATAAATACATAATATTATTTGCTCAAATTTCAAACTCAAAATTACAAAACAGAATATTATTAAGAAAAAAAGGATAACTGAAAACCATAACCAGCCCAATGGTTGCTCAAAAGTTCATCTCAAAATTAGATCTATTTATTCAAGGTATATGACCTTGTTAGTATCAATTGTAAGTACATTACCTGTAAATTTTGATGGTACAATCTAAAATGAAGAATGACCAGATAGCCAATGAGCTATCCCACACGGGGGCGCCCGTAAGGAGGGGATCATATGGTGTATCATAGAGGGGGAGAAATACTGGCACAAATAACCACCCGGATATTACTAGCACAGGAACAGAGGGCCATCTGGGGGAAATTACAAAGAAAATTCGAATGAAGTCAAATAACAATCTATGTATAAGAGTAAAGGCGTCTAATCTAGTTATACGGCACATACCCCATCAGTATTTACCTGTTTATGGCTGTTGATAGTAAAAAATATAAATTAGAATAGGCAAAAAAGGGGGCAGTATCTCCAAAGTACCCCAATCAGTGTCCACTCTAAAGGAAACAGAAATAGTGGAAATTACTATAAATATATATAATAATCCCCTCTAGTTGGTAATCAGAATTTTAATTTTTAGCCATATACTTGCTAGCTGATATATACCTGGTTAATCCAATTGGATAAAGTGTGTCCACATTAGGGCATCTCTGCCGAAAAACTTGTTTTACAAAACCGATCAATCAGTTTACTGAAAAAATATAAAATATAAAAACCATTTGGGATTAAAGACCAAAGTAAACCAGACAACAGGATAAAAACCAATGTTGCCCATAAAGAGATCTAGTGCCTAAGTAATTTACCTTTGACTGATATCTAAGAACGTCTTCTCCCCAGAGTGTTGGTCATGCTACTGATTTACAAGGCTGCGATCCGGACTATATACCCCCCCTCCCCCTTCCCATTGGACGCACAATGGCGCCAAATCAATGGGCGGAGCGGGCACGTCAGTTCCGACATCCGCCCATCGTCAGATCCGACCCGGAAGTGACAATTCCACCACTGAAAAACCGGAGACGTCCGCCGGAAGCACCACCCCGCTCATCAGGAGAAAACATCCTGACGAGCTGGACGCACCATAAGACGGATCCGGAAGGGGAAAAAACATGCCTAAAGTATAGAAAAGGGCAGACTTCCTTTTAAAATCACGGCAGAAAGGGCACATTGGATGTTAAAAAATGGGGCCAGGATATCCGGTGGGCTTAGTCAGATGGCGCTCAGATTGTCTCCCAAAGGAGAACAAAGAGAAACGCCCTGGGCGCCCATATGATCACCAAATCCCCCCCAAAAAAGAAAAGGGAAACGCCACCCTAAAAAATGTGGTAAACTCAATTGAAATCAATTACATATAATGTAGATTTATCAATGATTAAAGAGAGCCCCTATGGAATATAGAAATGGTACATTCAGTCACCTGTACATAAAGACAAATTTAATAAACAAAAATAAAAATAACAAAACAAAATTTAATTTGTTTTAAACAGAGTCTACATATACAGCATAACGATTTTTTCCTACAAAAAGGGTTTGAAACTGATGGACTCATTTAACCCGGGATACATAGTAGCTCTCAAGGTATGTATCCATCTGGTTTCTCGTTGTAGGAGATTTTTGTCCACATCCCCACCTCTTTCATTAAGAGGTATGTATTCTAAAGCAAAGAATTTAATCTTTGACAGATCGAAGGAGTGGAAAAGACCACTATGTCTACTAATAGGAGTCTCCATTTTTTTCTTTTGAATGAGAGATACATGGTCTCTCATTCTGTGAAAGAAAGGCCTCTTCGTTTTACCAACATAGAAGGCCTTACAATCACAGATCATCAAATAAATTACGCCAATTGACTGGCAATTGCTAAAGAAATTTGGTCTATACGTAACTCCATTAGGGAGAACTATTTCAGTAGAATCATATATAAACCTGCAAAATTCACAATGACCACATGGGGCCGAACCCTTTCTACTCTCAACCCTCTTGATTTGGAGATGGCTATGAACTAGTTGATCTTTTAAAGACCTAGATTTTCTATAGGTAATTTGGGGAAATGGCTTAATATATTTGGAGATAATCTCATCTGTTGCTAGCAAAGGCCAGAATTTTTCAATAATTTTTCTTACTTTCTGATGTTCACCAGAGAACCTGGTAATTAATCGTACCGTTTGGTCAGTAGTTTGAGGTTTCTTAGGATGTATTAGATCTTTCCTGTTTTTATTTTTTGCTCGTTTATAAGCTTTTTTGAGGGTTGAACGACTATACCCTCTAGCAATTAGTCGAGATTGGAGGGCAGAGGCCTCCGTCTCGAAATCTACTTCCTTACTACAATTTCTTCGAATTCGTAAATACTGACTGTATGGGATACTTTGTACCAGAGTCCTGGGATGAGAACTTGTGGCATGCAGGATGGTATTGCCTGAAGAGGGCTTTCTATATAATGAAGAGCCCAAGGTGCCATCAGAGTTTAAGTAAATAGAAATATCCAGAAAATTTATCACATTCTGGTCACAAATCATCGTAAATTTGAGATTAAAGGAATTTACAGCTAATGAAGACATAAAAGATGTCAATTCCTCTAAGGAGCCAGTCCACACAACAAAAATGTCATCGATAAAGCGTCGCCATATCAAGACTTTATCAAAAAACATTTCAAATGATTCTAAAGAAAAAATCTCCCGTTCCCACCCCCCCAGGTACAGGTTGGCGTACGACGGGGCACACTTGGTCCCCATCGCAACACCCTGCACCTGGAGGTAGTGGGAACGGTCGAAAACAAAAATATTGTTGGTAAGTATGAACAGCAACAATTCCAAAATGAAATTGTTGTAGGGCCTGGCTCCAGGTCCTCTCTCAGAGAGGAAGCCGTCTATAACTTTAATACCCCTAGTGTGGGGGATAGAGTTATAGAGGGCTTCAACGTCTATAGCTACTAGCCATGACCCCGGTGGTACACATAGACCATCCAAAGATCTCAGTAGATCGGCGGTGTCTTGAATGTAGGAACTTAAAGAACCTACATGGGGCCTCAAATAGTCATCTACCAGCTTACTAGCTGGTTCTGTAAGGCAACCAATCCCTGACACAATCGGACGGCCAGGGGGATTTTCCAAATTTTTGTGCACCTTTGGCAGAGCATAAAACGTGGGAAGTCTCGGCTTATCAATAACCAAGAATTCACACGTCTTTTTGTCTATAAGGTTATCACAAAATGCCCGATTAATGAGAATACGGTATTTTGTCTCCGCATATTTTACCTGTGCAAAAGGAATAGAGCGATACCAACTTTTATTTGAAAGGAGGTTCATGACCATCTGCTTATATTTGTTTAAATCCATTACCACTATGTTACCTCCTTTATCCGAGGGTTTTATCACTAATTGTTCGTTCTGTTTTAAAGATAACACGGCTTTTTGTTGGGATGGCTTAAGGTTGGTATTTCTTCTAAACCTTTTCCAATTGGTACTCTGTAGTTCCTTTGTAACTTGTTGGGTGAATGCCCAAATGTTGGGGTTTCCTTGGAGAGTAGGAAAGGTCCTGGATTTCGGTTTATATAGATTAGGTGGAGGAAAAATTCTCTCCGTGGAAATCTCATCTACGAGGCCAGACTGGGGTTCCTCAAGGGGGTCATCTAGTGGATTACCTTCTTCCCATAATTCCATTAATTCATTTATTGCCTGAATCTCCTTAATTGTTTTATTTTGCCAAAGATCTTCCCCCATGGAATCCATGGGAGAACGTTGATAATCCCTGTCAAACATAATCTTAAAAGTAAGTTTTCTCGCAAAGAGGTTGACGTCCTTTATAATTTCAAAGGCATCAACCTCCTGATCAGGACAAAAAGTCAGGCCAAGGCCCAAAACCTCCGTCTGATCCGGTGTAAGTAAATGTGAAGACAAATTAATTACTTGGAAATTACTTTGGAAGTTGCTTTGAGTGCCTGTGAAGGAATGGGTGTCTTTTTGTTGTCCACAATTGGGGGTGGTGAAAAGATTGGCGCAGTGCGAAGATCCCCTATATTGGGGATTTGAAAGTCCCCCGAAGGGGTAACTATTGATTGATTTAACTTCGGTGCATTAAGAATATTAGAAAAACTGGGTGTGGATAAATTAAGGTGACCATCACCTGTGGGATGAGTGGGAGGGGGTACATTTTTGGACTGTGAACGTAAACCCTGACGATTCATGTCCTGTTGAGTACGTTTAGAAAGCGCTGACATCGAAGGTGCTCGATCAGTCCTTCTTTTATTAGAACTAGCTGACATGTTTGAGGCATTACCTGGTAGGGACGAGGAAGATAAAGATGATTCATCAGAATCAGTGGCTTCCTGATTTTTATTTGTTTGCTTACGAGCTGAGGATTTGGATTTCCTCCATTGGTTTTCAGTAGTCCACCGATAGGCTGTGTTTGATTCATATGCCAGACGATCCCTATAGTATTTTTTATCCTTAGTTTTAAGGATATTGGAGACAAAAGACTCCAAATGTTTTTCTAAGAGAGCCTCTCTATTAGAGAAGGTTTCCTCCGTAGTCAAGTTGGAATTTTCAACATACAATTTTTCTATGTCGTTATTGACTATCTCTAAATCTTTAGCATAGTTTTGGCAAAGAGCCTCCATCATCTTAAATGAACATGACTGTAAGTTTGATTCCCAGTCTAATTTGAATTCTGTCTCCACTTTAAATATATTAGGAAAAATCTGTATACGTAATCCCCACGGTACAATTTTATCCTCTAAATATTTCAAGAAATACCTGCGATTCCAAAAAATACGTGCTTTCTTTTCCAATAAACGTTGAAGGCTATTGAAAAAGCGTTCAAGGGTAATCCCACCAAATGTAGACCCTTGGGCTAGATGGATTTTAGTCATAAGGCCATCAAATGCCGACCCTCTATAGGTAGCCATGCTGATTGAAAAAAAGACTCTGTTATACAAAATAGAAACTATAAAAGGATTAATCTTTAAAGCGGAGTGTCACCCAAAATAACATCTATATACGAGCACACTCCTTACACTACTAACATGTCCAGTAGCCACATCTTTTTTTTTTTTCTTTTGTACATACCGTATTATGGCTATGTCAATTTCGGCTTCCGGGTACTCACTCCCGCGGGAGTAGGCGTTTCTATCCTCCCGCAATGTAATCTGGGAGTTCGCATGTCCTGCAGAAAAAGTTCCCCGGCGGATAAGGTTCCCCCCCCCCTGTACTGCGCATGCGCGGCACGAACCTCAACGGAGTTTCCGAAAGTAGCCGAACATGTAGAGCTGTGAGTCGGCTCTACACGGCGCCTGCGCAGTCAGCTCTACACGGCTCTTAGGCATTGCGCAGGCGCCGTGTAGAGCTAACTCGCAGCTCTACATGTTCGGCTACTTTCGGAAACTCCGTTGAGGTTCGTGCCGCGCATGCGCAGTACAGGGGAGGGAACCTTATCCGCCGGGGAACTTTTTCTGCAGAACACCGTCCACCGCTTCCAGGAAGTCAGTGCTTGTGGGCTTCACAATGCCCACAAGCAAAATGGAAAATTTCTATAGCTGATTTTAAAAGTTCATCTTTTGCCCGAAAACAGACAGGAGAGGTTTGAAGTCACCAAACACGTGAGTACTAATTGGTGATATAAAAATACATTGAATGCAACCAAAAACAAAAAAATTATTTGCCGCGGAACCTCCGCTTTAAACCCAATTCAAAAGAATAATCTAATGAACTACAAAAATGATATAGAGGTGACAGGTAGAAAAATGAGCGTTTGCCACCCGGTATAATCACAAGGAGAAATTGAAAATAACACCTGTCACCTGTATCTCATAGGCACCACATCCCTTCATTACGAAGCTATATAGAAATATGAAGGTATTGGGACTTTTAAGGTGCAACAACTACACAATATTCAATATAAAAAATATAATTTTTATTACAAAAAAAAAAAAAAAAAAATATATATGAAAATTCATATGTACAAATATACATGAACCATCAAAATAAACATAATAGAGTTTCCAAAGTGCATACAGACAAAATTCTCTACATGTTTCGCCATTTTGTAGGCTTCCTCAGGAGTTTGTCATGCAAATACTGGAAACAAAAAAAGAAAAATAATAAATACATAATATTATTTACTCAAATTTCAAACTCAAAATTACAAAACAGAATATTATTAAGAAAAAAAGGATAACTGAAAACCATAACCAGCCCAATGGTTGCTCAAAAGTTCATCTCAAAATTAGATCTATTTATTCAAGGTATATGACCTTGTTAGTATCAATTGTAAGTACATTACCTGTAAATTTTGATGGTACAATCTAAAATGAAGAATGACCAGATAGCCAATGAGCTATCCCACACGGGGGCGCCCGTAAGGAGGGGATCATATGGTGTATCATAGAGGGGGAGAAATACTGGCACAAATAACCACCCGGATATTACTAGCACAGGAACAGAGGGCCATCTGGGGGAAATTACAAAGAAAATTGCCCACCGGATATCCTGGCCCCATTTTTTAACATCCAATGTGCCCTTTCTGCCGTGATTTTAAAAGGAAGTCTGCCCTTTTCTATACTTTAGGCATGTTTTTTCCCCTTCCGGATCCGTCTTATGGTGCGTCCAGCTCGTCAGGATGTTTTCTCCTGATGAGCGGGGTGGTGCTTCCGGCGGACGTCTCCGGTTTTTCAGTTGTGGAATTGTCACTTCCGGGTCGGATCTGACGATGGGCGGATGTCGGAACTGACGTGCCCGCTCCGCCCATTGATTTGGCGCCATTGTGCGTCCAATGGGAAGGGGGAGGGGGGGTATATAGTCCGGATCGCAGCCTTGTAAATCAGTAGCATGACCAACACTCTGGGGAGAAGACGTTCTTAGATATCAGTCAAAGGTAAATTACTTAGGCACTAGATCTCTTTATGGGCAACATTGGTTTTTATCCTGTTGTCTGGTTTACTTTGGTCTTTAATCCCAAATGGTTTTTATATTTTATATTTTTTCAGTAAACTGATTGATCGGTTTTGTAAAACAAGTTTTTCGGCAGAGATGCCCTAATGTGGACACACTTTATCCAATTGGATTAACCAGGTATATATCAGCTAGCAAGTATATGGCTAAAAATTAAAATTCTGATTACCAACTAGAGGGGATTATTATATATATTTATAGTAATTTCCACTATTTCTGTTTCCTTTAGAGTGGACACTGATTGGGGTACTTTGGAGATACTGCCCCCTTTTTTGCCTATTCTAATTTATATTTTTTACTATCAACAGCCATAAACAGGTAAATACTGATGGGGTATGTGCCGTATAACTAGATTAGACGCCTTTACTCTTATACATAGATTGTTATTTGACTTCATTCAAATTTTCTTTGTAATTTCCCCCAGATGGCCCTCTGTTCCTGTGCTAGTAATATCCGGGTGGTTATTTGTGCCAGTATTTCTCCCCCTCTATGATACACCATATGATCCCCTCCTTACGGGCGCCCCCGTGTGGGATAGCTCATTGGCTATCTGGTCATTCTTCATTTTAGATTGTACCATCAAAATTTACAGGTAATGTACTTACAATTGATACTAACAAGGTCATATACCTTGAATAAATAGATCTAATTTTGAGATGAACTTTTGAGCAACCATTGGGCTGGTTATGGTTTTCAGTTATCCTTTTTTTCTTAATAATATTCTGTTTTGTAATTTTGAGTTTGAAATTTGAGTAAATAATATTATGTATTTATTATTTTTCTTTTTTTGTTTCCAGTATTTGCATGACAAACTCCTGAGGAAGCCTACAAAATGGCGAAACATGTAGAGAATTTTGTCTGTATGCACTTTGGAAACTCTATTATGTTTATTTTGATGGTTCATGTATATTTGTACATATGAATTTTCATATATATATTTTTTTTTTTTTTTTTTTGTAATAAAAATTATATTTTTTATATTGAATATTGTGTAGTTGTTGCACCTTAAAAGTCCCAATACCTTCATATTTCTATATAGCTTCGTAATGAAGGGATGTGGTGCCTATGAGATACAGGTGACAGGTATTATTTTCAATTTCTCCTTGTGATTATACCGGGTGGCAAACGCTCATTTTTCTACCTGTCACCTCTATATAATTTTTGTAGTTCATTAGATTATTCTTTTGAATTGGGTTTAAAGATTAATCCTTTTATAGTTTCTATTTTGTATAACAGAGTCTTTTTTTCAATCAGCATGGCTACCTATAGAGGGTCGGCATTTGATGGCCTTATGACTAAAATCCATCTAGCCCAAGGGTCTACATTTGGTGGGATTACCCTTGAACGCTTTTTCAATAGCCTTCAACGTTTATTGGAAAAGAAAGCACGTATTTTTTGGAATCGCAGGTATTTCTTGAAATATTTAGAGGATAAAATTGTACCGTGGGGATTACGTATACAGATTTTTCCTAATATATTTAAAGTGGAGACAGAATTCAAATTAGACTGGGAATCAAACTTACAGTCATGTTCATTTAAGATGATGGAGGCTCTTTGCCAAAACTATGCTAAAGATTTAGAGATAGTCAATAACGACATAGAAAAATTGTATGTTGAAAATTCCAACTTGACTACGGAGGAAACCTTCTCTAATAGAGAGGCTCTCTTAGAAAAACATTTGGAGTCTTTTGTCTCCAATATCCTTAAAACTAAGGATAAAAAATACTATAGGGATCGTCTGGCATATGAATCAAACACAGCCTATCGGTGGACTACTGAAAACCAATGGAGGAAATCCAAATCCTCAGCTCGTAAGCAAACAAATAAAAATCAGGAAGCCACTGATTCTGATGAATCATCTTTATCTTCCTCGTCCCTACCAGGTAATGCCTCAAACATGTCAGCTAGTTCTAATAAAAGAAGGACTGATCGAGCACCTTCGATGTCAGCGCTTTCTAAACGTACTCAACAGGACATGAATCGTCAGGGTTTACGTTCACAGTCCAAAAATGTACCCCCTCCCACTCATCCCACAGGTGATGGTCACCTTAATTTATCCACACCCAGTTTTTCTAATATTCTTAATGCACCGAAGTTAAATCAATCAATAGTTACCCCTTCGGGGGACTTTCAAATCCCCAATATAGGGGATCTTCGCACTGCGCCAATCTTTTCACCACCCCCAATTGTGGACAACAAAAAGACACCCATTCCTTCACAGGCACTCAAAGCAACTTCCAAAGTAATTTCCAAGTAATTAATTTGTCTTCACATTTACTTACACCGGATCAGACGGAGGTTTTGGGCCTTGGCCTGACTTTTTGTCCTGATCAGGAGGTTGATGCCTTTGAAATTATAAAGGACGTCAACCTCTTTGCGAGAAAACTTACTTTTAAGATTATGTTTGACAGGGATTATCAACGTTCTCCCATGGATTCCATGGGGGAAGATCTTTGGCAAAATAAAACAATTAAGGAGATTCAGGCAATAAATGAATTAATGGAATTATGGGAAGAAGGTAATCCACTAGATGACCCCCTTGAGGAACCCCAGTCTGGCCTCGTAGATGAGATTTCCACGGAGAGAATTTTTCCTCCACCTAATCTATATAAACCGAAATCCAGGACCTTTCCTACTCTCCAAGGAAACCCCAACATTTGGGCATTCACCCAACAAGTTACAAAGGAACTACAGAGTACCAATTGGAAAAGGTTTAGAAGAAATACCAACCTTAAGCCATCCCAACAAAAAGCCGTGTTATCTTTAAAACAGAACGAACAATTAGTGATAAAACCCTCGGATAAAGGAGGTAACATAGTGGTAATGGATTTAAACAAATATAAGCAGATGGTCATGAACCTCCTTTCAAATAAAAGTTGGTATCGCTCTATTCCTTTTGCACAGGTAAAATATGCGGAGACAAAATACCGTATTCTCATTAATCGGGCATTTTGTGATAACCTTATAGACAAAAAGACGTGTGAATTCTTGGTTATTGATAAGCCGAGACTTCCCACGTTTTATGCTCTGCCAAAGGTGCACAAAAATTTGGAAAATCCCCCTGGCCGTCCGATTGTATCAGGGATTGGTTGCCTTACAGAACCAGCTAGTAAGCTGGTAGATGACTATTTGAGGCCCCATGTAGGTTCTTTAAGTTCCTACATTCAAGACACCGCCGATCTACTGAGATCTTTGGATGGTCTATGTGTACCACCGGGGTCATGGCTAGTAGCTATAGACGTTGAAGCCCTCTATAACTCTATCCCCCACACTAGGGGTATTAAAGTTATAGACGGCTTCCTCTCTGAGAGAGGACCTGGAGCCAGGCCCTACAACAATTTCATTTTGGAATTGTTGCTGTTCATACTTACCAACAATATTTTTGTTTTCGACCGTTCCCACTACCTCCAGGTGCAGGGTGTTGCGATGGGGACCAAGTGTGCCCCGTCGTACGCCAACCTGTACCTGGGGGGGTGGGAACGGGAGATTTTTTCTTTAGAATCATTTGAAATGTTTTTTGATAAAGTCTTGATATGGCGACGCTTTATCGATGACATTTTTGTTGTGTGGACTGGCTCCTTAGAGGAATTGACATCTTTTATGTCTTCATTAGCTGTAAATTCCTTTAATCTCAAATTTACGATGATTTGTGACCAGAATGTGATAAATTTTCTGGATATTTCTATTTACTTAAACTCTGATGGCACCTTGGGCTCTTCATTATATAGAAAGCCCTCTTCAGGCAATACCATCCTGCATGCCACAAGTTCTCATCCCAGGACTCTGGTACAAAGTATCCCATACAGTCAGTATTTACGAATTCGAAGAAATTGTAGTAAGGAAGTAGATTTCGAGACGGAGGCCTCTGCCCTCCAATCTCGACTAATTGCTAGAGGGTATAGTCGTTCAACCCTCAAAAAAGCTTATAAACGAGCAAAAAATAAAAACAGGAAAGATCTAATACATCCTAAGAAACCTCAAACTACTGACCAAACGGTACGATTAATTACCAGGTTCTCTGGTGAACATCAGAAAGTAAGAAAAATTATTGAAAAATTCTGGCCTTTGCTAGCAACAGATGAGATTATCTCCAAATATATTAAGCCATTTCCCCAAATTACCTATAGAAAATCTAGGTCTTTAAAAGATCAACTAGTTCATAGCCATCTCCAAATCAAGAGGGTTGAGAGTAGAAAGGGTTCGGCCCCATGTGGTCATTGTGAATTTTGCAGGTTTATATATGATTCTACTGAAATAGTTCTCCCTAATGGAGTTACGTATAGACCAAATTTCTTTAGCAATTGCCAGTCAATTGGCGTAATTTATTTGATGATCTGTGATTGTAAGGCCTTCTATGTTGGTAAAACGAAGAGGCCTTTCTTTCACAGAATGAGAGACCATGTATCTCTCATTCAAAAGAAAAAATTGGAGACTCCTATTAGTAGACATAGTGGTCTTTTCCACTCCTTCGATCTGTCAAAGATTAAATTCTTTGCTTTAGAATACATACCTCTTAATGAAAGAGGTGGGGATGTGGACAAAAATCTCCTACAACGAGAAACCAGATGGATACATACCTTGAGAGCTACTATGTATCCCGGGTTAAATGAGTCCATCAGTTTCAAACCCTTTTTGTAGGAAAAAATCGTTATGCTGTATATGTAGACTCTGTTTAAAACAAATTAAATTTTGTTTTGTTATTTTTATTTTTGTTTATTAAATTTGTCTTTATGTACAGGTGACTGAATGTACCATTTCTATATTCCATAGGGGCTCTCTTTAATCATTGATAAATCTACATTATATGTAATTGATTTCAATTGAGTTTACCACATTTTTTAGGGTGGCGTTTCCCTTTTCTTTTTTGGGGGGGATTTGGTGATCATATGGGCGCCCAGGGCGTTTCTCTTTGTTCTCCTTTGGGAGACAATCTGAGCGCCATCTGACTAAGCCCACCGGATATCCTGGCCCCATTTTTTAACATCCAATGTGCCCTTTCTGCCGTGATTTTAAAAGGAAGTCTGCCCTTTTCTATACTTTAGGCATGTTTTTTCCCCTTCCGGATCCGTCTTATGGTGCGTCCAGCTTGTCAGGATGTTTTCTCCTGATGAGCGGGGTGGTGCTTCCGGCGGACGTCTCCGGTTTTTCAGTGGTGGAATTGTCACTTCCGGGTCGGATCTGACGATTCGCGGATGTCGGAACTGACGTGCCCGCTCCGCCCATTGATTTGGCGCCATTGTGCGTCCAATGGGAAGGGGGAGGGGGGGTATATAGTCCGGATCGCAGCCTTGTAAATCAGTAGCATGACCAACACTCTGGGGAGAAGACGTTCTTAGATATCAGTCAAAGGTAAATTACTTAGGCACTAGATCTCTTTATGGGCAACATTGGTTTTTATCCTGTTGTCTGGTTTACTTTGGTCTTTAATCCCAAATGGTTTTTATATTTTATATTTTTTCAGTAAACTGATTGATCGGTTTTGTAAAACAAGTTTTTCGGCAGAGATGCCCTAATGTGGACACACTTTATCCAATTGGATTAACCAGGTATATATCAGCTAGCAAGTATATGGCTAAAAATTAAAATTCTGATTACCAACTAGAGGGGATTATTATATATATTTATAGTAATTTCCACTATTTCTGTTTCCTTTAGAGTGGACACTGATTGGGGTACTTTGGAGATACTGCCCCCTTTTTTGCCTATTCTAATTTATATTTTTTACTATCAACAGCCATAAACAGGTAAATACTGATGGGGTATGTGCCTTATAACTAGATTAGACGCCTTTACTCTTATACATAGATTGTTATTTGACTTCATTCGAATTTTCTTTGTAATTTCCCCCAGATGGCCCTCTGTTCCTGTGCTAGTAATATCCGGGTGGTTATTTGTGCCAGTATTTCTCCCCCTCTATGATACACCATATGATCCCCTCCTTACGGGCGCCCCCGTGTGGGATAGCTCATTGGCTATCTGGTCATTCTTCATTTTAGATTGTACCATCAAAATTTACAGGTAATGTACTTACAATTGATACTAACAAGGTCATATACCTTGAATAAATAGATCTAATTTTGAGATGAACTTTTGAGCAACCATTGGGCTGGTTATGGTTTTCAGTTATCCTTTTTTTCTTAATAATATTCTGTTTTGTAATTTTGAGTTTGAAATTTGAGTAAATAATATTATGTATTTATTATTTTTCTTTTTTTGTTTCCAGTATTTGCATGACAAACTCCTGAGGAAGCCTACAAAATGGCGAAACATGTAGAGAATTTTGTCTGTATGCACTTTGGAAACTCTATTATGTTTATTTTGATGGTTCATGTATATTTGTACATATGAATTTTCATATATATTTTTTTTTTTTTGTAATAAAAATTATATTTTTTATATTGAATATTGTGTAGTTGTTGCACCTTAAAAGTCCCAATACCTTCATATTTCTATATACCCTGTGCGGTGAGACAAAGCCTGTGTGGCTATTTGCTTGGACATTTAAAACCAGGGACTTAGGGACTAGGACAGCACTAGGCTGATCCCAGTTGTTAGTTAGGAAACCTGTATGTTTAGTCAGAGGTCAAGTTGACCAGGATTTATTTTATTTATGTTTCTTTTGCTTTGCTGTGTTTTGTCACTGTAAATAGAAAATAAACCGCACCTTTTTGATTTTGAAAACCACAACCTCCGTTTGCTGGGCCTGTTTTGGTGTGGGGAGCCCATCCCGGGGGTCACACACACCCGCTGCCGAGCTAACCCCCTCACAATATATATATATATATATGTAGCGGCCTCACCCCGACCTCTTTAACTAGGGGTATGTCGAGCGACAGAGTGAGGTGCGCTAAGGCCCATGTCCTCCCCATAGATGTGGGTGAGGTGAAGGCCAGTACCAATCTTTTCCTCGGGTCAAATGTGTGCTGGTTACGAGGGTCAGTCCTTCCGTGCCAGAATCTCCCTTTGTTCCCATCAACAGAGTCCATACACCCATCAAAGTCCAACTCAGGTTTATTGCGTATCTCCACATACAGTCAAATGCAACGGCATGATACGATGGGGAAAGCAGGTCGAGGCACTGTACAGGTTCCTAGTCCCTACACTCCCTGTGCTATGACCAGGGGTTGCAGGAATCTTGATGAAAGCTCCTCCGCTGCGCTGTAGCCCATATCAGGGGAAGATGTCCTCCAAGGGAGTTACTGAAGGCCCATCCGTCACCGGGTTGACGCTACACCGGGTCTTCGGACGGGTGACCCCCCCCAGCCTCCTCACCTCAGATGCAGGTCCCCTCGCAAGGGGCGCCCTGGAGCAACTTCACCCTCGCGGGACCCAGTCGGAGTCACCGGGTCCCAGGCCTCCTTAATAGTACCTCACCCCAGGCTGAAGGTGCCCGGGATGGACCCCATCTTCGTTCCGGCCAGGCCTTGGGCGCCTAGGCCGGAACCTTGAACCGCCCGCACCCAGGCCTAAGGTGCCTGGGTGCGTGAAGAGATGATCCTCCCCAAAAGACAGACAGACCTCGTGGCGAGCGCGTCTCCCCCTTTTATCTCCTCCCATCGACACCACGGCGGGTTCCCCGCCCCGGCCGTACCATCTCCAGGAAGGGACAAAGAAGGGTAGCACTCTGGTAGTGATTCTACCCTGAGCCAGCAGGTACACCGACACCCACTGGTCAAGGAGAATATTACACCACCCAATCCTCCACGAATAACAAAAAGGGGTCTGAACCCTAACACAATTACACACTTGGGTCACACTACCCCCAAGTGTATCCCACTAAATTGAGGACCCCGCTACACACTCCCCCTGGTGATTTGACGCTGGTCCCCAGCGTCAGGTGCACACCCATGTCTCCCAAGGAGTGGTGACATGAAGTGGGCCCCAGAGGCTATCCCTCAAATTTTGGATACTGTATGTGCCAAGACCTGCTCAACAGAAAAGGGAACTATAAAACATTAAAACTTTTGTATAAAACATCTGTCATGTACACATATACAATCCCTCCCGTCACTGTCTAAGAACCACCCCATACTCAGTAGTCTTGACCGACGAATCTCCTGCAGAAGGGAAACAAACAAAAAAAACACATCCTAACACTCTGTGTTAACTTGGCATGAGTGGGTCCGTCAGCCGAGAGACCAACTCACTCCAATAAGTAAGTAATGCATGTGTAACATTTTCAAACATTCGTTGCACAACACTGCCACCTGGTGACAGCGCTGCGGTAATGACACTTGGTGAGATCTTCATTCTTCCTGCTTTCCTACTCTAACTCTGCCCCAAAAGTCTCTGCCTTTGGCACATGAAGAAAAGGGAGGAAAAAAAACAACAGCTCCCAAATCTCCAGTGAGTAAAAGAAAAGCCCAAATCAAAACAAAAGTAGGGCACAGTTCTAGGCGTCTGGGAATGTCTCTTCCAGAAAGTTTCAACAGCAACAAGATAGGAGCTCACTTCTCCTATAAGTAGAACCTTGGATCCGGCAGAAACAGGGGCTTCAGGTGCCCGTCAAACACTTCCACCGAATACTAGACATCCTCTCCTTCTTTCCTGCAGATGAGCACCTTATCGGCATGAATATGGCGCCCAAGTCTCCAATCAGCTCTGCAGTCCTTGAACTTTTTAGACACAGGCGGCGAACATGACAGGTATAGCCTGGCATGGGGTACTTTAAGCTTTTCCCATACAAACTCGTCATACCACCTTGGTCGCAGGACCTCGACTTCATACAATAAGTCCAGAGGCAAGTAGGGGTACTCCCACCCATATTCACGGGCGACTCTCTGGGAGAAAAGTCTCTGCAACCTGGCTAGAGGCGGCATCACATCTCGCTCACCTTCTCCTGGCTGCACGATGGCCTCCGGGTGCCGAGGTACCTTCACCATCTCGGGTTTCTTTGTCTTTGGTGCCCGCAACGAAGCACGCTGCATCCCCAACATCAGAGCGGGTGATGAAGTTGAATGCGGGAAGTTGGTCGGAGGACTAGATTTCCTCGAGAACTCCGGGGCCTTCACCCGGAGCGTACTGTCTTCTATGGACATGGGGGAATCCTGCGGTTTACTCAGCACAGGTAGTGGGCGTCTGTCCCAGCCCTTCCGGTGAAACAGTTCGTCTATCTCTCCGTCATCCCCACAGTCTGACAATGACTCTAAGTCGGAGGTGTCATACATCTCAGCGGGAAGGTAGTCTCTAGTAGATGGAAGGCTACCCTCCCTTGCGGGCTCCACCAACTGTGGACCCCCGACACCTCCAACCAACACCACAGTCCCAGCCCCTGGCTCACCTGGACCTTCTGAAGAACTGGGATGTCCGGGACTCTCTTCTCTACCGGCGTCATCCAGGCCAGGCAAGCGGCGGGGTGAAGCTCGACCACGACCATAGGATGCCTGTACCAGGCCGACTTTCCTCTTCGGAGGTGGGAGCAGGGAGTCTGTAGTGACCGAAGCAGTGTCCTCGGATTTTTCTCTCTCAGTCTCTGGTTGGGCAGCCACTTCGCCCTGGTCAGCGCGCACGGGAAACTCCGCAAAGGCTTTGATCTCTCCCTCCGGAGTGGCGGTTCCTGTGATGCAGTTGAGGCGTAGGGCCCGGGGCCTTTCCGTGTGTGGTTCAACCTCAAAAAGAAACTCCTTGCATGCTTCGCATCGCCCGAATGGCTTTAGTTGGACCACCAGTCCCGAGCATCCGGGACAGATCACACCGAGGGCCTCCGTGTCTCTGCATGAATACAGAGCCAACTGTCCTCGGGGCCTGAGCCTTATCCCCGTGTCTGTAATGGGTGCAGCAAATGCAGTCATCTTGAAAGGATAAGGTACCGGCATCCACGGGGAGCCTGAGTTCGCTCCGACCACTTGCTGCTCCATCACGCGCTGACCTCGCGCCGGAGTCTCCACGTGTATCTCCGCACGTGGCCAGACTCCTCCCACGACTTGCACGTTTTCGCGGGCTTCCTTCAGTCTCCTCCCACGAATTGCGCAGTCATGGGGTGCCTCGTGGCGCAGTGCAGCAAAAGTCCCCACATGTAGTTCGTCACACGGCTGGACTCCTCCCTCTTCCCGCTCTTTCTGCATGGGGCTCTCCCGGTTTTTCAGGGAAATTTCCACGACTTCGAGCACAGGGACGCACTTTGGCCAATCACATGGCCGACCTGCTCGGACCTCCTCCGGGCAGCAAAGTTCAAACACAGCCGTTCCAAACCTCAGGGTCAACACACATTTCATCCCGGACCGATGAGCCCCCACGTGTAGCGGCCTCACCCCGACCTCTTTAACTAGGGGTATGTCGAGCGACAGAGTGAGGTGCGCTACGGCCCATGTCCTCCCCATAGATGTGGGTGAGGTGAAGGCCAGTACCAATCTTTTCCTCGGGTCAAATGTGTGCTGGTTACGAGGGTCAGTCCTTCCGTGCCAGAATCTCCCTTTGTTCCCATCAACAGAGTCCATACACCCATCAAAGTCCAACTCAGGTTTATTGCGTATCTCCACATACAGTCAAATGCAACGGCATGATACGATGGGGAAAGCAGGTCGAGGCACTGTACAGGTTCCTAGTCCCTACACTCCCTGTGCTATGACCAGGGGTTGCAGGAATCTTGATGAAAGCTCCTCCGCTGCGCTGTAGCCCATATCAGGGGAAGATGTCCTCCAAGGGAGTTACTGAAGGCCCATCCGTCACCGGGTTGACGCTACACCGGGTCTTCGGACGGGTGACCCCCCCCAGCCTCCTCACGTCAGATGCGGGTCCCCTCGCAAGGGGCGCCCTGGAGCAACTTCACCCTCGCGGGACCCAGTCGGAGTCACCGGGTCCCAGGCCTCCTTAATAGTACCTCACCCCAGGGTGAAGGTGCCCGGGATGGACCCCATCTTCGTTCCGGCCAGGCCTTGGGCGCCTAGGCCGGAACCTTGAACCGCCCGCACCCAGGCCTAAGGTGCCTGGGTGCGTGAAGAGATGATCCTCCCCAAAAGACAGACAGACCTCGTGGCGAGCGCGTCTCCCCCTTTTATCTCCTCCCATCGACACCACGGCGGGTTCCCCGCCCCGGCCGTACCATCTCCAGGAAGGGACAAAGAAGGGTAGCACTCTGGTAGTGATTCTACCCTGAGCCAGCAGGTACACCGACACCCACTGGTCAAGGAGAATATTACACCACCCAATCCTCCACGAATAACAAAAAGGGGTCTGAACCCTAACACAATTACACACTTGGGTCACACTACCCCCAAGTGTATCCCACTAAATTGAGGACCCCGCTACATACATATATTAGGGCTGTTACTGATTAAAATTTTCGTGTTCGATTAATCGATTTTTTTTAAATCGATTAATCTACTAATTTCGATTAATTATAACGCACATACAGTTTTTACAAGAATTTTTTTTTATTAAACTTTAAGAAAAACGTAGAAAGTTAGTTTGTTAGTTGTCCACATCTCCCCCCCATACTGTAATGTCCACATGTGCTCCCATTCTGTAATGTCCACATCTCCCCCGTAATGTCCACATCTCCCCCCCATACTGTAATGTCCACATGTGCCCCCATACCGTAATGTCCACATGTGCCACCATACTGTAATGTCCACATCTCCCCCGTAATGTCCACATCTCCCCCGTAATGTCCACTTCCCCCCCCCATACTGTAATGCCCACGTGTCCCCATACCGTAATGTCCACATGTGCCCCCATACCGTAATGTCCACATGTGCCACCATACCATAATGTCCACATCTCCCCCGTAGTGTCCACATCTCCCCCGTAATGTCCACTTCCCCCCCCATACTGTAATGCCCACGTGTCCCCATACCGTAATGTCCACATCTCCCCCGTAATGTCCACATCTCCCCCGTAGTGTCCACATCTCCCCCGTAGTGTCCACATCTCCCCCGTAGTGTCCACATGTGCCCCCATACCATAATGTCCACATCTCCCCCGTAATGTCCACATCTCCCCCCCATACTGTAATGCCCACATGTGTCCCCATACTGTAATGCCCACATGTGTCCCCATACTGTAATGTCTACATGTGCCCCCATTCTGTAATGTCCACATCTCCCCCGTAATGTCCACATATCCCCCCATAATGTAATGCCCACATGTGTTACCACTGTAATGTCATTGTCCACATCTCCCCCGTAATGTCCACATCTCCCCCCATAATGTCCACATCTCCTCCCATAATGTCCACATCTCCCCCCGTAATGTCCACATCTCCCCCCATAATGTCCACATCTCCCCCCGTAATGTCCACATCTCCCCCCATAATGTTCACATCTCCCCCCATAATGTCCACATCTCCCCCCGTAATGTACACATCTCCCCCCATAATGTTCACATCTCCCCCCATAATGTCCACATCTCCCCCCGTAATGTCCACATCTCCCCCATAATGTCCACATCTCCCCCCGTAATGTCCACATCTCCCCCCATAATGTTCACATCTCCCCCCGTAATGTCCACATCTCCCCCTGTAATGTCCACATCTCCCCCCATAATGTCCACATCTCCCCCCGTAATGTCCACATCTCCCCCCATAATGTTCACATCTCCCCCCGTAATGTCCACATCTCCCCCCCGTAATGAACACATCTCCCCCCATACCTTGAGATCCAGGCAGAACCGTCCGCAGAGTAGACGGCACAAGCAGGCGGCTGATGATGACGTCAGCGCGCCGCTACTAGGCTGCCACAGGGTGGACCAAGATGGCCGCTGCGCTCCGGAGCTAGGCCGAAGCCGCGGCCTTTCCTATGGACGAGACCGCGGAGCTCACTCCGCGGATCGTCATCGATCAAAAAAATTTTGATCGATCAAAGAAATTAACGATTAATCGAGCAATTAATCGTTAATTTCCGCACCCCTAATATATATATATATTATATATAAATGCACACTTACTTTTTTGCTAACAAGTCAGGCAGGGTTCATATTGATTTGAATTGTATATAATATATAATATATATATATATATATATAAAAATATATCATATACAATTCAAATCAATATGAACCCTGCCTGACTTGTTAGCAAAAAAGTAAGTGTGCATTTATATATATAAAAATGCACACTTACTTTTTTGCTAACAAGTCAGGGAGGGTTCATGTCAAGTTGCCTTTTTCTTTTTTTTTTGTGGTCCATCGTGTGTCTTGCTTCTTGCCCTGCTCAGTGCTGTCTCACTGCTCGCCTCACTGAGCCACCCGCCTGCCGCTATCCAGGCTGAGGCTCCGCTGCTTCTTCGAAGGGAGAGAGAGGAGGCCGGAGGGGGGGCGGAGTACAGATGTATATCACTCCACCGCCTGCGGGCGGGACCTGGAGCCGGAACTATAGAAGACCCATCGGCAAATGCGGCTGGGTTACTCCGCGGCTGTGGTCCCGGCGATTCTCTTTTTCCTGCTCTATCACCTCCCCCCACAGCACACAGATGTTTTTTTTTGCCCGGTCCGACCCAGTGGTGACATGAGCTCCACAAACAATGTTGCAGGCTCGCAGCAGTCATAATTAGCACTAGCAGTGAGAGGCGCACAGGGATGATTAGGGTGTGCCTGGGCACAGCCGGCACACCCCATGGGCACGCCTATGCTAAGCACACAGACAATATAACAAAAGAGTGGTAACAGGACAACTCTGTGAATGTCCTTGAGTGGCCCAGCCAGAGCCCAGACTTGATTGAACATCTCTGAAGAGATCTGTGCATGGACGCTCCCCATCCAACCTGATGGACCCTGAGAGGGCAAAGAAGAATGGGAGAAACTGCCCAAAAATAGGTGTGTCAAGCTTGTAGCATCATACTCAGAAAGACTTGAGGCTGTAATTGGTGCCAAAGGTTCTTCAACAAAATATTGAGCAAAGGCTGTGATACTTACTGTATGTACATGTGATGTTTTTCATTTTTTATTTTTAATAAATTTGCAAAGATTTCAAACAAATTTCTTTCTAATTTTCATTATGAGATATTGTTTGTAGAATTTTTAGCAAAATAAGAAAATTTAATCCATTTTGGAATAAAGCTGTAACATAACAAAATGTGGAAAAAGGGAAGCGCTGTAAATAGTTTCCGGATGCACTGTAAGTACCTGTAATAAATAAACAGACATCTCAATGATTGCTCAAAACTACTATCCTTAGTATATCATTGGGTTTAACTGCTTAACGACCGGCTCACGCCGATATACGTCAGATGAATGGCACGTACCTGTACGTCGCCTTTAAGACTTGGCATTGTGGGCGTGCACGCGCCCGCCGCGATCTCCGTGACTGTGATCGCGGTTCCAGCGGACTCGATGTCCGCGGGGATACCCGCGATCGTCTCACGGAGAGGAAGAACAGGGAAATGCTGATGTAAAAAAGCATTTCCACATTCTTCCTCTGATCGGGATCGGTGATCAGTGTCGTGTCACGTGTAGCCACGCCCCCCTACAGTTAGAACACATCCCTAGGACACACTTAACCCCTTCAGCGCCCCCTCTTGGTTAACCCCTTCACTGGTAGTGTCATTTTTACAGTAATCAGTGCATTTTTATAGCACTGATCGCTGTAAAAATGACAATGGTCCCAAAATAGTGTCAAAAGTGTCTGATGTGTCCGCCACAAAGTCGCAGTCACGATAAAAATCACCGATCGCTGCCATTACTAGTAAAAAAAAAATCATAATAAAAAGGCCATAAAACTATCCCCTATTTTGTAGACGCTATAACTTTTGCACAAACCAATCAATAAATGCTTATTGTGATTTTTTATTACCAAAAATATGTAGAAGAATACGTATCGGTCTAAACTGAGGAAAAAAATAGTTTTTTTATATATTTTTTGGGGATATTATAGCAAAAAGTAAAAAAATATAGATTTTTCTTCAAAATTGTCTCTTTACTTTTGTTTATAGCGCAAAAAATAAAAACCGCAGAGGTGATCAAATACCACCAAAAGAAAGCTTTATTTGTGGGGAAAAAAGGACATAAATTTTGTTTGGGAGCCACGTCGCACGACCGCGCAATTGTCAGTTAAAGCGACGCAGTGCCGAATCGCAAAAAGGGGCCTGGTCTTTGGCCAGCCAAATGGTCCGGGCTGCAGTGGTTAAAGAGAACATTTCACTTCGCTCATTCTTGACAAAATCAGTCTCTTGTTACAGTGCTTCCTAGTCACTCATACTCACCATGGTCCTGCTTCCTCATCACTCTGTTGGCCTGCAGGTTGACCTTGCAAGCTCTGTAAGACAGTCTTATAGCCAACACAGGCTTAAAGGGGTTGTAAAGGTTCGTTTTTTATTTTCTAAATAGGTTCCTTTAAGCTAGTGCATTGTTGGTTCACTTACCTTTTCCTTTGATTTACCTTCTAAATGTTTTTTTTCTTTGTCTGAATTTCTCACTTCCTGTTTCTCCTCACTAAACTTCACACCATCATCCGAGTGGTGTTTAGTCAGCCAGAACAGCTTACTGAACAGTTTACTGAGGAGGAACAGGAAGTGAGAAATTCAGACAAAGAAAACAAAGAAAAAAAACATTTAGAAGGGAAATCAAAGGAAAAGGTAAGTGAACCAACAATGCACTAGCTTAAAGGAACCTATTTAGAAAATAAAAAACAAACCTTTACAACCCCTTTAATGATCTGCTTCCCTCTTTCATGTGACAGTAATAGACATGCCACTCCAGTGTTCATGCATTGTCTCTCTTCTGGATTGAATGATGGTCTTTGACATTTAACCAACTTACTGTGAGGCTAGGACATCACAGAATCCCCAACCCCACTCAGTGTAGGTTCATCACATTGGCCTGGGCTCAGAGGCAAATGTTGCAAGAAACAAGGCTTACTTCACTACTTGAGCAACATTTTCTGCAGCATTCAGGATCACCCACCGCCAACGCAGGGTCGTCTTAATAGCATCATGGGCCCCTGGGAAAAGTAATGCACTGGGCCTCTACCAGCCTGCCCCAGTTGGCATGTATGATGTAATGCAAGAGTATCACAGGGCCCCCTATGCACCTGGGGCCCCTGGGCAGTGCCCAGGGGTGCCCATGCATTAAGACAGCCCTGCGCCAACGTCTGAGCAGAGGCAAGACCTCAGGGCATTATGACTAGATATGACTAGACTAGAAGACATGGATTTAAAGTGGTTGTAAACCCTTACATATACCCAGTGAAGGGACTGGCTTTAGATGATGCACAGAGATGAAACAAACCCTCCTACATAAGTTGTACCTGTTTATCTGGAGCCCTCTCTTCTCTACAGCTGTTCAAACTGCTGAATTATAAAGCTTGTCTGGGAGTTGAGAAAAAAGGGGGCAGAGAGCTGAAGTTGCGCTCTGCAGATCTCAGTGAGGAGAGCTATGACAGCTGATTGGAGGGAAGGGACACCACCCTCCCTCCCTCCACACAGCACACAGGCGCAAAGCTGAGGCTGTCAATCAGCTGGAGCGCCCTCCCCTGTTACCATTTTTCTTTTGGTGCCAGGAAAACTTGTCAGAAGTGATTCATGCTGATATCACAAGAACGAAGCAGAAGACAAAAGTGACACTTAGTGCTCTTAATTGAGACAAGCACACACTATAGAGGGCTATGCTAGGTTAATGTCTGAAGTTTACAACCAATTTAAGATATGTAGAACATGAATTAAAAAAAAAAATTGCGGGATGTGGGGTAAACCCAAAAAATGGCTTTAATGCCGCGTACACACGATCGGAAATTCCAACAAGAAAAAAAGCTTTTGTTTCGGAAATTCCGATCGTTTGTAGGCTCCATCGGACTTTTTCTGTCGGAATTTCCGCCAACAAAAGATTGAGAGCAGGTTCTCTATTTTTCCGACAGAAAATTCAATTCCAACACGCAAAAAAAAACGCATGCTCAGAATCAAGCAGAAGAGCCAAACTGCCTTCATTGATCTCGGCTCATCGTACGTCACCACGTCTCGAAATTTCAGACAAGATTTGTGTGACCGTCTGTATGCCACACAAGTTTGAGCCAACATTCTGTCGGATAAAAATCCACGGTTTTCTTGTCGGAATTTCCGATCATGTGTACGCAGCATTAGGCAAATGTGTTCAAAATCGAATGTAGCGGGCATATACTTTTCTATCATGTTTAAAACTGGCAGAGACACCAGTGATGTATAGTTCCCTGCGGCCCAGCAGGTGGCGCTGTCCCTGTGGGCTGGGGTTGAACCATCGCTGAGTGCTGTATCCCTTTTTGGCCTCTCTCAGCGGTTGTATGGTGGGGCGGGGATACCCACCGTGCTTGCTGGGAGAGGGTATTAGGGGGCCGGCCATCTTTGTCACGGGGTTGAGTCCCAGGCACCTTCAGCCTGAGGGCTGTGGTTCGTGGTGGGTGTCCAGGCGGCCTAGGCCTGGACGCCCGGAGCTCGTGTTCCATCCCTGGCACCTTCAGCCTGGGGTGAGGTACTTGGTTGGAGGCCTGGGGCCCAGTTTCCTTCGCTGGGTCCCACGAGGGAAGGATTTCCTAGGGGACCCCGGGAGTGGGGTGTCCGAATCCAGAGGCGTAAGGGACCGGAGGAGCTACTCACCCAAAGACCTGGTGCAGCAGATTGCCAGTGCCGGGTGAGCCTTAGGAGACCGCCCGGAGGGGTATCTTTCCGAACAAGGGCCAAGTTCAGTCAGGAGGAAGGTTCACAGTTCACCCGGTCGGTGGCAGCGACCAAAATATTCACGGTTGGTGGCGGAGACCATGCGCCAAGCCTATTCGCTGATAGAGGAATAGGAGAGTTCATTGTGCCTGGGCCTACTCGTATCCACACCCCCTGTCTGTTCGTTGAGGGAGTCTAACTGATTGTGTTTCATCCTGACATTGGAAAATAAAGGAGTGTTGGACTTTTATTGGTGTGGGGCTCATTTACTGGCAGACACTGTTCCACAGAAGAAGCGGAGGCTCCAAACACCGAACACCGACCCGAAGGTAAATAAACTTTGCTCACAACCCACAAACATCTGCGGTGAAAGCTTGGCGTGGTGACCCCGCACTCTCTCCTCCAAGGTACCCCTAGACAAAAGCCAGAGAGAAAGAAACCGGAGCAAGAGAGAGAGAGAGTGGAGGGCGCTACACTAACAACCAATCAGATTTCAGCTTGCTGTTGTGTAACGCGGCCCCCATGAGGGCCGCTTAAAGATGCTTGACCCCAGTGGTTGCCCTGACCTTGAAAGTCTCCAGACCCCTCTGACACTCTGGGTTCAGACATTTCTGGCTGTAACACAGTACAGACACCAGACTATAATGCAGTAAGCAGATAATTCTTTACTCAAAGAGGAACTGCAGTCTGCTCACATAATTTGTAATAAAAACATCTTTGCCATTCTGAAGCTTCCCTCCAACCACTTTGCATATTATTTTATATATACTGTGATTCTGTACTTGCCAAATATGCTGCATAAATCTCCATCCACTGAGTCTGGCTGCATTAATATTAACTGTGGGCAGCTGAAGCTGCTGCCTGTTAACTTCCTGAATTTACACAGACACACCTCCAGCTCTGCAGCTCTCTTTGGCCCTCTTATGACTCCCCCCTCCATTCCTGGCAAACTCTCACGAGTGAGAGAGAGATTTGCATGATGTCATAAGCCTAGGCTTTTTACCAAACAAGAAACAGAAAGTGGGCTGTATAAGGTATTTATTGGCAGAATTTTTCTTTTTACTATCCAAAGTTCTAACTTTGAGGGCCAATGAGAGCTACAGAGCTGGATGTGTGCCTCTGTATGTCTGTGTAAATCAAGAAAGTGAACAGGCAGCAGCTTCAGCTGTCCACAGTTAAAATGGATGCAGCCAGACTCAGTGGATGGAGATTTATGCAGCATAATTGGCAGAAGATATGCAACAACAAGGGCAGAAGATTTAATAGAAGGAAAGTTGAAAAAATGACTGAAGTTTCCGATTTAATGTTTTGCAATTAGCAAACCAACAAGGTATAGCATAGGCACACGTGAAATTATTACATTTAGTACAACGAACAGAATAATTGTGGGCATAGGATATCAAAGAGGAAAAGCAACAGCAACTTGTAGCCTGAAAAGGGCCTATGACCACAGGTAAGGAAAAGAGAGGGAGAATGACCAGCTTGGTGTCAGACTACTCCCCTCTGCCCCTGGTGCCACAACCCCACAATAAACACAAAAGTTTAAAGCGGTTGTAAACCACTGGCCGTTTTTTTTCCCCCTTACCTGTAAGGCAAAGGCATAATGTGCTAGTATGGATACTAGCACATTATGTGAAACTTACCTAAAACCGAAGCCTTCCAGCGATGCGATTAGGGTAACCACATTTCCAAACTACCATTCAGGGACACCCCCACTTCCCAAAAATCAGCTTGTGCTGTAACGAATCACAGCACAGTGATTGGACACAAGAGGCGGGATTTATGATTTCTCCAATCACAAGCAGGGGGCGGGGATTGTGCTCCTCCAGGCATTCCCGACCAGGGCAAGTACTGTCAGTGAGTAAAGCAGTGATGTGGCGGCCTTTTTTGGGGGCATCAGATTGGCCAGGGGGGGGGGGGGTAGCTGTGCCAGTTTCATTCCGGGACACTGTATTGTCCTGCAATGAAGGTGCCCAGGACAGACCTGCAAAATGCAGGCAATCCGGGACACATGGTCACCCTAGGTGCGATGTCATCGTTGGAGACAGCTTCCATCTTCACCTGTCTTTCTTCCGGGTTCTGTGACTACCGGAACCGCAAGTATGTTAGTTACATAGTAGGTCCATCAAGTCCAACCTATGTGTGTGATTATATGTCAGTATTACATTGTATATCCCTGTATGTTGCGGTCGTTCAGGTGCTTATCTAATAGTTTTTTGTGAGGCTTCAATAAGAGAAGCAAGTAAAGGTGTCTGCATGCAGTGTCTCTTGGGGTGCAAATAAGGTGGGCTTCTGCCCGCTCACCAATCCAAGTGACACCAGGCTTGTAGGAATGGAGGGAAGGTCCCGAAGCAGGCTCCTGCAGATGCTGTGATCAGGAAGAGGGATGCTCGACCACACACCCTGCACACAGTGATTCAGCCAAATTTGTGTTGCGGACGATGAGAGTGGCCTCTCTATTGCCACACGGCCAACCGGAACTGCCTTTAGTGGATACGGCTCCAGCTCCACACTCCCCTTGCTGCCTAAGCTAAGGTGACTAGATTTTTTAAATGAAATCCGAGGACATTTTTTTTTACTAGTAATGGCGGCAATAAGCGACTCTCTGCTCGTCGCTGCCGCCGCCCGCCTCACAGCCTTACTCTACGGGCCCCGGCTGCTACTGGGTGGGTAGCAGGGGAAGATTACTCCGCCAGAGAAGGCAAGGAGATAGACAGGCAGTTCGCCAGGACTTGAGCTAAGGCAGAAGAACATGCGAGCGGGAGCGGAAAGGGCATGCGCCCGAAACTGAAGAAATACTCCCTCCGCTCCGACCAGCACATGATCATCAGAAAGGGACACAGATAATGGAAAAAAATACACCCCCCCTCCTAAATTAGTAAGAGCGGCGGAGCGGGGGTGTGTAATTCCGATTTTTTTTTTATTCTATACTGACTGTCTTTGAAATTGCCCCAGCCCCTGTTCAAATCCAATCCGGGGACAAAGCCGGGGACAGACTTGGTCCGGGGACAGTGTCCTCAATCCGGGGACTGTCCCCGGAAACCGGAGATGTCTGGTCACCCTAGCCTAAGCCGCAGAACCAACTCCAACCATCGCAGTCACTGCTTTCTGGATTAAGGCCAAAGTCCCAAGTGAGTGATCCCATTCTAACAAAGGCTATATATCACCTCTCCCAGCATTCTGTTCTCTTTCCAGCCGCCTGGAACTTTTAGTCCATAGCAGCCCAACTTCAATGCAAAACCTTCCTCTTCGCACTACATATTCCAAGGTTCTTTGCTCCACTCTCAGGTCTTTTTCGCTCCGCGTTCAGGATGTGATAACATGGAGTCCTGACTGAGCTCTAGTGGGAGAGACTCCACTGCAACAAGTGCTGCAGAGTGTCTCCTGATAACGCAGGCCATTTTCGCCAGTTCCTGGATACAGTAGTCAGATCAGAGAAAGATGAATTCTGATTGATCACTATAGCTTGCTAGCAGGGGAGGGCTGGGCAAGGGGGCAGGGTGGCAATTGCCTCCCAGGCCACACTAATTTATGTTCAAAATGTCCGGCAGCCGCTGCCCGCTACCATTTTCTTTTTTATTCTGGTCTAGGAAGTTGGGCCGGGAGCATAGCCATGGTGGCCGACCACTAGCCGTTGCATTCCGGGAGTTGTAGTCCACACTCAAGCTTCTGGTGGGTGGAAAACACAGCAGCACAGAGGAAACTACAACTCCCTGGGACCGGATTCTTGGAATCAGGCAGAGGCAGGGCGTTCCAGGGAGTCGGGACGCAGGGCTGCAGGGCTGGGCGCTGGCTGCAACTTGACCCCAGGATCAGGAGCGTTACCCCCCCAGGAGACCGTGCCATGCAAGGATCTGCTGAGCTGAGATCGCTGAGATGAGAGACCCTGACACCCCTAGCTGACCCCCCATCTCCCCCCCCATACACCCCATGTAACCTGCCCCAGTGATCAGGCTGCATTGATGGGCACTGGAGTTGGCTGCACTGATGGGCACTGGTGAGGCTGCATTGAAAAACCAGGTGGGCCATGGATGGTGAGCTAATTCGGCGGTTCAATGGGCCACTTGACTGGACTTGCCCCCCAGGCCTAAGGCCATCACAGCCCTCCCCTGCTTGCTAGGCTACACTGTACATGCTGTTCTTTGTCTTAAAATAACAAGCCTAGTCTCCTCTTTTTACATTTTTCTTTTCTCTCTCACCCTCATGGCTATAGAACACATGGGATCAAAGACCTACTTTCTTCCTCTTTAATCGGTTGTATGAGAGCACAGCTCAGCTCTGAAGGTGGAGTGGATGGACAAGTACATAGCAGTGTAGAGAACAGCTTTTCTTCTGAGGTACAGCATGTTCTATCTAGAGAGTCAGAGCACAGCATGAAGAGAGGTCAGCAAGGTAGCGGACCATTCATGCACCTGACCCTTCCCTGATTGGACAACATACTTTATCTGTCTCTGCCATCTGACCTTTTATATATACAACATGGCCAGGAACGTATGATGTAAGCCTTTTGGCTCAGTAACCTTCCCTGGCACCCCATAACTATTTTTATTGTCTTGTGTTGCTTTTCCATGTGACGTAAAACCCATTGTCCTCTCTTCCCACTTCTTTTACAAGTGTGCTGAAAATGTCTATCTTCCTTTCTTTATTTGTCTCTGTTTGCTGAATTTTTCTATATATTTTTTTTCTATTTAACCACTTCAGCCCCGGACCATTTTGGCTGGTTAAAGACCAGGCCCCTTTTTGCGATTCGCCACTTTAACTGACAATTGCGCGGTCGTGTGACGTGGCTCCCAAACTAAATTGACGTCCTTTTTTTCCCACAAATAGAGCTTTCTTTTGGTGGTATTTGATCACCTCTGTGATTTTTTTTTTTGCGCTATAATCAAAAATAGAGCGACAATTTTGAAAAAAATGCAATATTTTTTACTTTTTGCTATAATAAATTTAGGCCGATACGTATTCTTCTACATATTTTTGGTAAAAAAAAAAAATCGCAATAAGCGTATATTGATTGGTTTGTGCAAAAGTTATAGAATCTTCAAAATAGGGGGTAGTTTTATGGCATTTTTATTCATACGTTTTTTTTACTAGTAATGGCGGCGATCAGCGATTTTTAATCGTGACTGCGACATTATGGCGGACACATCGGACACTTTTGACACATTTTTGGGACCATTGTCATTTTCACAACGATCAGTGCTTGTATCATGTCCACAGTCTCTGGGTCTCTGGCTATCTCTTGTATCATGTCCACAGTCTCTGACCATCTCTTGTATTATGTCCACAGTCTCTGACTATCTCTTGTATTATGTCCGCAGTCTCTGACCATCTCTTGTATAATGTCCACAGTCTCTGACCATCTCTTGTATCATTTCCACAGTCTCTGACTATTTCTTGTATCATGTCCGCAGTCTCTGACCATCTCTTGTATCATATGCACAGTCTCTGACCATCTCTTGTATCATGTCCCCAGTCTCTGACCATCTCTTGTATCATGTCCACAGTCTCTGACTATCTCTTTTATCATGTCCGCAGTCTCTTACCATCTCTTGTATCATGTCCACAGTCTCTGACCATCTCTTGTATCATGTCCACAGTCTCTGACCATCTCTTGTATCATGTCCTCAGTCTCTGACTATCTTTTGTATAGTTACATAGTTAGTCAGGTTGAAAAAAGACACAAAGTCCATCCAGTTCAACCATAAAAAAAAAAAAAAATATCGTATAATCCCATATACCCAATTCTATACCTACAGTTAATCCAGAGGAAGGCGAAAAACCCCGGCAGAGCATGATCCAATTTGCTACAGCAGGGGAAAAAATTCCTTCCTGATCCCCCGAGAGGCAATCGGATATTCTCCAGATCAACTTTACCTATAAATGTCAGTACCCAGTTATATTATGTACATTTAAGAAAGAATCCAGGCCTTTCTTAAAGCAATTACTGAGCTGGCCAGAACCACCTCTGGAGGGAGTCTATTCCACATTTTCACAGCTCTTACTGTGAAGAAACCTTTCCGTATTTGGAGATGAAATCTTTTTTCCTCTAGACGTAAAGAGTGCCCCCTTGTCTTTTGTGTTGACCGTAAAGTGAATAACTCAACACCAAGTTCACTATATGGACCCCTTATACATTTGTACGTGTTAATCATAGCCCCCCTTATTCTCCCCTTCTCAGGAGTGAATAAATTCAGTTCCTGTAATCTTTCCTCATAGGTGAGCTCCTCCATGCCTCTTATGAGTTTGGTTGCCCTTCTCTGCACTTTCTCCAGTTCCCTGATATCCTTTTTGAGAACTGGTGCCCAAAACTGAACTGCATATTCCAGATGAGGTCTTACTAATGATTTGTACAGGGGCAAAATGATATCTCTCTATCTGGAGACCATACCTCTCTTAATACAAGAAAGGACTTTGCTCGCTTTGGAAACCGCAGCTTGGCATTGCATGATATTATTGAGCTTATGATCTACCAAAACCCCCAGATCCTTCTCCACTACGGATCCCCCCAGTTGTACTCCCCTTAGTATGTATGATGCATTCATATTCTTAGCCCCCAAGTGCATAACTTTACATTTATCAACATTAAACCTCATCTGCCACATAATTGGAGGCATCCTGTAAGGACGTTATTTCACTGCATAGCTTAGTGTCATCTGCAAAGACAGAAATGTTACTTTTGATCCCAGACCCTATATCAGGGATATGCAATTAGCGGACCTCCAGCTGTTGCCAAACTACAAGTCCCATGAGGCATAGCGAGACTCTGACAGCAGCAAGCATGACACCCAGAGGCAGAGGCATGATGGGACTTGTAGTTTTGCAACAGCTGGAGGTCCGCTAATTGCATATCCCTGCCCTATATCATTTATAAAGATATTAAAAAGTAAGGGTCCCAGCACTGAACCTTGGGGTACACCACTGAGAACCTTAGACCATTCAGAGTAAGAATCATTAACCACTACTCTCTGAATTCTGTCTTTTAGCCAGTTTTCTATCCATTTCCAATCCTGTAGACTTTACCTTGCACATTAGCCGTGTGTGGGGAGCTGTATCGAACGCTTTTGCAAAATCTAAGTATACCACGTCCACCGCAACCCCTCTGTCCAAGGTTTTACTTACCTCTTCATAAAAAGAAATCAGGTTTGTCTGACAACTTCTGTCTTTCATGAATCCATGCTGTCTGTTGCTTAAATAGTTTTTTTCCAGCAAGAACTCATCTATGTGGTCTTTTATTAATCTCTCCAGTATCTTCCCAACTATAGAAGTTAAACTAACAGGTCTATAGTTACTTGTTAAAGACTTTGTTCCCTTTTTAAATATAGGCACCACATTGGCCCTGTGCCAATCCAGTGGTACTGTTCCTGTCATTAATGTGTCCCTAAAAATTAGATACAATGGCTTTGAAAAATTACAGAGCTCAATTCTTTTAGGATCCGTGGGTGTATGCCATCTGGTCCAGGTGCTTTATCCACTTTTATTCTGTGTAAATATTTCTGGACCATATCACTTTTGAGCCATTGTGGATTTGGGGCTGTGTCACTACCACCCCCATTATGGACATGAGCTCCCCCATGCTCCTTTGTATACACAGAGCTGAAGAAAGTATTTAAGAAATTAGCCTTCTCTTTGTCCCCAGTCACCCACTCTAGATTATTTTGTAAAGGGCCTACATGCTCAGACCTGACCTTTTTACTATTAATATATTTGAAGAATTTTTTGGGGTTTGTCCTACTATCTTTTGCAATCTGTCGTTCGTTTTGAATTTTTGCATCCTTGATTTCCTTTTTACATATTCTGTTATATTCTTTGTAACATTTAAACGACACTAGTGTTCCTTAATTTTTATATTTTTTAAAAGCTCTTTTCTTATGGTTTATAGCTTTTTTAACTTTAACCATGAGCCTTTTAAACTTATTGCCCATGGAAATATACTTTGCAGTGAGGTCACAAACAGTCTTTTTGAAGAATTCCCATTTCTGTTCTGTGTTTATCGATGCCAATATTCCCTCCCAGTCTAAGTCCTGGAGAGCAGCCCTCATCCTTGGAAAATTTGCTTTCTTGAAATTAAGTCTTTTGATCTTTCCTGTATGTATTTCTTGCTGTAAGTTACAGCTAACATCAAATGAAATCATGTTATGGTCACTGCTACCCAGGTGCTACCCAGGTGTTCCTTTATCTGAACATTAGTAATACGCTCTGCATGGTTTGAGATTACCAGGTCCAACAGAGCATCATTCCTAGTTGGGGCCTCAATAAACTGGACCATAAAATTGTCCTGCAATAGGTTTATAAATTTTTGCCCTTTAACTGTCCCAGCAGTGCCATTACTCCACTCAATTTCTGGGTAGTTAAAATCCTCCATTATTATCACCGTCCCAGCCCTTGTATCATGTCCACAGTCTCTGACCATCTCTTGTATCATGTCTGCAGTCTCTGACCATTTCTTGTTTAATGTCCACAGTCTCTGACTATCTCTTGCATCATGTCCACAGTCTCTGACTATCTCTTGCAACATGTCCACAGTCTCTGACTATCTCTTGTATCATTGCCTCAGTCTCTGACTATTTCTTGTATCGTGTCGGCAGTCTCTGACTATTTATTGTGTCGTGTACGCAGTCTCTGACAATCTCTTGTATTATGTCTATAGTCTCTGATTATATTCTGTTGTATATCTGCTGTCTCTGACACTAAATATTTACTGAGTTTTATGTGCAGCACTTTGGCGATGTTGAGGGTCGCACTTGAGGCCTCCATTATCAAGAAAGGTGACCGGCACTGCTTTAGGGTAGGATAAATAACTACTGTAGCACTATCCCCGTAGGAGCTGCTGGATTAATTTTGGGTCCTGCCATTACCCCACATTTCACCGTCCCAGAACTTAAGAGTCTATGCTAAGTAGTTTTGAAAGATGTGATTGCCAGTCACTTCAGTCTTTTTCTCAATTGCTTTATTAAACAGGTTCAGGTAGAAGGATAGAGGGTTAGGGGAAGTTCAGATACCTTGGTTTTGCAGATCACTAATGCGGTTCTTGAATCCAGATGACAACAGCTTTCTGTCTCTGGATCTTGCGACAACCGGATAGGCCTCTTACACCGACCTAGCAGCCGGTATGACGCACGGACAAAGTCTCTGCCACAGACTTGAGCGATCAGTGGAAACTCCTGGATAATCCTCTGCCACAGGATTGTTTAGCCAGTAGTCAGTTAGTTAGGTCAGCTACACGGTACCTGAACCTTTAAGCCATCCGGCAGTACTGTGAGGTAGGTTAACTTGGGTGCATCCTCCAAACGAGTCACCAGGCCCTTCCTGAGATAACAGGGCCTTCAGCTAGGTCCTCTCCAGTAAGGTCCTCCCCTGGAATCTTCTCCGTTTGAGTGGCTTCTTCCCGCAGGACAGACAGCACAGGACCACCTTCAGTTAAGTAGGCCCCAGACAAGCTTCTGGGCCTACTTGCAGTAACACAGCGGCATAGCCTCAGGCCTGAAGGCCCATGAGGCAAGAAGGACCCTGAAGCACATGCCACTGGCCCTTAAATATCCTTCCCCAGCGTGGCCAGTGTGACAGCAGGAAGGTAAAGTCACCTGGTTGCATCCAGGGGGGTAGATATATTTCGCCCAGATTCAGGCTTTACGCCGACTTATACAACTAGGTGGAGAGTTGTATAAGCCCAGCTGAGGCTAGTGGGCTCATGGATGACTCATACCTCTAGGGAGAGTGTGGGGCGTCGTGCAGACAGGGAGTTGATGAGACCAGCTGAAGCTTGTCAGCTCATTTAGGCCTCTATAAGAACTCCCAGATTCATTAGGTGTTTGCTCATGCCTGGAACCAGACCTGTGTGGACTGTCTAGGGAGAGTGAACCCCTGTGCGGTGAGACAAAGCCTGTGTGGCTATTTGCTTGGACATTTAAAACCAGGGACTTAGGGACTAGGACAGCACTAGGCTGATCCCAGTTGTTAGTTAGGAAACCTGTATGTTTACTCAGAGGTCAAGTTGACCAGGATTTATTTTATTTATGTTTCTTTTGCTTTGCTGTGTTTTGTCACTGTAAATAGAAAATAAACCGCACCTTTTTGATTTTGAAAACCACAACCTCCGTTTGCTGGGCCTGTTTTTGTGTGGGGAGCCCATCCCGGGGGTCACACACACCCGCTGCCGAGCTAACCCCCTCACAGTTGGTGGAGAACCAGTGGCAGTTTTTTTTAAGCCAGCATGGAGGAGATACTGAAACAGCTGGCTCTAGCAAATGCCAATCAACAGCAGACAAATGCAGGTTTGCAAAGGAGCCTTGCAGCCCAGCAGCAAGCTCATCAACAGAGCCTTGCAGCCCAGCAGCAAGCTCACAAACAGAGTCTGGAAGCTCAGCAACAAGCCCAGCAGCAATCTGAGGCCCGCTTCATAGACCTGTTACAGAAGCAAGAGCAGAGACTACAACAAATGGAAGCAGTAATGCAGCAACGTCCGCAGACCAGTGAGGAAAGCCGTCCCACTAATACCGCGTCCTTTGGGGTGAGTCGTTTATTGACAAAAATGACTGGAGAGGATGATCCAGAGGTATTTTTGACCACATTTGAAAGGACCGCTGAAAGAGAAAAGTGGCCTGAGGAGCAGTGGGCTGGACTGGTGGCTCCTCTGTTAACTGGTGAATCGCAGAAAGCTTACTATGACCTAGAGCCTAACCAAGCAAAAGACTATGTGATGCTAAAAGCTGAAATTTTGGCAAGGCTGGGTGTCACCCAGGCTGTCCGGGCTCAGCGTGTGCATAACTGGACTTTCCAGCTTGGAAAAACCCCCAGGTCTCAAATGTATGATCTCATTCACCTGAGCAGAAAGTGGCTACAGCCAGAGACTTTGTCCGCACCAAAGATTGTGGAACGTGTTGTAATGGATCGGTTTTTGAGAGCTCTTCCTACTGCCATCCAAAAGTGGGTAAGCCATGGAGACCCAGAGACGGCCGATGGTCTTGTGGATCGTGTGGAGAAATACTTGGCTACAGAGAACCTGACGGCCTCTTCCAGAGACACTCGGACTTTCCACCCTAAGACCAGACCATCCCCAGGGGCGGATAAGAGGATTCCAAGGGGTGAGGGTGGAGAGAGTGAGAGGGTGGGAGCTCTACCCCAAGTTTGGCGAGAACAGCCTGGGAAATCAGCGGCTCAAGAGGCGGCAAGAAGGATCGTTTGCTACCGCTGCCGGCAAGCGGGACATATTGCAGCCAATTGCCCGGTTGTGGAGGAACCCATGCAGTGTGACTTTCTGATGGGCAGACGTCAGTCGCTGTGTGCGACAGTCGCATGCACTGCCATTCGAGGAACTGAGAAACATTTATGCAAAATGTGTGTTAATGGTAGAAATGTTGTGGTATTGCTGGATTCAGGTAGCCTTGTGACCCTGATAAAGGCTGAATTAGTTAAAACAGAGGTCTCTGGGAATAGCAAGGTAGCTGTTATTTGTGTGCATGGGGACACCCGAGAGTATCCAGTGACTACAGTGTGTTTCGAGACCCCCAAAGGTACCCTCTCTCATCCAGTGGGGTTAGTATCTCAATTACCGCATGATGCCATTGTGGGAAGGGATTTTCCGAAGTTCTGGGAACTGTGGGATGATCCTGAGCCCCCCACTGGTGCCCCTATGTACCAGGAATGTGATAGCCAGAACTCCTCTGAGAGTGGTGAGGACTCTCCAGAATTTCCCTTGTCAGTATTGGCAGGGGAGACTCAAGAAACTGGAGAGGAGCCCACCTCCTCAGACGAAAACCTACCGTCTGTGGAGTTTTCTGATCTGGAGGTTCACAGGGAAAATTTTGCCACAGAACAGTTAAAAGACCCCGCCCTAATAAAGGCACGGGAAAACGTAGTGGAAATAGATGGCGAGTTAGCGAACCCAGATAATACCTGCACTTACCCATACTTCAGCGTAGAGAAGGACCTACTGTATCGGGTGGCAAAAAGGGCAGAAGAAACCGTTGAGCAGCTTGTGGTGCCCAAACCTTACAGGAAGTTGGTGTTGGAGTTGGCCCATGGGCACATTCTTGGAGGTCATCTGGGGACAGAGAAAACCCGAGAGAGGGTATTACAGAGATTCTATTTGCCTGGGGTGATGAAGGACATAGAAAATTATTGTTCCTCCTGCCCTGTGTGTCAGAGGTCGGCCCCGATGCCACATTTCCGTAGCCCGCTGGTCCCTCTACCCATCATTGAGGTCCCGTTTGAGAGAATCGCAATGGATTTGGTAGGTCCTATAATCAAGTCCGCTAGGGGGCACCAGTACATATTGGTTATAATGGACTATGCCACCCGTTATCCAGAAGCGATCCCTCTCAGAAATACCTCGGCCAAAACCATAGCCAAAGAGCTATCTCTTGTTTTTAGCCGGGTGGGTATTTGTAAAGAACTGCTTACGGACCAAGGTACACCCTTTATGTCCCGGGTTATGAAAGAGCTGTGTAAATTGTTCAAAGTGACGCAATTGCGTACATCTGTGTATCACCCCCAAACCGATGGGCTGGTTGAAAGATTCAACAAAACCCTAAAACAAATGTTGAAGAAAGTGGTGGATAGAGATGGAAAGGATTGGGACTGTCTACTTCCTTATTTGATGTTTGCTATTAGGGAGGTGCCCCAATCCTCTACGGGATTCTCCCCCTTTGAGTTACTGTATGGGAGACAACCAAGAGGGCTGTTGGATATTGCCAAGGAAACTTGGGAAAGTGAGAGTTCTCCCCACAGGAGTGTGATTGAGCATGTCGCCCTGATGCAAGACCGAATTGCACAGGTAATGGCCATCGTGAAGGAACATTTGGCCCAAGCGCAGTTAGCACAGCAGAGAGTGTACAACCGTGGAGCCAAGACCCGTACCTTTTCCCCGGGGGATAGGATACTGGTACTTGTCCCTACGGTTGAAAGTAAATTCCTTGCCAAATGGCAAGGCCCCTATGAGATAATGGAAAAAGTGAGCGAAGTGAATTACAAGGTCAGACAACCAGGAAGGCGAAAGCCCGAACAGATCTATCACGTTAATCTGTTGAAAGCCTGGAGGGATAGAGAGTCCCTAGTCGCAGACACTTGGTCACCAGCTCAAACTGGTTGCGTGATTCCTGAGGTTGGAATAGCAGCCACCTTGTCACAACCCCAACAACAGGAGGTTAAGGAGTTTGTGCTTCGCAACAAGGAGGTATTCTCTGAGCTGCCGGGACAAACATCTGGGGTAGAGCATGACATCATTACCCCGCCCGGTGAAAGGGTGAAGTTAAAACCCTATCGGATCCCAGAGGCCCGACGGGAGGCAATACGGGAGGAAGTACAGAAAATGCTGAACTTAGGGGTGATAGAGGAGTCCCAAAGTGATTGGTCTAGTCCCATTGTGTTGGTGCCTAAACCGGATGGGAGCTGGCGATTTTGTAACGATTTTCGTCAGTTGAACAAAGTTACAAAATTTGACACCTACCCCATGCCACGCATAGATGAGTTGATCGACCGGCTGGGAACAGCCCGATACATGACGACTCTTGACCTCACAAAAGGGTATTGGCAAATCCCCCTGGCCAAGTCGGCCAAAGAGAAAACCGCATTTGTAACCCCAGACGGGGCGTTCCAATATAAAAGAATGCCGTTCGGGTTACAGAATGCGCCGGCCACATTCCAGCGGAAAATGGACCAGATGCTGAGGCCCCATCGGAAGTATGCTGCGGCTTACCTGGATGACGTAATTGTCCATAGCACAGATTGGGCCTCACATCTGCCAAAAGTGCAAGCAGTCCTGGACTCTGTTCGGGAAGCGGGGTTTACGGCTAACCCCAAGAAGTGTACCATTGGGCAGGAGGAGGCCAAATATCTTGGGTACACCATTGGGAGGGGAGTAATAAAACCCCAACTCAACAAAGTCGAGGCCATCCAGAGTTGGCCACGTCCCAACAGCAAGAAGCAGGTACGAGCCTTTCTGGGAATCGCTGGGTATTATCGGCGATTCATTCCCCACTTTGCTTCTAAGGCTGTGCCCCTAACCAACCTGACGAAGGGGAAAGGGTCGGTCATGATTAAATGGACCCCCGAGGCTGAGGCAGCATTCCAATTCTTGAAACAAGCCTTATGTAGCCAGCCAGTGTTGTACTCACCCGACTTCTCTAAAGACTTTGTCGTACAAAGTGATGCGTCAGATGTGGGGTTAGGAGCAGTATTGTCCCAGGTCTGGAACGGGGAAGAGCACCCAGTCATTTACCTCAGCAGGAAGTTGAAGTCCCATGAGGTAAATTACGCCACCGTTGAAAAGGAGTGTTTAGCGGTGAAGTGGGCTCTAGATTCCCTTCGGTACTACCTGCTAGGTAGGCACTTTGACATGGTTACGGATCACGCTCCGTTAAAGTGGATGGCTCAAAACAAGGAAACAAATAGAAGAGTGAATAGGTGGTTCCTGGCCCTCCAGGAATTCAACTTCACAGTAAAGCATCGCCCTGGCGTTCAAATGGGGAATGTGGATGCTTTGTCTCGAGTACATGAATGCCTGATTGCTGGTGTTCCAACCCCGAGGTTAAAACAAGAGGGGGGGGGTATGTGACAGCAGGAAGGTAAAGTCACCTGGTTGCATCCAGGGGGGTAGATATATTTCGCCCAGATTCAGGCTTTACGCCGACTTATACAACTAGGTGGAGAGTTGTATAAGCCCAGCTGAGGCTAGTGGGCTCATGGATGACTCATACCTCTAGGGAGAGTGTGGGGCGTCGTGCAGACAGGGAGTTGATGAGACCAGCTGAAGCTTGTCAGCTCATTTAGGCCTCTATAAGAACTCCCAGATTCATTAGGTGTTTGCTCATGCCTGGAACCAGACCTGTGTGGACTGTCTAGGGAGAGTGAACCCCTGTGCGGTGAGACAAAGCCTGTGTGGCTATTTGCTTGGACATTTAAAACCAGGGACTTAGGGACTAGGACAGCACTAGGCTGATCCCAGTTGTTAGTTAGGAAACCTGTATGTTTACTCAGAGGTCAAGTTGACCAGGATTTATTTTATTTATGTTTCTTTTGCTTTGCTGTGTTTTGTCACTGTAAATAGAAAATAAACCGCACCTTTTTGATTTTGAAAACCACAACCTCCGTTTGCTGGGCCTGTTTTTGTGTGGGGAGCCCATCCCGGGGGTCACACACACCCGCTGCCGAGCTAACCCCCTCACACCAGCTACAAAGAAACTCCTGATTGGGCTGTTTTCTGGGGAAAGAATATCCAATGCACTTCAGCTGGTTTTCCATGAGTATGTCAGATGTTGGATTAAGATTGGATACCACCTGCATGATCGACCTCAGTGTCTTTTTAGGAGGGAAGACTGGATTAGGGTTGGATACCACCTGCATGATCGACCTCAGTGTCTTCTTAGGAGGGAAGAATGGATTGGGGTTGGATACCACCTGCATGATCAACCTCAGTGTCTTCTTAGGAGGGAAGACTGGATTGGGATTGGATACCACCTGCACGATCGACCTCAGTGTCTTCTCAGTAGGGAAGACTGGATTGGGGTTGGATACCACCTGCATGATCAACCTCAGTGTCTTCTTAGGAGGGAAGACTGGATTGGGGTTGGATACCACCTGTATGATTAACCTCAGTGTCTTTTTAGGAGGGGAGACTGGATTGGGGTTGGATACCACCTGCATGATCGACCTCAGTGTCTTCTTAGGAGGGAAGAGTGGATTGGTGTTGGATTCCACCTGCATGATCATCCTCAGTGTCTTGTTAGGAGGGAAGACAGGATTGGGGTTGGATACCACCTGCATGATCGACCTCAGTGTCTTCTTAAGAGGGAAGACTGGATTGGGGTTGGATACCACCTGTATGATCGACCTCAGTGTCTTCTTAAGAGGGAAGACTGGATTGGGGTTGGATACAACCTGTATGATCGACCTTAGTGTCTTCTTAGGAGGGAAGACTGGATTGGGGTTGGATACCACCTGTATGATTAACCTCAGTGTCTTTTTAGGAGGGGAGACTGGATTGGGGTTGGATACCACCTGCATGATCGACCTCAGTGTCTTCTTAGGAGGGAAGAGTGGATTGGGGTTGGATACCACCTGTATGATTAACCTCAGTGTCTTTTTAGGAGGGGAGACTGGATTGAGGTTGGATACCACCTGCATGATCGACCTCAGTGTCTTCTTAGGAGGGAAGAGTGGATTGGTGTTGGATTCCACCTGCATGATCATCCTCAGTGTCTTGTTAGGAGGGAAGACAGGATTGGGGTTGGATACCACCTGCATGATCGACCTCAGTGTGTTCTTAAGAGGGAAGACAGGATTGGGGTTGGATACCACCTGCATAATCGACCTCAGTGTCTTCTTAGGAGGGAAGACTGGTTTGGGGTTGAATACCACCTGCATGATCAACCTCAGTGTCTTCTAAGAGGGAAGACTGGTTTGGGGTTGAATACCACCTGCATGATCGATCTCAGTGTCTTCTTGGGACCCTGTGCAACCTATCAGCCTGCATCCTTTATCTTTTTTTTTTTTTAGGGATATTCTTCTCTCTTTATCCAAAGCCTAAATCCTCTCTGTCCTCAGTTCTTCCTACTCCCTTCTTCACTCCTCTCCTCTGCTCACATGTCTTCTTCCTATTTTCCCTATGTCTGTCTCTCCCTGTCTCTTATATCTTCCTCCAGTTTTCTACTTATAGCTGCTTACTTCTTCCTTCTTTTCCATATTTTTTTATATGCATTAGCCACTGATGTTGTACTCTATTTATATTAATCCTTCCTGGCTCTGGTACTTCTTATTTCTTGATATAAAGACTGTTTTCCCTGTCCTACCCATGCACGCTTTGCAGTGTGTGTAATCCGCAGCGTTGCTGTGTGCAAAGCAGTGTCCTGATAGTCATCCTCGCCTTACATAAGCATCAGACTCTTTATCCAAACTCGCTTTGACAGACTCACCTTCTGCATCGCTGGGCTGAGCGGGGGTGTGAGAGTCAGAGGGTGGGTGTGGGTGTACTGGAAGAAAGGGGGGTAGGGGCAGGTGACCACAGTCTGTCAAAAATCATCATGTCTTGCAGCTTTTGGAAGAAGAGCCTTGTTGATGGCCTGAAAACATAAATTATATATATTTTTTGTGCAGGCACAGAACTGGCCATGGCCTGTGTTATGTCCAACATTTAAAAGGAGTTGTAAAGGTTTGTTTTTTATTTTCTAAATAGGTTCCTTTAAGCTAGTGCATTGTTGGTTCACTTACCTTTTCCTTCAATTTCCCTTCTAAATGTTTTTTTCTTTGTTTTCTTTGTCTGAATTTCTCACTTCCTGCTTCTCCTCAGTAAACTGTTCAGTAAGCTGTTCTGGATGACTAAACACCGCTCAGATGATGGTGTGGAGTTTACTGAGGAGAAACAGGAAGTGAGAAATTCAGACAAAGAAAAAAAACATTTAGAAGGGAAATCGAAGGAAAAGGTAAGTGAACCAACAATGCACTAGCTTAAAGGAACCTATTTATAAAATAAAAAAAGAACCTTTACAACCCCTTTAATATGTGGAAACAGGTCTCATTGCGCAATATTATGTACATTCAAAGTATTTCTACACTCACACTGTTTTCTGGAAGATGCTAATTGGATAAGTCATCTCTTGAGGATTCTGGAGGTGTGTTCTCTGCACGCGAGTTCCCAACTCAAGCTACTCTGGGTGGAAGGGGGGGTGGAGGGGTGTCTCGGAATCATTGCTGAGGATTTTTCGATATATTTTGATAAGGATACACTCATGTGACTCTATCATTCATGTTTATGCACTGTGCAGTTTTCCTTCTCCATGGTGTCTTGATGTAGCACCCTGGTGTTTAGGCAGGGTTGCTCCTAAATTTACCTGCTGGCTTGGCTAATTGTTGAGGATCATTTGATTTCACGCTAAGTCTGTAATTTCTGCACTTCTCTCTTTTGCCGCTAGGTGGCCGGGTACTTGGTGGCATTCGATATGAGAAGGGCAATGCAAGGTCAGATTATGGGTATATGGGGTATCTCAGTCAATAGGCAGGGGTTTTCTTAACCACTTCAATACAGGGCATTTTCACCCCCTTCCTGCCCAGGCCAATTTTCAATTTTCAGCGCTGTAGCTCTTTGAATGACAATTGCCCAATCATGCGACACTGTATCCATATTTTCTCCCCCCACAAATAGAGCTTTCTTTTGGTGGTATTTGATCACCTCTGCAGTTTTAATTTTTTGCGCTATAAACAAAAGAAGCGCGACAAGTTTGAAAATAACACAATATTTTTTTACTTTTTGCTGTAATAAATATCCCAATTTTTAACCCCTTCCTTACCGAGTCATAGTGAAATGACATCGGCAAGAAGACGCCCGCCCTCCGGGAGGACATCATATGATGTCCTGGGCTTCCCGGGCGGCAAGGGGGCTCGCGTGCCCGCCGTATCGCCCGGGACCCGGTGCACGTGCCCGGCGGACACGATGTCCGCCGGCACCCGCGATTGCCCGCGATCAAGGCAGGACCATGGATCTGTGTGTGTAAACACACAGATCCACCTCCTGTCGGAGGAGAGGAGACCGATGTGTGTTCCCAGTACAGAGGAACACAGATCGGTCTCCTCCCCTTGTGAGTCCCCTCCCCCTACAGTTAGAATCACACATTAGGGAACATATTTAACCCCTTTAGCGCCCCCTAGTATTAACCCCTTCCCTGCCAGTCACATTTACACAGTGATCTGTGCAGTTTTATAGCACTAATCGCTGTATAAATGTGAATGGTCCCAAAAACGTGTGAAAAGTGTCCGATATGTCCGGCGCAATGTCACAGTCACAATAAAAAAAAAACGCAGATCGCCGCCATTACTAGTAAAAAATAAATAAAAATGCCATAAATCTATCCCCTATTTTGTAGATGCTATAACATTTGCGCAAACCAATCAATAAACGCTTATTGCAATTTTTTTTTTACCAAAAATATGTAGAATACATATCGGTCTAAAATTTTGATATTTTTTAAATCAAAAAGTAAAAAAGATTGTGTTTTTTTTCACAATTGGCGCTCTTCTTTTGTTTATAGCGCAAAAAATAAAAACCGCAAAGGTGATCAAATACCACCAAAAGAAATCTCTATTTGTGGGGGAAAAAAACATAAAGATTTAATTTGGGTACAGTGTTGCATGACCGCGCAATTGTCATTCAAAATGCGACAGCGCTGAAAATTAAAAATTGGTCTGGGCAGGAAGTGAGTGAAAATGCCCTGTATTGAAGGGGTTAAAAAAACAAAAACAAATTTTTTCCTAAGTTTAGGCCGATATGTATTCTTCTACATATTTTTGGTAAAAATAAATCGCAATAAGTATATATTGATTGGTTTGCGCAAAAGTTATAGCGTCTACAAAATAGGGGATATATTTATGGCATTTTTATAATTTTATTTTTTTACTAGTAATGGCGGCAATCTGCGATTTTTATTGTGACTGTGACATTATGGCGGACACATCGGACACTTTTGGCGCTATTTTGGGACCATTCACATTCATACAGCGATTAGTGCTATAAAAATGCACTGATTACTGTGTAAATGTCACTGGCCTGGTTAACACTAGGGGGCGATCAGGGAGTTAAATGTGTTACCTAGGGAGTAATTCTAACTGTAGGGGGAGGGGACTCGCAAGGGGAGGAGACCAATTGGTGTTCCTCTGTACTAGGAACACACGGATTGGTCTCCTCTCACCTCACAGGAAGTGGATCTGTGTGTTTACACACACACACAGATCCACGGTCCTGCTCTGTTATTGGGCAATCGCTGGGCAAGCCGCCGGGCACGTGCATCGGCTCCCGAGTGATGCGGCGGTGCGTGCGCCCCCTAGACGGCCAAGAAGCCCAGGACGTCATATGACGCACGCCCAGGATGGGAGATCCCTCCTGCGGACGTCATTTAACAATGGGCGGGGTATGCAGTGGCTTGCTGGGAGAGCCTATATTATTGGGTGGAGTCAGGTGATCGGGGTTCTGTGCCACCTGGACGGCTGTCTGTTTGGATGTGTGTTGTATTGCCCAGGCTGCTAGGCCGGAGTTTGGGCCTATCCTGGGCACATCTGGTTGCCAGGCTGTCCGAGGGCCTATTCAGAAGCAAGAGAGTAGCGCAGGGTTGGGATTGCGGTCCAACCAGAAGTGTCGGTTCTGCCGGCCGGAGAACCTGTCGTAGTCGGAGGTAGAGGGGAAGCTGTTGCCACTAGGGGGCTATCCGACTTATTACCAGGGACCACAGTGAGTAGCCAAAGCAAGTACCAGAGCAGTATTCTCACCAACCGGGGACAATGAAGAATCTGAAAACTTTAGTGGGTATCAATCCAGGGACCCAGCCAGTGGAGGTGACACTTGCAGAGCAGCCTTGTGTGTCAAGCCAGGGACCGAGCAGGTCAGTGGGGTGAAGCTTGAGAAGTAGCTTGAGTGCTACTCAAGGGACCCAGCAGAGAGGTGGGGGTGACGCTTGAGGAAGATACTACCGTGAAGATTGGAGGAGCTCAAGGGATTCAGTGACAGTGAGTCATCTAGTCAAGTGAGAGAGACGGGGGCTGAAGAACTATAAGAAGTGATTGTAGTGGAAGTGAAGGAACTGTTGCGCTTTGTGTTAGGAACTGTTAAAGACTGTTGCCATAGGAGACAACATTCCTATACATGCAGATGTGGTGTCTTGCTGGATGCCTTTCCCTGCATGGATGTCCTCCTGTTGAAGTCTCGGAGTCTGCCAATTAAGGGTGTCCTGGCCCTAACCCTCTCTCCCAAAGTCCTGTTAAGAGAAATAAAATCTCTTTTGCGTTCAAGAAGTGTCTGGCACCCAATCAATCTAATTTGCATTACACCAACTATGCCATGCAACCCACCATCTACAGAAGGATTTCAGCTATCTCTGGCTCTGGAGGTCCTCATTAGACCAAAGGAGGCCTGGGACCTTGCTACATTTATCTTGGTGGAATATTAGCGGTCAGCCATGGCAATCCAGCAGAATAAAGTAGCAGAAAATGCTTACATTTGGGGGACCATCATTTTTTTTCTATATGTACCTTTTGAAACAACTGCTCTGATGTAAAGTGGATGAGTGATGAAATAATGAGCATTCTGAGATTTATAATTCCATATAAGGCAGGCCATAGATAGGTACCTATAATAATTGTACCTATAATTGCCACTGGCAATAATGGCATGAAAAATCCAACAGGCTAGTTGTACTGAAGTTGATCAATAAATCAACTTGGGTACAATCAGCCTGCCCATACATGGTTCGAATCTCAGCCGGTCCCTGCTGCACTGGCCGAGATTCAAACGTCTATGGCAGTGTTTCTCAACTCCAGTCCTCAAGGCGCACCAACATGTCATGTTTTCAGGCTTTCCATTATTTTGCACAGGTGATTTGATCAGTTTTACTGCCTCAGTAATTACCACAGCCCTTTCATCTGAGGGAAATCCTGAAAACGTGACCTGTTGGGGCGCCTTAAGGACTGGAGTTGAGAAACACTGGTCTATGGCCAGCTTAAAGGGGTTGTAAAGGTTCATTTTTTATTTTCTAAATAGGTTCCTTTAAGCTCGTGCATTGTTGGTTCACTTACCTTTTCCTTCAATTTCCCTTCTAAATGTTTTTTTTCTTTGTCTGAATTTCTCACTTCCTGTTTCTCCTCACTAAACTTCACACCATCATCCGAGTGGTGTTGAGTCAGCCAGAACAGCTTACTGAACAGCTTACTGAGGAGGAACAGGAAGTGAGAAATTTAGACAAAGAAAAAAAATATTTAGAAGGGAAATGGAAGGAAAAGGTAAGTGAACCAACAATGCACTAGCTTAAAGGAACCTATTTAGAAAATAAAAAACGAACCTTTACAACCCCTTTAAGCCACACATTGCCTACATGCCCCCACTTCATTATATTCTAAATTAAGTTCTCAGAGATCAACAACAGATCACTTAAGCTGAATATAGAGGGTTAGAATCTCGGCCAGTTTAGCAAGGACCAGCTGAGATTTGAACCGTGTATGGGCAGGCTGACGGTACCTAAATTGATTTATCAACTTAAGTACAACTAGCAGGGCCGGGACAAGGGGTGGACGGGGGGGGGGGGGGTTCTGCATTGGGCACTGTGGCATCATGTGAGGTGGGGGGGGCTGTGGGTAGATTAGGGGAGGGAAATTTGTGTTGAGAGGGGGAATTTGGGGGGCGACAGGGGATAAGACTTGTCCTAGAGAGAGAACCATAGTTCTGCGAGAGGGATTCCCCCATAAACACTGACTGCGTTGATGGGGGAACCAACCAACCGGTGGTTGCAGAAAAGAAAATTGGATCATCTATGACCTGCCATATTCAAAATTTTCAGGTAGGAGCACAGGTGAGTTTATAAGTCAGAAATCGTGATGAACAGATCTCCGTAAATCTGCTAGTGACTGAGTAGATGCCACCATTTGCTTCTGTGGGCAGATAACTGTAATCTGCCTGCTATCAAAGTGAACTGTTGAACCTCTTAGAGCCATTTCACACTGGGCGGGAGGTGCGTCAGCGGTAAAGCGGCGTTTTTTTTTTTGCGCCGCTTTACCGCCAATTTCGCTGCACTATTCGGCCGCTAGCGGGGCGGTTTTATCCCCCGCTAGTGGCCGAGAAAAGGTTAAAAACTGCCGCAAAGCGCCTCTGCAGAGGCGCATTGCCGGCAGTATAGCCGCGGTGTCCCATTGCTCCTTCACCGCTCCAAAGATGCGGCTAGCAGGACTTTTTTTACCGTCCTCCAGTGTTAAAGGGGTCTTATTAATTCACTCAGGAAGCCTATGTGCTATCCCAGACATATGATTTAGTTTTAAGAACATTCCTTCAGTTTTCAAATGTTATTTTCAAAGATTTTAATTTTTTTACATTTGAATTCAGTTTAGTGAGGTCAAACGGACATTGGTTTTCAACCGCAATTAGACATGTGCACGGCTAAAAATTTGTTTTTGTTTCGTTTTATTTGTTTGTTTTTTTTCGTCTTTTGAATCATTCGCTAAGGCCCCTTTCACACTGGGGCGGGCAGGAGCGGTGGCGGTATAGCAGCGCGATTTTCAGCGCTGCTATACCGTCGTTCTTACCGCGGTATGCGGTCGCTAGGGGGGTGAATTTAACCCCCGCTAGCGGCCGAAAAAGGGTTAATACCGCCCGCAAACCGCGGCTATTGCCGCGGTTTGCGGGCGGTATTACCGCGCTGTCCCATTGATTTCAATGGGAGACCGCGGTAAAGGAGCGGTGAACACACCGCTCCTTCACCGCTGTAAAGAAGCGGCTAGCAGGACTTTTGGAGCGGTCCTGCTAGCGCACCGCTTCAGTGTGAAAGCCTTTGGGCTTTCACATTGAAGGCTAAAGGGCATGATTTTTTCATGCGGTATAATAGCGCTAATATTAGCGCTAAACCGCATGAAAAACGCCCCAGTGTGAAAGGGGCCTAAGATCAAAATTTGTTATTTCGAATGAATTCTTAAATTCAGAAATTTTTTAATTCGGTACGTTCCATTCATATAGATGCGGTATTCGTTATTTCGGTGATTCGGAAATTCGGAAAAATTTGAATTTAGTATGCTCTATTCGTATAGATGCGGTATTCGTTATTTCGAAAATTTGTGAATTTGGATAAATTTGTATTCTTTACGTTCACTAACAGGCAGAGAAATTTGAAAGGAAATTCCAATACTTATAATTTATACAATTATTACGTTTATCAACTATTATTATAGTTTTTTATTAATATTATTAATTATTATTAATAAATAATAATAATAATAATAAAAAAAACTATAATAATGGTTATTAATTTGTTACATTCACTAACAGCCAAATTTGAAAGGAAATTCAAATACTTTATTTAATAGTTTATAACTATTATTATAGTTTATTATTATTATTAATAATAAATAATAATAATAAAAAAACTATAATGGCTAATGAACGTAATAATTTAATTATAATAGAAATTATCCAAATGTTTTTTGTTCTTTTGGATTTTCAGATTTTTTGTTCCTATTTCCAAACTAATATCCTTTCGGATTTTCATTCTTACTTTCGGATTTTAGAATTTCGGATTTACGTCCTTTCTAATTTTCGTTCTTTTCAAAGATTTGTTTTTGGAAAAATTTGTTAAGTGTTTTTTCATTAATTCGGATCTTTTCGAATTAAGGAATATGCCAAATTTTGAGGTAGAAACAAAACGAATAGCACATGTCTAACCGCAATGATGAGAAAATTTGTAGAAGCAGATTGGAATTAACTTCTAGCAGTGTATGTGGTTCTTGTTTGGTGAAATCCATTGGTTCCAAAATTGAATGTTAAAGGCAAGGAAAATTTTAACTACTTAAGGACCAGCCACCGTCATTATACGTCGCTACTTTGAGGTAAAATACCATTGTTATGGCAGTAGCTAGCTGCCATAACCCTTGTATTTTAAAAACAACGAACTGTACTCTTTCAGATAAAAGTGGTCTCAGCGGCAGATTTGCTGCAAGATTACTTTTACCGGTGGCCGGAGAGGGCACCCCCCCGCACGCCGCATTCCGTCATCTCCGCCGCCTACCGGAGCCTTCGGTAGCAGTAGCGGTGGAGCCAATAGGTTCCTCTCCCCTCACTGCCTGAATGCCGAGTGAGGGAAAGATGGCCCCCGCTCAGCCCCATAGCATTGGAGGGCGGAAGCAACGTCAAACGTCACTTTTACATTCCTTGTAATAGGAATAGAAGTGACCCAAATTTTTTTTTAAGGACAGTGTAAAAATCAAAAAATTTAAAGTTAAATAAATGTAGTGCTTACCACCCTCTCCTCCTTGTCTTTTGGCTCCTCGCAGGAGGAAAGGGCACCTCCAGCTCTATAGGCCCGTACCCTCCTGTGTGAGGAGGTTGAGCGGTGTTGTGATGGGTCCCCACAGCCAGATACTCCCACAGAATGGTTCTTATCCCTATAGCCAATAAAGACAAGTCTCTTTTTCCCCCAATGACTTCAATGTCCACACCAGCTGTAACTCCAACGTAGAGTTTGTTGTTCTTAAACGACAGTCTCTGATAGGAAAGGTTGGAGAGAGAACAGGACAGCATAAGATGTGGGAGAGGTCCAGGTACAAACGTAATACACTTCACTGCTTGGCTTCACAAGCAGACTTAGCCCATTTGGATAGTCTCTCTAGATAGGGACTAGCAGCCAAAATGGTACTCGAACTAACCGCACAATCACTACAAAAACTGGTACACTTGGTCTCTGCCACAGACCTGGTGAACTTGGTCTCTGCCCCAGACCTGGTGAACTTGGTCTCTGCCCCAGACCTGGTGAACTTGGTCTCTGCCCCAGACCTGGTGAACTTGGTCTCTGCCCCAGACCTGGTGAACTTGGTCTCTGCCCCAGACCTGGTGAACTTGGTCTCTGCCCCAGACCTGGTGAACTTGGTCTCTGCCACAGACCTGGTGAACTTGGTCTCTGCCACAGACCTGGTGAACTTGGTCTCTGCCACAGACCTGGTGAACTTGGTCTCTGCCCCAGACCTGGTGAACTTGGTCTCTGCCACAGACCTGGTGAACTTGGTCTCTGCCACAGACCTGGTGAACTTGGTCTCTGCCCCAGACCTGGTGAACTTGGTCTCTGCCACAGACCTGGTGAACTTGGTCTCTGCCACAGACCTGGTGAACTTGGTCTCTGCCACAGACCTGGTGAACTTGGTCTCTGCCACAGACCTGGTGAACTTGGTTTCTTTAAAGCTTGGCCTCTTTGTAAGGAGAAGACATCCCTCCAGAGAGTTACCGGGCCCCTTCCTTCACCGTAACTTCTCACCAGTCCCTCGGAACGGTCTTTCCCCGGCCTCCTCGTCTAAGATGTGGGTCCCCTCGCAAGGTGGCACCCTGAGATTCCTCGATCCTTGACGGGCCCCAGCCGAAGGTGCTGGGCCCAAGGCCTTCAGTTGCAGCCCCAGGGCTAAAGGTGCCTGGGTCTGATTCACCGACCTCCGTCCCTGGGCCAAAGGTGCCCAGGGCGGACAGGAACACACACTCCCTGGGAGTAGGACTCCCGACGATGAACCCTGAACAGGCAGCGTCTGCCCCTTTTATATCCTCTCCCAGCATACACAGCATGCCGACCACTCCCACTGTATGGTTGCCGAGAGGGGACAAACAAGGCACAGCACTGTATCAGCAGTTCAACCCTGGCCCACTATGGCAGCGCCACCTGCAGGCCACAGGGAACAGTACACCTGCAGACAAAATGGTTGATAATGTCCCAACAATTTAGGTGTTTGAGCATAACTACCACTCAAACACTACCCCTAAATTGAGGACCCCGCTACATAAATAAGAAAAAATAAAAATTAAAGTGCACCTTTCTTCTGAGCTCGCACGCAGAAGCGAACGCATACGTAAGCCGCGCCCGCATATGAAAATGGTGTTCAATCCACACATGTGAGGTATTGCCGCGATCATTAGAGCGAGAGCAATAGTTTTAGCCCTAGAGCTCCTCTGTAACTTTAAATTGGTAACCTGTAGAATTTTTTAAATGTCACCTATGGAGATTTTTAAGGCTAATGCCGCGTACACACTATCGATTTTCTCGACGGTGAAAACACCGTCAAGAAAATCGACGGGAAAAACGAGGGAACGGCTTGGTTCCCTACACACGTCCGTTTTTCCTGACATTTTTTTTTTGTCGAGAAAAACGACCGTGTGTGGGCTCCGTGGCAGTGTTTCCCTATGGGAAAACTGCTGCGGAAAAAAAAAGACGGGAATCACGACGAGAAAAATTAGAGCATGTTCTAATTTTTCTCGTCGTGAATAATGCCATTTTTCCCATCGTTGTTAAAAAAAAAAAAAATGTAATTTTTCCCGACGGGAAAAATGATCGTGTGTACGCGGCATAAAGGTTTGTCACCATTCCACGAGCGGGTGCAATTAATAATTTTTTGTGTGTGAATGAATAACTCCTGCGCTGTCTGACAATAAAACTAAAACCTTGGGGACGCTGCTGCAAACACCTGAAAATCGGATCCTAAACAGAAAAAAGTGGGTACGTGAATAAATGGTGGTATTTGCGCTGCAAAGAAAAGGGGAGAGAGTGATGGAAAGCAAGCAATATTGTAGGTGTATAAAAAAAGTAGTGTCCGTCTAAAACAATAATGCAACGTGATGGATACTACGTGAAAGGAACGTGACCGGTTAAATGATCCAGTAGAAAAGTCTGTGTCACAATACAAATAAATAAGGGATAAATCCAGTAAACTCAGTGTCAAGTAAACAATCAATGTATACAAACTACATTAGTATAAACCTTCATACATAACATAAAGGATAGAGCATAATTAAACGTGAAAGAAACATGACCACATAAAAATAGAAATATAATCAAACAGTGATCCAGTAGAAAAGTCTGTTGCACAGTACAAAGTGGTGGAAAGTAAGTCCAACAAAAATCTGTGTCAGGTATGCAATATCAATCCCATCACCAGAGAAAGGGTAAGTGCCAGGATCTTCAGTGATGACACCTGTGTGTCTGCAAGCCGCTCACCTTACTGCCGTAAGGTATATGGCATAAATGGTCTCAGGTGAAGGATGCAATGATGTCTTCCTGTCTATGGTGGTCTTGGTTTATTTTTTATTTTTTTCACACTCAATGATGAGTGTGAACATAGGAAAAAAACATAGAAAGGCTCATGGCACAATTCCTTATGATAGACAAGAGAGGAACAGATGGCAGCTGACCCAACAGAGATGCACTTACTTTAAAGCCCTGTACACACGGGCGAGAATCCCTTCAGGAAAAAAACGTTGTTTTTCCTCACAGGATTCCTGGCAAGCTTTTCTTGTCAAGCCCTGTGTACACACGCACATTCAAAAGAACCACCGTTCTTTTGAATGGCAAGAACGCGGTGACGTCATTGACTACGACGAGCATGCGCTCGTCACATTCGATGCCGTCGCTGCCATCTTGCTTCACCCTACACTACCCTTGTAAGCTACCGCGCATGCGTCAAAGTCACATCGAGCATGCGCGGGCTTACCTGGGGACAGGTAAGCATACAAGCCTCATACACACGCACAACACTGGTTCTCTATTTTTCTCGTCGAGATTCCCGGCAGTTTTCCAGACGAAACCATACACATAAACGGTTTTCTCGGCAAAAAGCTCTCCCAGCAGTTTTCTTGCAGAGAAAACCGGCCGTGTGTACGAGGCTTTAGAGAATATAACCGGGACAACAATCCACGAACGCCGAGTTTGTAAGCCTTTGCATAAAGTCCTTACGCTGCCTTGAGATCTAAACTCCCTCCATCCCAGGCTCGATATATATATATGAGGTAAATTAAGAAAGAGAGGTGCCCATAGTGTAATCCCGTAGTAAAAACAGTTTATTAGACCAACAATATAAAAAACAAACTCACATTTGTAATGGAAGAAAGTGCAGCAAACCAAAATCCTAAAAGTTTATTTATTTTTAATATTTATTTTTTTATTGCTTTTATTGAGAAATTTTTCGCAATACATATCAGAGTGTAAAACTATACAGAGAGTACAAAAAAGAGGAGTAAACTCCAAAGGACCAATTAACAGAGTCAATCTTATATAGCACACAAGTGCAGGGAGTCATCCAACCATAATAATAACATACTAATAACCAGGGCTTTTTTTCCTCAGACAATAGGTGCAGGAACTCCCCTTTTCCGAGTCACTTGTTTTCTCCGCCCCTTCCCACCTCCGAGCAACGTCCCTTGGTTCCATCCCCTACCCACCTCCCAGTACCGCCCCTTTTAGACAATACAGAACCAAGTATCATTTTGTTGTGCTAAGTAATTTGTATGGAATTTGGTTTCCCCTTCAGCCAGTAACAATAGATCCCCCTAACAATGTACCACCCACAACAAAATCCCCCCCCCCCAACAACAATAGACTCCCGGCAGCATCAACAGATCTCCGCACAGGCAGCATTAATAGACTCTCTGGCAGCCATCAACAATAGACCCCTCCCCCAACAGTAGATCTCCTTCAGCAACAATAGACCCCCTCCAGCTAGAATAAATCCGCCAGCAGTGAGCATCAATACCCTGCAGCACACCCCAGCACCCCTTGACATTACATACAGTCAGTCCAGGAGGGGCCGGAACTGCGTTTCCCCGCATTCCCGCTGAAAAAAAGCCCTGCTAATAACATAGTAAAGTAAAAATAAAGCATTCATTCAAATAGGAAGAGGACCAGCATTTATTCAAACAGGAAGAGGACCAGCATTCATTCAAACAGGAAGATGACCAGCATTCATTCAAACAGGAAGAGGACCAGCATTCAAACAGGAAGAGGACCAGCATTCATTCAAACAGGAAGAGGACCAGCATTCAAACAGGAAGAGGATCAGCATTTATTCAAACAGGAAGAGGACCAGCATTAATTCAAACAAAAAGAGGACCAGCATTCATTCAAACAGGAAGAGGACCAGCATTCATTCAAACAGGAAGAGGACCAGCATTCAAACAGGAAGAGGATCAGCATTTATTCAAACAGGAAGAGGACCAGCATTAATTCAAACAAAAAGAGGACCAGCATTCATTCAAACAGGAAGAGGACCAGTATTCATTCAAACAGAAAGAGGACCAGCATTCAAACAGGAAGAGGATCAGCATTCATTCAAACAGGAAGAGGACCAGCATTAATTCAAACAAAAAGAGGACCAGCATTCATTCAAACAGGAAGAGGACCAGTATTCATTCAAACAGGAAGAGGACCAGCATTCAAACAGGAAGAGGATCAGCATTCATTCAAACAGGAAGAGGACCAGCATTAATTCAAACAAAAAGAGGACCAGCATTCATTCAAACAGAAAGAGGACCAGCATTCATTCAAACAGGAAGAGGACCAGCATTCAAACTGGAAGAGGATCAGCATTCATTCAAACAGGAAGAGGACCGGCATTAATTCAAACAAAAAGAGGACCAGCATTCATTCAAACAGGAAGAGGACCAGCATTAATTCAAACAAAAAGAGGACCAGCATTAATTCAAACAAAAAGAGGACCAGCATTCATTCAAACAGGAAGAGGACCAGTATTCATTCAAACAGAAAGAGGAGCAGTATTCATTCAAACAGGAAGAGGACCAGCATTCAAACAGGAAGAGGATCAGCATTCATTCAAACAGGAAGAGGACCAGCATTAATTCAAACAAAAAGAGGACCAGCATTAATTCAAACAAAAAGAGGACCAGCATTCATTCAAACAGGAAGAGGACCAGCATTCATTCAAACAGGAAGAGGACCAGCATTCTTTTAAACAGGAAGAGGACCAGCATTCATTCAAACAGGAAGAGGACCAGCATTCAAACTGGAAGATGATCAGCATTCATTCAAACAGGAAGAGGACCAGCATTAATTCAAACAAAAAGAGGACCAGCATTCATTCAAACAGGAAGAGGACCAGCATTAATTCAAACAAAAAGAGGACCAGCATTAATTCAAACAAAAAGAGGACCAGCATTCATTCAAACAGGAAGAGGACCAGTATTCATTCAAACAGAAAGAGGACCAGTATTCATTCAAACAGGAAGAGGACCAGCATTCAAACAGGAAGAGGATCAGCATTCATTCAAACAGGAAGAGGACCAGCATTAATTCAAACAAAAAGAGGACCAGCATTAATTCAAACAAAAAGAGGACCAGCATTCATTCAAACAGGAAGAGGACCAGCATTCATTCAAACAGGAAGAGGACCAGCATTCTTTTAAACAGGAAGAGGACCAGCATTCATTCAAACAGGAAGAGGACCAGCATTCAAACTGGAAGAGGATCAGCATTCATTCAAACAGGAAGAGGACCAGCATTAATTCAAACAAAAAGAGGACCAGCATTCATTCAAACAGGAAGAGGACCAGCATTAATTCAAACAAAAAGAGGACCAGCATTAATTCAAACAAAAAGAGGACCAGCATTCATTCAAACAGGAAGAGGACCAGCATTCATTCAAACAGGAAGAGGACCAGCATTCTTTTAAACAGGAAGAGGACCAGCATTAATTCAAACAAAAAGAGGACCAGCATTCATTCAAACGGGAAAAGGACCAGCATTCAAACAGGAAGAGGATCAGCATTCATTCAAACAGGAAGAGGACCAGCATTAATTCAAACAAAAAGAGGACCAGCATTAATTCAAACGGGAAGAGGACCAGCATTCATTCAAACAGGAAGAGGACCAGCATTCATTCAAACAGGAAGAGGACCAGCATTCATTCAAACAGGAAGAGGACCAGCATTCATTCAAACAGGAAGAGGACCAGCACTCATTCAAACAGGAAGAGGACCAGCATTCATTCAAACAGGAAGAGGACCAGCATTCATTCAAACAGGAAGAGGACCAGCACTCATTCAAACAGGAAGAGGACCAGCACTCATTCAAACAGGAAGAGGCCCAGCATTCAAACAGAAAGAGGATCAGCATTCATTCGAACAGGAAGAGGACAAGCAGACCACAGAGCAGTGAGCGCGCAGGAGCCGCCGATAACGGCATGTCACCTGAAGCAACGACACCAACGAGCCGTTGCTTCAGTGTGCATGTGCCGATGACGTGGGCACATGCTGATACAGGGGATATCTTCTAAACCGTGCAGGTTTAGAAGATATCCGGGGTAGCTACATGTAAACCTTGTTATAGGCTTACCTGTAGTCAAAAGTGGGTTGTAAGGGTTTACAACCACTTTAACTCTCCAGCATCTTCTAAAAAAGAAAATCAGTTTTGGGTGAACATCCACAATCTACAGGTCTATACATCAAACCTAAAAAGAAACAATGCCAGAGAAAAGGGAGGCTCAGAGGAATTTGGATAAAAAAAAAAAAAAAAAAGGGACTGTCCTTTGTCCAAAAGAGAAACTGTTCCCAGCCTTTGTAAAGGTTATACAGAAAAGCGATTTCAGGTTTCAGATGAAAGTAGATAAACAAGCGCACAGTCGCACACACATACTCTGCATTCAGTCTACCACCCTCCCTCCCTTGCTCTCTGTCCCAGTTTAAAACACAGGAGACTGGGATAAACCATTAAGGAAATGGGTTAAACAGCCATATTCCATGTGTGTCGGTCCATTGCCAGGCGTAGGTGGGAAGTGCGAGGAGGGTGAACCAAAAACAGACCAAGGGAGGAAGAGAGAGGATTGTGAGGGGGAATGGAGAGGAGATCTGACGCCTGTACATTCACTGCCAGATTCCCAGCTAAGAAGCAGGAAGCGCAGACTTGCCAACAAACTCTGTTCTAGCTGCTCTGTGCCCATTGTTACAGATGCTTTGTTCTCACTGCTGCATACACTGCGGTTACTATTTATTGTTCTGCGCACATCACCCTGTACATAGTATCAATTGTCGGTAATCCATAACAAGAAAAAAACAGTCCTAGTTGCTATCTATTTCACTTACAGCAGCGTTGACTTAAATCTGAATTCCAGTCACTAACCCTTTCATTTAAATATGTTTCTCAATGGCCACAAAGAATATAAATCTGCTCTGTGCACAATAGATGCCTTTTCAAACCCAGTAAATGTAGCAGTGACATCATCACTGTGCTCCACCCACTACAGGCTGCCTGCAGAAAACTACAGGAGGGGGCGGAGACAAGACCCACCTCCCTGCACAAGGAGAGAGAGCAGCAGTGACAGGTCTTTTTTTACAGGAAGTTGTTGCACAAAGGCAAAGTGTCACACTGGATTATCGCACGGTTCTGGAAGAAATACACAAAGCACACCAAGATTACAATAAGAATACACACTTGTATTTAAACAATATTTTTTATACTGGAGTTCAGCTTTAAATGTCAGCCTGGCCTGTGCTTAAAGCCCAACTCCACCTTTTTTTGAGAAAACTAAAACTATCATTTGCCCACAGTTTGTAAAAAAAAATAAAAAATACATTTACTGCAATACTCAGCTTCGGGCTCAGCTGATCACAGATAAGGGTAAAGGGCCAATCACAGCAGCCCTTTACCACGTGATCAGCTGTGTCCAATGACAGCTGATCATGGATGTAAACACAAGCCAGTATCGGAAGAGAGCTGATAACCAACCTGTGTTAAAGTGTCCTGATTATTTAATCAGTACCCACATGTGCTGCCAATTAGTGCCCACCAGTGCTGCCAATCCGTGCCCACCAGTGCTGCCAATCAGTGCCTACCAGTGCTGCCAATCAGTACCCACCAGTGCTGCCAATCAGTGCTGCCAATCAGTGCCCAAGAGTGCTGCCAATCAGTACCACAGGTGCTGCCATTTAATGCTCATCAGATCCCAGTCACTGTGTGCTGCTACTACCCCTCATACATCAACAGTGCCCACCAGTGCTGCCAATCAGTGCCCATCAGTGCCCACCAGTGCTGCCAATCAGTGCCTACCAGTGCTACTAATCAGTGCACACCAGTGCTGCCAATCAGTGCACACCAGTGCTGCCAATCAGTCCCCACCAGTGCTGCCAATCAGTGCACAACAGTGCTGCCAATCAGTACCCACCAGTGCTGCCATTTAATGCTCATCAGATCCCAGTCACTGTGTGCTACTACTACCCCTCAAACATCAACAGTGCCCACCAGTGCTGCCAATCAGTGCCCACCAGTGCTGCCAATCAGTGCCTACCAGTGCTACTAATCAGTGCACACCAGTACTGCCAATCAGTGCACACCAGTGCTGCCATTTAATGCTCATCAGATCCCAGTCACTGTGTGCTGCTACTACCTCTCATACATCAACAGTGCCCACCAGTGCTGCCAATCAGTGCCCACCAGTGCTGCCAATCAGTCCCCACCAGTGCTGACAATCAGTGCACACCAGTGCTGCCAATCAGTACCACAGGTGCTGCCATTTAATGCTCATCAGATCCCAGTCACTGTGTGCTGCTACTACCCCTCCATAGATCAGTGCCAGCCTGTGTTGAAAGGGATAAATAAAAAGGATACCCCTAGACTAATCATCGAGCCAGAAGAGTGACTGAGTTTGTATGCCTGGCTGTGAATACACTAGTTTAGGAAAGAACCTTGGTTGGGACCATTCAGGGGTGAGCGCTACACACATCACTATACAATACACACTGCTGCAGGTCAGTCCACCACAACAAACCATGAGTAACTGGTTAGGTGCCAGTCCGGCTCGTACCCTAGAAGATCAGGAAGACAAAGATGGATGACCACACATTGATGACAGTAAAAAATCCAATATAATGCCGCGTACACACGGCCGTTTTTCTCGTCGAGAAAAACGAAATTTTTTCCTTTCGACGAGAAAAACGATCATCTGTGGGCTTTTTGACGTTTTTTTCGACGAGAAAAACGGCATTAAAAACGACGAGAAAAATTAGAACATGTTCTAATTTTTCTCGTCGTTTTTTTCCGACATGTTTTCCGCTGCAGTTTTCCCATAGGGAAACACTGCCACGGAGCCTACAGACGGTCGTTTTTCTCGTCAAGAGAAAAAATGATGTGAAAAACGACCGTGTGTGGGGAACAAGCCGTTCCCTCGTTTTTAATGTCATTATTCACGGCGGTTTTTTAACCGCCGTGAATAATGATCGTGTGTACGCGGCATTAGTTATGACTAAGTGCCTTTGGCATGAAACACATTAACATTTACTTCTTACCTGTGTGCTGTGATTCTGTGAATGTTTTAAATATTAGCAATAATGAGCTTGACTTTTACTGTGATCAGTGTGGTCATCCATCTTTGCCACCCTTTGTGCATGTGTTGGCATTCAGCTTCTGCTGGTTGCTTTGCTGATGTCCTTGCATGTCAGTGCACACACATGAGGGTGGCTCCAGGGGACCCCTGCAAGGCAATGGAGCCACCCTCTAGGTGGATACAGCTTTTGATGACACATTGTTCTGCAAAGAAATGCTAGAAAGAAAAAAGGGAACAGCAACAACACAAGTACTTGAGGTATATACACTCACTTTATTAGGTACATCTGTTCAATTCCTTGGTAACACAAATTTCTAATCAGCCCATCCCATGGCAACAACTCAATGCATTTAGGCATCTAGATGTGGTGAATACGACTTGCTGAAGTTCAATCTGAGCTTTAGAATGGGGAAGAAAAGGGATTTATCTAAGTGACTTTGAACGTGGCATGGTTGTTGGTGCCAGACGGGCTGGTCTGGGTATTTTAAAAGCTGCTGATCTACTGGGATTTTTACGCATAACCATCTTTAGGGTTTAAAGAGAATGGTCCAAAAAAGAGAAAATATCCAGTGAGCGGCAGTTGTGTGGGGGGAAATGCCTTGTTGATGTCAGAGGTCAGAGGAGAATGGGCAGGCTGGTTTGAGATGATAAAAAGGGAACAGTAACCCAAATAACCACTCGTTACAACCAAGGTATGCAGAATACCATCTCTGAATGCACAACACATCGAACCTTAAAGCAGATGGGCTACAGCAGCAGAAGACCACACCGGGTGCCACTCCTGTCAGCTAAGAACAGAAAACTGAGGCTATAATTCGCATAGGATTTCCAAAATTGGACAATAGAAGATTGGAAAAATGTTGCCTGGTCTCATGAGTCTCGGTTTCAGCTGCGACATTCAGATGGAGGGTCAGAATTTGGTGTAAACAACATGAAAGCATCGATCCATCCTGCCTTGTATCAATGGTTCAGGCTGGTGGTGTAATGGTGTGGGGGATATTTTCTTGGCACACTTTGGGCCCCTTAGTACCAATTGAGCCTCGTTTAAACACCACGACCTACCTGAGTATTGTTGGTGACCATGTCCAGCCCTTTATGACTACAGTGTACACATCTTCTGATGGCTCCTTCCAGCAGGATAATGCACCATGTCACAAAGCTCCAATCATCTCACCACTGGTTTCTTGAACATGAAGCCCTGTACACACGATCAGATATCCTATGGATTCTAATCCGATGGTTTTGTCCATCGGAAAACCGATGAAGCTGACTTCCATCAGTCTTGCCTACACACCATCAGTCAAAAAACTGACCGTTCCAAACGCGGTGATGTAAAACACTCCAATGAGCCGAGAAAAATAAAGTTCAATGCTTCTGAGCATGCGTCGACTTGATTCTGAGCATGCGTGGGTTTTTTATCCGATGGACTTGCCCATAGACGATCGGAATTTGCTATCGGTTTTTGATCCATCAGAAAAATGTAAAACATGTTCTATTTTTTAAAACCGATGGAAAAAAGACAGATGGGTCCCATACACGATCGGTTTGTCCGATGAAAAAAGTCCATCGGACTGTTTTCATCAGTAAAACCGATCGTGTGTACAGGGCTTTACAATGAGGTCACTGTACTCCAATGGCCTCCACAGTCACCAGATCTCAATCCAATAGAGCACCTTTAGGATGTGGTGGAATGTTTCCAACGCTTTGTTGAATCTATGCCACGAAGAATTAAGGCAGTTCTGAAGGCAAAAAGGGAGTCCAACCCGGTACTAGCAAGGTTGGCAGTTTGACATGCCTGCTTTAGGCCAAAAATGTAGAGATCAACAGCGTTGAAGTTTCAGTTGTGGCTTAAGCTCTCTGTATGGAGTTTGTATGTTTTCTCTATGTTTGTAGAGGTTTGTCCTGGTTTCCTCCCACAGCCCAGAAATATGTTTTTTATTCCATCTATGTGTGTTTACCCAGAAAACGCATTCTGTGCGCCGCAGGTCACTGGAGTTCATTGCAGAAATGTGGAAATGGAAAGTCTCACTGTTTACAAGGGTAGCTTGTAAGATTCTACAATATACAAACGTCTGATTGGTTGCTATAGGTGATAAATTTTTGCCTTTGCTCCATCGAGCTTCATAAATCTGAAAAATGGAAATTGTTCTGATTATTTTATTCTGGATTCAGTGCAGAGGTTCTGCAGTTCTTTACAGAGTTCTGGGAAATACCGACATCATTCTCTGCTCTCAAAGGTGTTTACAACCCAAAGTCCTCATTATGGAAAATACATTTTTAGGCAGGCCATACATTATGCGATTCTCTTTCCTTTAACCAGTTCAGCCCCGGACCATTTGGGTGGTCAAAGACCAGGCCACTTTTTGCGATTCGGCACTGCGTCGCTTTAACTGACAATTGCGCGGTCGTACGACGTGGCTCCCAAACAAAATTGACGTCCTTTTTTCCCCACAAATAGAGATTTATTTTGGTGATATTTGATCACCTCTGCGGTTTTTATTTTTTGCGCTATAAACAAAAATAGAGCGACAATTTTGAAAAAAATTCAATATTTTTTACTTTTTGCTATAATAAATATCCCCAAAAAATATTTAAAAAAAAAAACATTTATTTTCCTTAGTTTAGGCCGATACGTATTCTTCTACATATTTTTGGTAAAAAAAAAACGTAATAAGCGTTTATTGATTGGTTTGCGCAAAAGTTATAGCGTTTACAAAATAGGGGATTGTTTTATGGCATTTTTATACATTTTTTTTTTTTTTTACTAGTAATGGATTTTTTTTCGTGACTGCGACATTATGGACACTTTTGACACATTTTTGGGACCATTGTCATTTTTACAGCGATCAGTGCTATAAAAATGCTCTGATTACTGTGAAAATGACACTGGCAGTGAAGGGGTTAACCACTAGGTGGCGCTGTAGGGGTTAAGTGTTCCCTGCATAGTCAGATGACACCGATCTCCCCTCCGAGTACACGGAGCCGAGATCAGTGTCATTGTCACTAGTGAGAGTGGGGAGATGCTTGTTTACACAAGCATCTCCCTGCTCTATACCTCTGTGAGAAGATCGCGGGGATCCCTACGGTGACTGAGTCCACGGGACCCGCGGTCCGACTCACGGGGAAGGCGGCAGGGTCGCGAGCGTGCCGCCGGCGGCGCGCTCGTGACCACACGGCAGGCATTTAAAGGGCCACGAACAGGTACGTGATTATGCCTGTCCGTGCCATTCTGCCGACGTATATCTACAGTGCGAGGTCCTTAAGTGGTTAACCATAGGTTGAAGGAAAGAAAACGGCTTGGTTTCCCTATCAACACAGTCAGTTTTGGTGGGGGAATCCCTTCCATTGAGCTATTGTATTCCTACAACGAGAGGTTTCCCCGCTGTCAGAATACAGTGATCACTGCCTGGGTTCTGTGTTTAGAAGTGACAGTAGTGAGCGTCCAGTGGCGGAGATGGCGGAACTCCACCATGTTCCAGCTGAAAAAAAGCCCTGGTGTCATCCCTCTGGCGGGGGTCACCTGGGTGCAGTCCGCACCCTCATAGGGATGCCACTGCCCACTGGAGCCACACACTGGGCACCAGTGGCGGTGCGTCCATAAGGGGCGCATGGGCGCCGCCCCCTCTCTTCTGTCACCTCTCTATCACCATAGATAGATTCATGAAATGTTTTTTTTTTTTTAAAGGTTAACTTTTTTTATTGTTTTTATAAACATAACAAATAATAGTTTCACAGGTGTATAATCATAGTGAAAATCGCTTCAGTCAAAGTGCAATACAATAATCAGGTATACAGGTAAACATTGTAAAAAAGTATACAGAAAATGTCATCACGTAGCACAATCTACTCTAGTCAGGGCCTAGGCACTGGCAGTTTTGGAACCATAATATCCCTATTAAAAGCTGTACCCTAGGGGGCAGGTGGTATGGTACTATCTGAGTTAACCCAGGAGTTCCATATTTTGGAGAACTTTTTTGGGCATCCTCTAGCTTCGTATGTTAACTTATATAGTGGTATCGCTTGGTTGACAATGGTAAGCCAAAAGTTTATGTAGAAAGGTCATATATTTTAAGCTATTTTTACTGACTGCAATTTGTGCTTAATTAAGGAACTTAGCCCCCGAATGCGCATGTTACATGATATTATCATAGTTTGTTTAGTTCAGTGATGTCAAGAACAAAGCATGGTGGGCATTGTAGTGCAAGAGACAGAGACTCTATTACCGTGGGTTGGATTAAGACTACAATACCCACAATGCCACTGTGCTACGTGAAGACGGTGCGCCACCGCACAGCCTGTTGGAAGAACTGATTTAAGGGATAGGCGGAGCCTCGGCTCGCTCTCTCGGGACGCCATCTTCAACAGGCAAGAGGCCTGCTGTGAGTGCGCCTAGGCCGGAGAAGCCTGGGCCTAAAGTTCCAGAGGGAAAGGATCGCCTGACGAGGGATCCTTGTGGACAGCCTCGCTGATCAAGCCAGAGAGGGATCGGTCTACACTTCACAGCATCTGGAGTCACCTATCCACCGGCACCTTGTGAACGGCTGCGCGGAGGACCAGGGGTCTCGTGTTACGGAGAGACTGAGAACAAGGAGAGGTTCCAGACGGAGTGTACCGGCGAGGTGTTTAGAAATAGAACTTGTTTAAATATTTTCCGATGGAAAAAAAACCGATAGGAAATTCCGATCGTCTGTGTGGAACTCCATCGGAGAAAAAACCCACGCATGCTCAGATTTAAGTCGACGCATGCTCGGAAGCATTGAACTTAATTTTTCTTGGCTCGTCAGAGTGTTTTACATCACCGCGTTTTGGAAGGTCGGAATTTGGTCTGATGGTGTGTATGCAAGACAGCTTTGAACGGAATTCCGACGAAAAATTCCATCGGGTTTTAGCCCATCGGAATTATGATAGTGTGTACGCGGCATAAGAGGATTGCAAATATTAGGAATCTCAGCTACAAAGCTGATGAAATCAGTGACATCCGTCCAGAACTTCCTTATCGGAGCACATTCCCACATCAGATGGAAGAATGTGCCATCGGCCATTCCACATCGAGTGCATAAAGGAGTGGATAATCTCTTTAATCTATATAACAAATACGGTGTAAAATATGATCTATACAATAGTTTGGTCTGGATCACCTTGTCCCTTGAGGAGATGACGGAAGGCACCTGCAGGGGAAGAATCTCTCCCCAGATCTCCTCCGTCAGCTCAGGTAAACTGCGCGCCATCTTTGTTCAATGGTGGCAAGCCTAGTGATCGTGGAGTGGAGTAGAGACTTATAGTAAGAAGACAAAACTATTGTGGTGTGGGAGGGATCAGTCAGTAAGTTTTCAAGTGGGGCAGTTTGCATCTCTATATTTCGTAGTCCGATTTGTTCAGCAGCGTTATGTCGTATCTGTAGATATTGAAAGTAGGCCGTGTGTGGGAGTCCAGAGTCTCTCTGGAATTCTGCAAAGGAGAGGAACATAGTGTCTGTAAATAAGTGTGATATTGTTTTTACCCCTTTCTTGAACCAGTATCCCCCGTCAGTTCTCTGATGAAATCCTGGTAGGCATAGGTTTCCCCATAGCGGGGCGTTGGGAGAATATATAGCTGGGGTACTGGGTGGTAACAGTTTAGAAATTCTAAAGATCCGCAGGGTCATGGCCAGAACAGTAACCCTTCATGCAATGGTTGAATCTATCTTTGGTCGCCGCTGCCACCCCCTATTCAGATGCCTGACCCCTTTTTGGGCGCCGGGTACCTGAATTACAGTGGCGGGGGTATTTTTTGTAAGCACCTGATTAGAGCCATAGGCTCTAATAGGCGTCCAACAAGGTGAATAGTGGGGCCATGCTGGGCGCTCGCTGTTCACTCATCGTTGTGTTAGAAAAGCGAATGCATATTCGCTTTCATAACATTGAACCGCCTCTCACCCGATCAGGTGCTCGGGTCTGTTACCTGTCACCTGATTGGCTGAAACAACAGGCATTGTGATTGGACGCCTATCAGGCGTCCAATCATAGCAGAGGACGGGAAGAGAGGACGGGAGAAGACATCAAGGAGCGTGGAGGACAGCGCCATGACCCGCTGCCCCACCGAGACACGGTAAGTGCCAGGCGGGCGGGGGATGCACACTGGCAACATTTGATGGGCACAGTAGCGGCAATTGATGGGCACACTGGCAGCAATTGGTGGGCACAGTAGCGGCAGTTGATGGGCACAGTAGTGGCAATTGATGGGCACACTGGTAGCAATTGATGGGCACAGCAGCGGCAATTGATGAGCACACTGGCAGCAATTGATGGGCACAGTGTCAGCAATTGATGGGTACAGTAGCTGCATTTGATGGCACAGTGGCAGCAATTTCTGGGTACAGTGGCTACGTTTGATGGGCACAGTAGCGGCAATTGATGGAACAGTGGCTGCGTTTGATGGCACAGTGGCTGCGTTTGATGGGCACAGTGGCTGCGTTTGATGGGCACAGTGGTGGCAATTGATGGGCACAGTGGCTGCAATTGATGGTTTTTTTTCAGTTTGTTTGCGCCCCCCCCCAAAAAAATTTGGGCACCAGCTGCCACTGCTGGGCACTAATGGGCTGCAAAAGAGCAGTATTGTGGGCACCAATCCATGGTTCCTGCAGCTACAGAAGTCATCAGGGGCTTGTTTTAATGCTTATTAACTGCTTGTTAAGTAAAGTTAGTGCTGAAGCTTTGTTGAAACCTTGCTAGTAGCTTTCTTAAGTGACAGTGAGCACTTCCACAAATAGATCTGTATTTAACATCCTTAGGATGGAGCAGAAGAGTGCTTTAAAAGCTTTAAGTAACATGCTTGAAGCCTGCTGAAAGATTTGAAAATGCTTGATAAATGCTTGCTGTTCAAACTGCTCTTTTACAAGCTAAAACCCATATGTAAAAGGCCTAAAGAACCCATCAGCTCAAGCCTGAAGATGTTCACACATACAGTATCTTAATAGGGGTGCACGCTGTCACTTTAAACAAGCTGTTAGCAGGCTTCAGCGCTAGCAGTTTGCCAAGGCAAAGACAGCTAGTGTTCCCAATAAATTATACATAAGTTGTAAATTAAATTTGCAAGTAAGTATATTTAACCATATTTTTTTTTTATTATTGGAATAAACTTTTTATGGGTCTTTAAAATATTTTAGCTGCGCACTGACCGGCGCTTAGATTTTTCATATATTTAGTTCTATTTTTAAACTCTAGTCAAGAAAAAAAAATCTGGATTTTGCTTTTTTCATAAATGCCATATCATTGGTGCTACACCCTAAAAAGGATTCTGGGGCATTGCACCCTGGGAATACAGTGGAACCTTGGTTTACGAGTAACGCGGTTAACGAGCATTTTGAATAACGAGCAACTTTTTTAGAAAAAATTCTGACTCGGTTTCCGAGTGTTGTCTCGCAAAACGAGCAGAATTCAAGCTAATGGGGCGTGCAGGAAATACTCAGAATCACTCGGAAATACTCCGTTCCTGAGTGTTTCCGAACCTTTCCGAGATTAGCCAAGCTGTTCCCGAGTATTTCCAAGGCTCTCTGGCGCCCCCACCTCTGGCCACATGCGGTATTGCATGCCATAGAAGTCAATGCGGAACTAATTATCTTTGTTTCCATTGACTTCTATGGAAAATTCGCTTTGATATGCGAGTGCTTTGGATTACAAGCATTCTCCTGGAACCTATTATGCTCGCAATCCAAGGTTCCACTGTATGTTAAAAAAACGACCTTACATAAACCCATGCTGGAACCTCTGCCTATGATGTGGAGATGACTTATCATAGCTGTCTCCTATTTTATTTTCAGCAGCCTGTCTACAAGGAATATACTGGCAATGCACAGATGTGTCTGTTACAAGAAGAATTCCTACATAAGTACACTGCAGCTGTGTCACAACCAAATGGAAGTTCATGCAAGTTTCTAGGACACATCCAGCCAACTTTCATTAGTTTGCATTTGGAGCTGACAGCAGAGGTGGACCCAAGGCCTATGTAATTTGTGCACAGGGGCCCATAAAAAAAGTTGTATCCCTGGTTCAGGAATAGGGATGAGCTTCGTGTTCGAGTCGAACATACGTTCGACTCGAACATTGGCTGTTCGATCGTTCGACGAAGATCGAACGATTTGGGCCGTTCGCGCCAAATTCGAGTGACGCGAACGGCCCACAATGCACTACGCCATCGCAGTGTCATCCAGGCGCTGTGATTGGCCAAGCATGCACTGTGACCCCGCATGCTTGGCCAATCACAGCGCCGGCAGCGAGGAGAGCAATGATTGGCCACAGGCAGGATGCCTGTGGCCAATTATTGCTGAGGGTGTTTAGTACACGCCCCACACTATAAAAGGCCGCCAGCACGGCGGCCTAGTGTAGTGTGTTCCGGAGCAGGGATAGAGTAGCATAGGCAGGGACAGTGACTGTTATTTCTTTCTTGCTTAACCTGGATTCCTTTAGTTTAGGGAAAGAGAAGGATAGGTAGGGAGAGTGTCAGTGTGTTTTGTGCTTCTGCTATAGTGTGCTTAAAAAAAAACATTTATTCTAGGGACAGAAAACTATAGGTAGGGACAGTGTCAGTTTCTTTCACTCTGCAAGTCCTTGTTTCCAGGGACCTGGAAGGACAGTGAGTGAATTGTCCTTTTGCTATATTGTGATTAAAAAAAACATTTATTCTAGGGACAGAAAACTCTAGGTAGGGACAGTGTCAGTTTCTTTCACTCTGCAAGTCCTTGTTTCCAGGGACCTGGAAGGACAGTGAGTGAATTGTCCTTTTGCTATATTGTGATTAAAAAAAACATTTATTCTAGGGACAGAAAACTCTAGGTAGGGACAGTGTCAGTTTCTTTCACTCTGCAAGTCCTTGTTTCCAGGGACCTGGAAGGACAGTGAGTGAATTGTCCTTTTGCTATATTGTGATTAAAAAAAACATTTATTCTAGGGACAGAAAACTCTAGGTAGGGACAGTGTCAGTTTCTTTCACTCTGCAAGTCCTTGTTTCCAGGGACCTGGAAGGACAGTGAGTGAATTGTCCTTTTGCTATATTGTGATTAAAAAAAACATTTTTTTCTAGGGACAGAAAACTGTAGGTAGGGAGAGTATTTTTTTTCTTTCACTCTGCAAGTCCTTGTTTCCAGGGACCTGTAAGGACAGTGAGTTAATTGTCCTTGTGCTATATTGTGCTGAAAAAAACATTTATTCCAGGGACAGAAAACTCTAGGTAGGGACAGTGTCAGTTTCTTTCACTCTGCAAGTCCTTGTTTCCAGGGACCTGGAAGGACAGTGAGTGAATTGTCCTTTTGCTATATTGTGATTAAAAAAAACATTTATTCTAGGGACAGAAAACTCTAGGTAGGGACAGTGTCAGTTTCTTTCACTCTGCAAGTCCTTGTTTCCAGGGACCTGGAAGGACAGTGAGTGAATTGTCCTTTTGCTATATTGTGATTAAAAAAAACATTTTTTTCTAGGGACAGAAAACTGTAGGTAGGGAGAGTATTTTTTTTCTTTCACTCTGCAAGTCCTTGTTTCCAGGGACCTGTAAGGACAGTGAGTTAATTGTCCTTGTGCTATATTGTGCTGAAAAAAACATTTATTCCAGGGACAGAAAACTCTAGGTAGGGACAGTGTCAGTTTCTTTCACTCTGCAAGTCCTTGTTTCCAGGGACCTGGAAGGACAGTGAGTGAATTGTCCTTTTGCTATATTGTGATTAAAAAAAACATTTTTTTCTAGGGACAGAAAACTGTAGGTAGGGAGAGTGTTTTTTTTCTTTCACTCTGCAAGTCCTTGTTTCCAGGGACCTGTAAGGACAGTGAGTTAATTTTCCTTGTGCTATATTGTGATTAAAAAAAACATTTATTCTAGGGACAGAAAACTCTAGGTAGGGACAGTGTCAGTTTCTTTCACTCTGCAAGTCCTTGTTTCCAGGGACCTGGAAGGACAGTGAGTGAATTGTCCTTTTGCTATATTGTGATTAAAAAAAACATTTATTCTAGGGACAGAAAACTCTAGGTAGGGACAGTGTCAGTTTCTTTCACTCTGCAAGTCCTTGTTTCCAGGGACCTGGAAGGACAGTGAGTGAATTGTCCTTTTGCTATATTGTGATTAAAAAAAACATTTTTTTCTAGGGACAGAAAACTGTAGGTAGGGAGAGTATTTTTTTTCTTTCACTCTGCAAGTCCTTGTTTCCAGGGACCTGTAAGGACAGTGAGTTAATTGTCCTTGTGCTATATTGTGCTGAAAAAAACATTTATTCCAGGGACAGAAAACTCTAGGTAGGGACAGTGTCAGTTTCTTTCACTCTGCAAGTCCTTGTTTCCAGGGACCTGGAAGGACAGTGAGTGAATTGTCCTTTTGCTATATTGTGATTAAAAAAAACATTTTTTTCTAGGGACAGAAAACTGTAGGTAGGGAGAGTATTTTTTTTCTTTCACTCTGCAAGTCCTTGTTTCCAGGGACCTGTAAGGACAGTGAGTTAATTTTCCTTGTGCTATATTGTGATTAAAAAAAACATTTATTCTAGGGACAGAAAACTCTAGGTAGGGACAGTGTCAGTTTCTTTCACTCTGCAAGTCCTTGTTTCCAGGGACCTGGAAGGACAGTGAGTGAATTGTCCTTTTGCTATATTGTGATTAAAAAAAACATTTTTTTCTAGGGACAGAAAACTGTAGGTAGGGAGAGTATTTTTTTTCTTTCACTCTGCAAGTCCTTGTTTCCAGGGACCTGTAAGGACAGTGAGTTAATTGTCCTTGTGCTATATTGTGCTGAAAAAAACATTTATTCCAGGGACAGAAAACTCTAGGTAGGGACAGTGTCAGTTTCTTTCACTCTGCAAGTCCTTGTTTCCAGGGACCTGGAAGGACAGTGAGTGAATTGTCCTTTTGCTATATTGTGATAAAAAAAAACATTTTTTTCTAGGGACAGAAAACTGTAGGTAGGGAGAGTGTTTTTTTTCTTTCACTCTGCAAGTCCTTGTTTCCAGGGACCTGTAAGGACAGTGAGTTAATTTTCCTTGTGCTATATTGTGATTAAAAAAAACATTTATTCTAGGGACAGAAAACTCTAGGTAGGGACAGTGTCAGTTTCTTTCACTCTGCAAGTCCTTGTTTCCAGGGACCTGGAAGGACAGTGAGTGAATTGTCCTTTTGCTATATTGTGATTAAAAAAAACATTTTTTTCTAGGGACAGAAAACTGTAGGTAGGGAGAGTGTTTTTTTTCTTTCACTCTGCAAGTCCTTGTTTCCAGGGACCTGTAAGGACAGTGAGTTAATTTTCCTTGTGCTATATTGTGATTAAAAAAAACATTTATTCTAGGGACAGAAAACTCTAGGTAGGGACAGTGTCAGTTTCTTTCACTCTGCAAGTCCTTGTTTCCAGGGACCTGGAAGGACAGTGAGTGAATTGTCCTTTTGCTATATTGTGATTAAAAAAAACATTTATTCTAGGGACAGAAAACTCTAGGTAGGGACAGTGTCAGTTTCTTTCACTCTGCAAGTCCTTGTTTCCAGGGACCTGGAAGGACAGTGAGTGAATTGTCCTTTTGCTATATTGTGATTAAAAAAAACATTTTTTTCTAGGGACAGAAAACTGTAGGTAGGGAGAGTATTTTTTTTCTTTCACTCTGCAAGTCCTTGTTTCCAGGGACCTGTAAGGACAGTGAGTTAATTGTCCTTGTGCTATATTGTGCTGAAAAAAACATTTATTCCAGGGACAGAAAACTCTAGGTAGGGACAGTGTCAGTTTCTTTCACTCTGCAAGTCCTTGTTTCCAGGGACCTGGAAGGACAGTGAGTGAATTGTCCTTTTGCTATATTGTGATAAAAAAAAACATTTTTTTCTAGGGACAGAAAACTGTAGGTAGGGAGAGTGTTTTTTTTCTTTCACTCTGCAAGTCCTTGTTTCCAGGGACCTGTAAGGACAGTGAGTTAATTTTCCTTGTGCTATATTGTGATTAAAAAAAACATTTATTCTAGGGACAGAAAACTCTAGGTAGGGACAGTGTCAGTTTCTTTCACTCTGCAAGTCCTTGTTTCCAGGGACCTGGAAGGACAGTGAGTGAATTGTCCTTTTGCTATATTGTGATTAAAAAAAACATTTTTTTCTAGGGACAGAAAACTGTAGGTAGGGAGAGTATTTTTTTTCTTTCACTCTGCAAGTCCTTGTTTCCAGGGACCTGTAAGGACAGTGAGTTAATTGTCCTTGTGCTATATTGTGCTGAAAAAAACATTTATTCCAGGGACAGAAAACTCTAGGTAGGGACAGTGTCAGTTTCTTTCACTCTGCAAGTCCTTGTTTCCAGGGACCTGGAAGGACAGTGAGTGAATTGTCCTTTTGCTATATTGTGATAAAAAAAAACATTTTTTTCTAGGGACAGAAAACTGTAGGTAGGGAGAGTGTTTTTTTTCTTTCACTCTGCAAGTCCTTGTTTCCAGGGACCTGTAAGGACAGTGAGTTAATTTTCCTTGTGCTATATTGTGATTAAAAAAAACATTTATTCTAGGGACAGAAAACTCTAGGTAGGGACAGTGTCAGTTTCTTTCACTCTGCAAGTCCTTGTTTCCAGGGACCTGGAAGGACAGTGAGTGAATTGTCCTTTTGCTATATTGTGATTAAAAAAAACATTTTTTTCTAGGGACAGAAAACTGTAGGTAGGGAGAGTGTTTTTTTTCTTTCACTCTGCAAGTCCTTGTTTCCAGGGACCTGTAAGGACAGTGAGTTAATTTTCCTTGTGCTATATTGTGATTAAAAAAAACATTTTTTCTAGGGACAGAAAACTGTAGGTAGGGAGAGTGTTTTTTTTCTTTCACTCTGCAAGTCCTTGTTTCCAGGGACAGAGAAGGACACCTGAAGGTAGCCCTTATTGCTTTTTTCCCATCTCCCTGCAGGCCATCTATTAGAATGTCTGGAAGGCAAACAAGGAGAGGCAGACAGTCAGGAGGCAATAAAAGAGGGCAAGCAGGCTCTGTGTCTGGGGGCAACAGTGCTGGTCGTGGACGCGGTGCATTGTCATCAGCACATGGCCATGGGACACGCTTGTCCTTCTTTTCGGCAGCTGGACATGTTGAGCCACATCATGCCGAAGACTTGGTAGAGTGGATGACCAAGCCCTCCTCCTCCTCCTCATCCTCTCTCACCCAGGCTCAGGGTACTGGAAAAGCAGCTGCCAAAGCGTCGTCTTCCCTGGTATCAATGTCAGACAAATCATCAGTCACTCCTTCCCTAGACCCACCATGTCCTCCTCCTGAGGAGTCCCCCGAACTGTTTCAGCACAGTGTTGGGTACATGCTCCAGGAGGATGCCCAGCGTTTCGAAGGGTCTGATGATGAAACCCAGCTAGAGGAAGGCAGTAGCGTGAGAGCAGACAGAGGGGATGCTCAAGAAGGACACCAATCTGGCAGTCATGTTCCAGCAGCTGCAGCATACTGCCAGATTGGCTCCAGTGATGAGGAGGGAGGGGATGATGAGGTCAATGACTCCACGTGGGTGCCTAATAGGAGAGAGGAGGAGGAGGAGGATGAGGAGGAGGCACATCTCCAACGAGGCAGGATGCCCTTTGGTGGCCAGCGTAAGGGCAGTACACCGACGGAATCACACCGCAGAGCTCCGCCTGTGCAGGGCGCTGCCTCTGCCCGTCATTCAAAAAGTTCTTTGGTGTGGGCCTTTTTTGAGGCTAGTGCATCAGATCGCACAGCTGCTGTTTGCAACATATGTCTCAAGCGTATATCGCGTGGCCAAAACATCAGCCGCTTGGGTACCACATGCCTGACCAGACATATGTTGACCTGCCATGCAGCTCGTTGGCAAGCCTACCTCAAAGACCCACACCAAAGAACAAAGCGGACCTCTCCTTGCACCGCATCAGCTGGGATCTCCAACCCCACTATAACTTCAGTCCTCTCTGAAACATGCACTGAGAGGAATGAAGGTGTAGAATTAGGTGTGTCACAGCCAAGTACTTGCGCCCACTCTGCTAGCAGTACACCGACGTCCGATTCTAGCAGGCAAATTTCCCTGCCCCAGCTGCTGGACCGTCGAAAGAAGTTCACTCCCAGCCATCCACATGCCCAGCGGTTGAATGCTAGCTTGGCTAAATTGCTAGCGCTTCAACTGCTGCCTTTTCAGTTGGTAGACTCGGCCCCCTTCCGTGAGTTTGTGCAATGTGCGGTTCCTCAGTGGCAGGTTCCCAAACGCCACTTTTTCTCACGGAAGGCTATTCCGGCTCTCTACCGGCATGTGGAAGGCAATGTCTTGGCCTCGCTGGACAGGGCGGTCAGCGGTAAGGTGCATATTACCGCTGACTCATGGTCCAGCAGGCATGGACAGGGACGTTACCTTTCTTTCACGGCCCATTGGGTCACTCTTTTGGCAGCTGGGAAGGATTCAGGACAAGGTGCAGTAGTGTTGGAGGTTGTCCCACCGCCACGCCTCCAAAATGCTACTACTGGTTGTGACACACCTCTCTCCTCCACCCCCTCCTCTTCTTCTTCCTCCATGGCCTCTTCCTGTGGTTTGTCCTATGAACCAGCGGTGCTCCGTAGCCGTTCACGGGGCTACGCAAGTACGCAGGCAAAAAGATGCCATGCCGTGCTTGCGCTGGTGTGTTTGGGGGACAGAAGCCACACTGGGGCAGAGGTCCTGTCTGCTCTGCAGGGCCAGGCCGAGAGGTGGTTGACGCCACGCCAGCTTAAGCCAGGAATGGTGGTTTGCGACAATGGCACCAACCTCCTCTCCGCCCTCCGACAGGGACAACTGACCCATGTGCCCTGTGTGGCTCACGTCCTTAACCTGGTGGTGCAGCGGTTCTTGGGCAGGTACCCGGGCTTACAGGATGTCCTGAGGCAGGCCAGGAAAGTCTGTGTGCATTTCCGCAGATCTTATAATGCCAGTGCTCGCCTGGCTGAGCTGCAAAAGGAGTTGAACCTGCCCAAGAACCGCCTTATATGTGACATGCCCACCAGGTGGAACTCAACGTTGGCCATGCTGCAGCGGCTGCACACGCAGCAGAGGGCCATCAATGAGTACCTGTGCGACTACGGCACCAGGACAGGGTCAGGGGAGCTTGGTTTTTTTTCTCCACGCCAGTGGGGCATGATCAGGGATGCATGCACTGTCCTGGCACCATTTGAGGAGGCCACGAGGATGGTGAGCAGTGACAGTGCATGCATCAGTGACACTGTACCTCTTGTCCACCTGTTGGAGCACACGCTGCGTGGAATAATGGACAGGGCACTTGAGGCAGAACAGAGGCAGGAAGAGGAGGACTTCCTTGCCTCTCAAGGCCCCCTTTACCCAGACAGTGTTCCTTCTGTCCCACCCATCGCACAGGAAGAGGAGGAGGAGGAGGAGGAGGAGGAGGATTGTGTCAGCATGGAGGTGGAGGCTGGCACTCAGCATCATCAGCAGCAGTCTTTTAGGGATGATTTACAGTCCCAAGAAACCAGTGGACTTGTACGTGGCTGGGAGGAGGTGGCTGCGGATCATGTCGTCCTTAGTGACCCAGAGGACTCCGGAGCGAATGCCTCAGCAAACCTACGCTGCATGGCCTCCCTGATCCTGCAAAGTCTGCGGAAGGATCCTCGTATTCTTCGGATCAAGGAGAGGGACCATTACTGGCTGGCCACTCTCCTTGATCCACGGTACAAGGGTAAGGTTGCGGACCTTATGTTACCGTCGCAGAGGGAGCAGAGGATGAGACAACTCCGGGAGGCCTTGCAGAAAGGTCTGTGCAACGCGTTCCCAGAGACTGGGAGGTTGCAAACTCCTGGTCCTGGACAACGAGTTGCTGAGGCTTCGGCCAGTCAAAGAAGGAGCGGTGGGGAAGGTGGCCGTCTGACCGATGCGTTCAGACAATTCTTTAGTCCGCAGCCCCAAAGTATGATTGGTTCCAGCAACCATCGCCAGCGTCTGATAAACATGGTGCAGGAATATCTAGGGGCAAGGTCAGACTTGGACACCTTCCCCACCGAAAATCCTCTGGCTTACTGGGTCTTGAGGATGGATCACTGGCCAGAGCTTGCACAGTATGCAATTGAGCTACTGGCCTGTCCTGCATCCAGCGTTCTTTCGGAACGCACATTCAGTGCTGCTGGAGGATTTGTCACGGATCACAGGGTGCGCCTGTCCACCGACTCGGTTGATCGACTGACTTTCATCAAGATGAACCAGTCTTGGATCACCACCAGCTACCACACACCTGATGCTGATATAACAGACTAATTGATTTTAAAATGTCACATCCCTTCAAGACTGATGCTGATGCTGAGTGCCTGTGCTGTTATGTTGACTGGCTATCCTCCTCCTCCGAGTCCTCAATGATACGATTGATGATGATAGCTTGGAAGATCATTTTTGTTTATGGGTGCCGCCACCAGTGCCTAACGCCCAATTTTTCAGCCCCTGTTTAACAGGGGCGTGTAATTACAATTTTTGAAGCAATACTTTGCAACAGGGCTCATTGCTGTGCTCCAAGTACAGTATCTGTGAGGAGTTGCAGTGTTGTGCCACCAGTGCCTAAGGCCCAATTTTTCAGCCCCTGTTTAACAGGGGCGTGTCATTACAATTTTTGAAGCAATACTTTGCAACAGGGCTCATTGCTGTGCTCCAAGTACAGTATCTGTGAGGGGTTGCAGTGTTGTGCCACCAGTGCCTAAGGCCCAATTTTTCAGCCCCTGTTCAACAGGGGCATGTAATTACAATTCTTGATCTAATAATTCACAGCAGGGCCCATTGCTGCACCCACCAAGAGTAACTGTCAGGGCTTACAGTGTTGTGGCACCAGCACCACCATCAAAGGCCCAATTTTTACTACCACTGTTCAACAATTATATGTAATTAAAATTCCTGATATAATAGTTGACAGCAGGGCGTTCCAGCACCAACCAAGAGTAACTGTGAGTGCTTACAGTGTTGTGCCAACACCAACAACTAAGGGGCCTATTTCTGCAGAGTATATACGGCAGGTCCCTACTTTCAAACATCCAACTTACAAACGACTCCTACTTGCAAACGCAAGAAGACAACAGGAAGTGAGAGGAAATCTACCACTAGGAAGGAAAATTCTCTCCTGTAAGAATAAATATGGGAGAAAGGTGTCTCCTCTGTACTGATGCTTTATCAGCAATCCTTGTTTCAAGAAAAACACCACATTTCAAAAACAGTTGTCATTGGGACGGAAAGTGAGGTGAAATGTTCTGAACAGGGGCACAGACAGCAAAACAAATGTTACAGGGGTGATAACCCTTACCTATGTTTTCCAAAAAGTTTAAAAATAGATTTTTGGGCTGGAGCTACACTTCAACAATGTACCTGTTCAAAATTACAAACAGATTCTACATAAGAACAAACCTACAGTCCCTGTCTTGTATGCACCGCCTGTATACGGCTGTTCAGAGTATATAGGGCCTTTTTTATTTTATGTGCGGGGTTCCCCTTAATATCCATACAAGACCCAAAGGGGCTGGTAATGGGCTGGGGTAGGGGGGGGGGGGTCATGGGGTAGCTATGCCATTTTTCTTAAAGAATTTCATCCATATTACCGGGACCAGACATTACATTAAAGCCGCAAGCAGTTTTAAATGGCTTTTTTTTCCTTTAGAAGTGTCATTTTGTGCAGGGACAGTTCTAAACACGGGAAACACGTGGCACTTCACAGGCATACTTTAGACACCCCCCAGGTACGATATTTAAAGGAATATTTGACTTTTTTTTTTTCACTTTATGCATCATTAAAATGACTGCTCCCGAAAAACGACTGTTTTTAAAACTTCTTTTTGCATTGATACATGTCCCCTGGTGCAGAACCCGGGTTCCCAAACCCTTTTTAGGACAATAACATGCATAATAGTTGTTATAATTAGCACTTTAGAATTCGAACGTTCGCATCCATTGTATTTAATAGGGTTCTAATGTTCGTTCGAACTTCCGGTCCGTTCGCGGGTTCTGGTGCGAACCGAACCCGGGGGTGTTCGGCTCATCACTATTCAGGAATATAGAGACTGCTGCACACTACAAGAGACTGCCAAGTTACACCATCCTTTCCCGACAAGGGTTCCTCTAGAAGTTTCTTGTGGTTCTTTAGGCGCAGGAGCAATTTTATTTCTGCTTGTCAACTATTTAACCAAATATCTTTTTTAGTTATTTGAAAGGAGACATTATCCTACTGACACCAAATGTAAGGAGCATTCTTCTCACTCACCACCTGTGTAATGTAGCTCATCTCTTACCACCATTCTAAAGTGGACCTTCTTATACTGACTAGCAATCTAAGCAGTGGCGGCCCATGCATGAAGGGTGCCCCCTCTCTCCAGCCACCCCTCTCTATGTATAATGGATAGATTCATATGCATAGCATGAATTTATCCATGGCCGCCGCTGCCCCTCTCTATTCAGGCGTCCGGACCCTTTTCGGACGCCGGGTGCCTGAATTAAAGAGGTGGGGTGTTTTTTTGAAGCACCTGATTAGTGGCATAGGCTCTAATAGGCTTCAAAAAAGGTGGACTTGGAGCGCAAAGCATTGCGCTCACAGTCCACCCAGATGTGTTATAAAAGCAAATGAATATTTGCTTTTCCAACACTGAATCGCCACTCCGCCAATCAGGAAGCGCGGGTATGTTACGTGGTTCTCGATTGGCTGAAAGCTTAGGCGATCCTATTGGATGCCTAGGAGAAGGGGAGGAGAGGCATGGCAGAAGCCGCCGTGATCTCAGAGGAAGACGCCATCCTGCTGCAGCCTGTCTCCCCCTGCCTAATGATCCCCACCCATTGGGTAAGTGCCGTTTGACCGGCAAACAGTGGTGAGTGAGGTGGTGGGGGGGTTGTTACCCCCCCCAAAGAAAAAAACACCAGCCACCACTGAATCCAAGTGGGCCCTTCTACCACTAACCACCAGTGTAAGGTGGACCTTCTCCTACTGACCCCCAATGTAAGGTGGACCATATCCTTTGACCACCAATCTAAGGGGGGGCTTATTCTTTGACCACTAATGTAAGGTGGACCTTCTCCTACTGACCACCAATCTAAGGGGGGGCCTTATCCTTTGACCACCAATATAAGATGGATCTTCTACTACTGACCACCAATCTAAGGGGGGCCTTATCCTTTGACCACCAATGTAAGGTGGATATTCTCCTATTGACTACCAATCAAATGGGAACTTCTCTCACTGACCACCAATGTAAGGTAAATCTTCTCTTAATGACCACCAATCTAAGGGGGCCCTTATGCTCTGTCCACCAATGTAAGAGGACACTACAATTTCTACGGTTTTTGTTTCTTTTCTTTTCTGACCTTTATTATTGTTCATTTAGTTACTTTATTATTACTGAAAACAGTAGTCGTATAGCGTGGGTGTGAAACATGCAAAGTATGGCACATTCCTTGCTTTTTTTTTTAACTATTCTTATATTTCAACTTACTGTTCATGCTAATGTACCCGGAGCTTTAGATACAGTTAGCAGGGGTTCCCTAAAATTGAAAAATTATTTCCAAGGGTTCCTTCATGTTTAAAAGGTTAAGAAAAGGCTTATGTACAGACTGTAAAGTTACAGACACCATGTAGAGACTGCCAACTGCAGAGCTAGACTGCCCAGGTACCAAGAGATGATGTCCACACTGCCTAGGTACTGAGACTACCCAGAGACTGTTCAGTTAGACAGAGAGATTGCCCAGTTAAAGCGGAGCTCCGCCGAAAAAAAAAAATATTAAAAGCCAGCAGTTACAGCTACAGCAGCTGTTGACTTTTAATATTAGGACACTTACCTGTCCTGGAGTCCAGCGACGGCCGCAGCAGAGGACGAGCAATCGCTCGTCACTCTGCTGCCCCCACCGTCATCCTCGGTGAGGGAACCAGGAAGTGAAGCCTTGCGGCTTCACTGCCCGGTTCCATACGGCGAGTCGCGCTGTGCCGTTCTGACTGGTCCCCCTGTGTTCTGGGAGCCGAGTGTCTCCCAGAACACTACGGGTATTCTGTGGGAAGTGACGTAATACCCGCAGAATACCCGCAGAGAGGACTCCCGGAAGTGGGTGCAAATACCTGTCTTAGACAGGTATCTGCACCCCCCTCCCCCCTGAAAGGTGTCAATTGTGACACCGGAGGGGGGGGATGGTTCCGATGAGCGGAAGTTCCACTTTAGGGTGGAGCTCCGCTTTAAGGAGACACTGCTTACAAACTGATCTTTTATAAGACAATGCTGTCTGGAGGTCATCAAGGGGCAATTGGACATTCCCTGGATCAACTTTATACTTAACCAGTGGCGGCTGGTGCTCAAATTTTTTTGGGGGGGCGCAAACAAACTGAAAAAAAAAACATAAATTGCAGCCACTGTACCCATCAAATGTAGCTACTGTGCCCATCAAAGGCAGCTACTGTGCCCATCAAACGCAGCCACTGTGCCATCAAATGCAGCCACTGTGCCCATCAAGCGCAGCCACTGTGCCCATCAAGCGCAGCCACTGTGCCCATCAAACGCAGCCACTGTGCCATCAAACGCAGCCACTGTGCCATCAAACGCAGCCACTGTGCCCATAAAATGCAGCCACTGTGCCCATAAAATGCAGCCACTATGCCCATAAAATGCAGCCACTGTGCCCATCACGTGCAGCCACTGTACCCATAAATTACCACCACTGTGCCATCAAACGCAGCTACTGTACCCATCAATTGCTGCCAGTGTGCCCATCAATTGCTGACACTGTGCCTATCAATTGGCACTACTGTGCCCCATCAATTGCTGCCACTGTGCCCCATCAATTGCTGCGAGTGTGCCCATCAATTGCCGCTACTGTGCCCCATCAATTGCTGCCAGTGTGCCCATCAATTGCTGCTACTGTGCTCCATCAATTGCCGCTACTGTGCCCCATCAAATGCTGCCAGTGTGCATCCGCCGCCCGGCACTGATAGGCGTCCAATCACAGCGCCTGACGCTTCAGCCAATTAGGTGACAGGTAACCAAACCCGAGCACCTGATTGGCTGAGAGGCGGGTCAGTCTTAGGAAAGCGATTTATTTGCTTCCCTAACACAACACTGAGTAAACAGCGAACGCACAGCATTGCGCCAGCTGTTTACCATTTTGGAAGCCTATTAGAGCCTATACCCCTCCCTCAACAATAAATCCCTTCAGCAATAATTGAACCCCCAGCAACATAAGCCCCCCTCCCCAGCAACAATAGATCCCCCACCAGTAACAATAAACCTCCACAGCAACAATGGACTGCCACGCAAAAATAGATGCCCTCCAATAGATCAGCCAGCAACAACATGCTCCTCCCTCAACACTAGATCTCTTCCAGCAACAATTGACCCCTCCAGCAACAATAGTAAACCTTGCCAGCATCAATAAACCCACCAGCACCCCTTGTCATTACATACATTCAGTGCTGGAGGTGCCCCCCGTTCCCGCTGAAAAAAGCCCTAGTTATAGGTATGAGTTTAGGTCCGTTTTGGTGTGTTAGCCAGTCCATTTAAATAACTGGACTGTCGTAACACAACGCCAGCTAGCATGTGACACAAGGCGTGTTAACATGAGTGCGCTAAATGAATCTGACTGGTGTGAATGGGCCCACTTGACCAATTACACCGATTATAGAAACCGCTTTAAAGGAAGCTGTCAGGTTTGAAATGTGGGAGTTGCTGTTACTGACTTGACTTTAAAGATGCAAGTTTTGGTTCTGCCATCCTCACACTTTCTTCATTGTTTGGCAATTGACTGAGAATAGACATGATCATGGCCCAAAACTTCACTGCCTATATGCTTGTTCTAAGTGAGGGGCTGGAACAAAAAAATAAATACAATTATTCTGTTTAAATCACACAATGCCTTTACGAATGCATTAGCACTTCTACACTTATTGTGACAGTTTTGCTACATGCAGGCTTTGTGTCTGTCAACATGTCTGAGAGGCCTGTGGTTATCGGGTTTAACATCCTTAGTACACTGATTGTATTTCACAAAGCAGCTGCTCCAGCACACAGGCCTTTCTCTGTGACGTCCACACGTTGCACTTGCTGATCTTGACTTTAGACTGAGTGACCCTCCAGCTGCATGACATCAACACAGGGAGGGGTCCGCAAGGCACTCATGGATAAGCAGCACAGACAATCAAGATGCTGCATGTCAGAAATGAAGAAGGCAAAAAAAAATCCAACATACCCATGAGTCCTCAGCTAGATAGCAATCTATCTAGTATCTACTGTGTGCCTGGCCACTATCAAGATCTATCCCTATGGCCCCCCCCCCCCCATAATACCCAAACTTAGGTATAGGGAAGTCAGCATGCCCCCCACTGTGCATTGCTCAGTGCCTAAGTGACCTATCACAAGGCCCGTTGCTAGCAATAAACAAATGCTGACCTATAGAAAAGTCTATATTTGTGTAGCAGGGTATCGTTTTCACCTTAAGACTACAGTTCCCAGCAAGCTTTGAGGCACCCAGGGTGCATTTCCCCGTGCAAGGAATGCTGGGGTGGACTTTAAAAGGAGAAGGAGGGGCCTCACTCTTTCTCTTGGAACGCCGCCCTCCTTGCAAGAGGATCCCTGCACTCACCTGCTGCGTGTGGTAGGCCTGAAGTCTGGGTCTCACACTTGTTCCAGAGAGCCTTCCGTTCCGCCGAGGAGCCTGTGATGCTTCCGATCCATCTGAGGGGCCACCATCTTCTGGAGGACCGAAGACCTGGTGCATCGTGGGCACTGTGAAGCCACTCACAGTAGCGGAGGTACCGGACAGGAGTCGGTCCGGTCTGGGTGAGAGAGCGCCAGGTCAGAACAACATATAAATAACTTTGTTGCCTATTAACTTTGCCTAGGCCCATCATTGACCACAGTTAGATTTTGGAGAGACTGCTTTGCTGAACTGAGTTTGTCCAGTCTCTCCCGCTTGCCAAGTTAACGATCGTTTGCTACAATTACAGTTTGTTCCCTTATGTGCACCACCGACAGTTGCTAGCGAAGATTCTTCAACAGACTATACCCCAAGTTATAGTCAGGCCTGACTGGGTAGTATAGGGCACTGCTGGGCGCCATTTTATTGCTCACGCGGGAGGATAGCTGCAGCGGGATTGATTTATATTCATTGCATTTAGTGATGAGCCGAACACCCCCGGGTTCGGTTCGCACCAGAACCCGCGAACGGACCGAAAGTTCGAACGAACATTAGAACCCTATTAAATACAATGGATGCGAACGTTCGAATTCTAAAGTGCTAATTATAACAACTATTATGCATGTTATTGTCCTAAAAAGGGTTTGGGAACCCGGGTTCTGCACCAGGGGACATGTATCAATGCAAAAAGAAGTTTTAAAAACGGTCGTTTTTCGGGAGCAGTCATTTTAATGATGCATAAAGTGAAAAAAAAAAAGTCAAATATTCCTTTAAATATCGTACCTGGGGGGTGTCTAAAGTATGCCTGTGAAGTGCCACGTGTTTCCCGTGTTTAGAACTGTCCCTGCACAAAATGACACTTCTAAAGGAAAAAAAAGCCATTTAAAACTGCTTGCGGCTTTAATGTAATGTCTGGTCCCGGTAATATGGATGAAATTCTTTAAGAAAAATGGCATAGCTACCCCATGACCCCCCCCCCTACCCCAGCCCATTACCAGCCCCTTTGGGTCTTGTATGGATATTAAGGGGAACCCCGCACATAAAATAAAAAAGGCCCTATATACTCTGAACAGCCCTATACAGGCGGTGCATACAAGACAGGGACTGTAGGTTTGTTCTTATGTAGAGTCTGTTTGTAATTTTGAACAGGTACATTGTTGAAGTGTAGCTCCAGACCAAAAATCTATTTTTAAACTTTTTGGAAAACATAGGTAAGGGTTATCACCCCTGTAACATTTGTTTTGCTGTCTGTGCCCCTGTTCAGAACATTTCACCTCACTTTCCGTCCCAATGACAACTGTTTTTGAAATGTGGTGTTTTTCTTGAAACAAGGATTGCTGATAAAGCATCAGTACAGAGGAGACACCTTTCTCCCATATTTATTCTTACAGGAGAGAATTTTCCTTCCTAGTGGTAGATTTCCTCTCACTTCCTGTTGTCTTCTTGCGTTTGCAAGTAGGAGTCGTTTGTAAGTTGGATGTTTGAAAGTAGGGACCTGCCGTATATACTCTGCAGAAATAGGCCCCTTAGTTGTTGGTGTTGGCACAACACTGTAAGCACTCACAGTTACTCTTGGTTGGTGCTGGAACGCCCTGCTGTCAACTATTATATCAGGAATTTTAATTACATATAATTGTTGAACAGTGGTAGTAAAAATTGGGCCTTTGATGGTGGTGCTGGTGCCACAACACTGTAAGCCCTGACAGTTACTCTTGGTGGGTGCAGCAATGGGCCCTGCTGTGAATTATTAGATCAAGAATTGTAATTACATGCCCCTGTTGAACATGGGCTGAAAAATTGGGCCTTAGGCACTGGTGGCACAACACTGCAACCCCTCACAGCAACTGTACTTGGAGCACAGCAATGAGCCCTGTTGCAAAGTATTGCTTCAAAAATTGTAATGACACGCCCCTGTTAAACAGGGGCTGAAAAATTGGGCCTTAGGCACTGGTGGCACAACACTGCAACTCCTCACAGATACTGTACTTGGAGCACAGCAATGAGCCCTGTTGCAAAGTATTGCTTCAAAAATTGTAATTACACGCCCCTGTTAAACAGGGGCTGAAAAATTGGGCGTTAGGCACTGGTGGCACAACACTGCAACTCCTCACAGATACTGTACTTGGAGCACAGCAATGAGCCCTGTTGCAAAGTATTGCTTCAAAAATTGTAATTACACGCCCCTGTTAAACAGGGGCTGAAAAATTGGGCGTTAGGCACTGGTGGCGGCACCCATAAACAAAAATGATCTTACAAGCTATCATCATCAATCGTATCATTGAGGACTCGGAGGAGGAGGATAGCCAGTCAACATAACAGCACAGGCACTCAGCATCAGCATCAGTCTTGAAGGGATGTGACATGTTAAAATCAATTAGTCTGTTATATCAGCATCAGGTGTGTGGTAGCTGGTGGTGATCCAAGACTGGTTCATCTTGATGAAAGTCAGTCGATCAACCGAGTCGGTGGACAGGCGCACCCTGTGATCCGTGACAAATCCTCCAGCAGCACTGAATGTGCGTTCCGAAAGAACGCTGGATGCAGGACAGGCCAGTAGCTCAATTGCATACTGTGCAAGCTCTGGCCAGTGATCCATCCTCAAGACCCAGTAAGCCAGAGGATTTTCGGTGGGGAAGGTGTCCAAGTCTGACCTTGCCCCTAGATATTCCTGCACCATGTTTATCAGACGCTGGCGATGGTTGCTGGAACCGATCATACTTTGGGGCTGCGGACTAAAGAATTGTCTGAACGCATCGGTCAGACGGCCACCTTCCCCACCGCTCCTTCTTTGACTGGCCGAAGCCTCAGCAACTCGTTGTCCAGGACCAGGAGTTTGCAACCTCCCAGTCTCTGGGAACGCGTTGCACAGACCTTTCTGCAAGGCCTCCCGGAGTTGTCTCATCCTCTGCTCCCTCTGCGACGGTAACATAAGGTCCGCAACCTTACCCTTGTACCGTGGATCAAGGAGAGTGGCCAGCCAGTAATGGTCCCTCTCCTTGATCCGAAGAATACGAGGATCCTTCCGCAGACTTTGCAGGATCAGGGAGGCCATGCAGCGTAGGTTTGCTGAGGCATTCGCTCCGGAGTCCTCTGGGTCACTAAGGACGACATGATCCGCAGCCACCTCCTCCCAGCCACGTACAAGTCCACTGGTTTCTTGGGACTGTAAATCATCCCTAAAAGACTGCTGCTGATGATGCTGAGTGCCAGCCTCCACCTCCATGCTGACACAATCCTCCTCCTCCTCCTCCTCCTCTTCCTGTGCGATGGGTGGGACAGAAGGAACACTGTCTGGGTAAAGGGGGCCTTGAGAGGCAAGGAAGTCCTCCTCTTCCTGCCTCTGTTCTGCCTCAAGTGCCCTGTCCATTATTCCACGCAGCGTGTGCTCCAACAGGTGGACAAGAGGTACAGTGTCACTGATGCATGCACTGTCACTGCTCACCATCCTCGTGGCCTCCTCAAATGGTGCCAGGACAGTGCATGCATCCCTGATCATGCCCCACTGGCGTGGAGAAAAAAAACCAAGCTCCCCTGACCCTGTCCTGGTGCCGTAGTCGCACAGGTACTCATTGATGGCCCTCTGCTGCGTGTGCAGCCGCTGCAGCATGGCCAACGTTGAGTTCCACCTGGTGGGCATGTCACATATAAGGCGGTTCTTGGGCAGGTTCAACTCCTTTTGCAGCTCAGCCAGGCGAGCACTGGCATTATAAGATCTGCGGAAATGCACACAGATTTTCCTGGCCTGCCTCAGGACATCCTGTAAGCCCGGGTACCTGCCCAAGAAGCGCTGCACCACCAGGTTAAGGACGTGAGCCACACAGGGCACATGGGTCAGTTGTCCCTGTCGGAGGGCGGAGAGGAGGTTGGTGCCATTGTCGCAAACCACCATTCCTGGCTTAAGCTGGCGTGGCGTCAACCACCTCTCGGCCTGGCCCTGCAGAGCAGACAGGACCTCTGCCCCAGTGTGGCTTCTGTCCCCCAAACACACCAGCGCAAGCACGGCATGGCATCTTTTTGCCTGCGTACTTGCGTAGCCCCGTGAACGGCTACGGAGCACCGCTGGTTCATAGGACAAACCACAGGAAGAGGCCATGGAGGAAGAAGAAGAGGAGGGGGTGGAGGAGAGAGGTGTGTCACAACCAGTAGTAGCATTTTGGAGGCGTGGCGGTGGGACAACCTCCAACACTACTGCACCTTGTCCTGAATCCTTCCCAGCTGCCAAAAGAGTGACCCAATGGGCCGTGAAAGAAAGGTAACGTCCCTGTCCATGCCTGCTGGACCATGAGTCAGCGGTAATATGCACCTTACCGCTGACCGCCCTGTCCAGCGAGGCCAAGACATTGCCTTCCACATGCCGGTAGAGAGCCGGAATAGCCTTCCGTGAGAAAAAGTGGCGTTTGGGAACCTGCCACTGAGGAACTGCACATTGCACAAACTCACGGAAGGGGGCCGAGTCTACCAACTGAAAAGGCAGCAGTTGAAGCGCTAGCAATTTAGCCAAGCTAGCATTCAACCGCTGGGCATGTGGATGGCTGGGAGTGAACTTCTTTCGACGGTCCAGCAGCTGGGGCAGGGAAATTTGCCTGCTAGAATCGGACGTCGGTGTACTGCTAGCAGAGTGGGCGCAAGTACTTGGCTGTGACACACCTAATTCTACACCTTCATTCCTCTCAGTGCATGTTTCAGAGAGGACTGAAGTTATAGTGGGGTTGGAGATCCCAGCTGATGCGGTGCAAGGAGAGGTCCGCTTTGTTCTTTGGTGTGGGTCTTTGAGGTAGGCTTGCCAACGAGCTGCATGGCAGGTCAACATATGTCTGGTCAGGCATGTGGTACCCAAGCGGCTGATGTTTTGGCCACGCGATATACGCTTGAGACATATGTTGCAAACAGCAGCTGTGCGATCTGATGCACTAGCCTCAAAAAAGGCCCACACCAAAGAACTTTTTGAATGACGGGCAGAGGCAGCGCCCTGCACAGGCGGAGCTCTGCGGTGTGATTCCGTCGGTGTACTGCCCTTACGCTGGCCACCAAAGGGCATCCTGCCTCGTTGGAGATGTGCCTCCTCCTCATCCTCCTCCTCCTCCTCTCTCCTATTAGGCACCCACGTGGAGTCAGTGACCTCATCATCCCCTCCCTCCTCATCACTGGAGCCAATCTGGCAGTATGCTGCAGCTGCTGGAACATGACTGCCAGATTGGTGTCCTTCTTGAGCATCCCCTCTGTCTGCTCTCACGCTACTGCCTTCCTCTAGCTGGGTTTCATCATCAGACCCTTCGAAACGCTGGGCATCCTCCTGGAGCATGTACCCAACACTGTGCTGAAACAGTTCGGGGGACTCCTCAGGAGGAGGACATGGTGGGTCTAGGGAAGGAGTGACTGATGATTTGTCTGACATTGATACCAGGGAAGACGACGCTTTGGCAGCTGCTTTTCCAGTACCCTGAGCCTGGGTGAGAGAGGATGAGGAGGAGGAGGAGGGCTTGGTCATCCACTCTACCAAGTCTTCGGCATGATGTGGCTCAACATGTCCAGCTGCCGAAAAGAAGGACAAGCGTGTCCCATGGCCATGTGCTGATGACAATGCACCGCGTCCACGACCAGCACTGTTGCCCCCAGACACAGAGCCTGCTTGCCCTCTTTTATTGCCTCCTGACTGTCTGCCTCTCCTTGTTTGCCTTCCAGACATTCTAATAGATGGCCTGCAGGGAGATGGGAAAAAAGCAATAAGGGCTACCTTCAGGTGTCCTTCTCTGTCCCTTGAAACAAGGACTTGCAGAGTGAAATAAACTGACACTCTCCCTACCTACAGTTTTCTGTCCCTAGAATAAATGTTTTTTTTAATCACAATATAGCACAAGGACAATTCAGTCACTGTCCTTCCAGGTCCCTGGAAACAAGGACTTGCAGAGTGAAATAAACTGACACTCTCCCTACCTACAGTTTTCTGTCCCTAGAATAAATGTTTTTTTTAAGCACAATATAGCACAAGGACAATTCACTCACTGTCCTTCCAGGTCCCTGGAAACAAGGACTTGCAGAGTGAAAGAAAAAAAACACTCTCCCTACCTACAGTTTTCTGTCCCTAGAAAAAATGTTTTTTTTAATCACAATATAACACAAGGACAATTCACTCACTGTCCTTCCAGGTCCCTGGAAACAAGGACTTGCAGAGTGAAATAAACTGACACTCTCCCTACCTACAGTTTTCTGTCCCTAGAATAAATGTTTTTTTTAATCACAATATAGCACAAGGACAATTCAGTCACTGTCCTTCCAGGTCCCTGGAAACAAGGACTTGCAGAGTGAAATAAACTGACACTCTCCCTACCTACAGTTTTCTGTCCCTAGAATAAATGTTTTTTTTAAGCACAATATAGCACAAGGACAATTCAGTCACTGTCCTTACAGGTCCCTGGAAACAAGGACTTGCAGAGTGAAATAAACTGACACTCTCCCTACCTACAGTTTTCTGACCCTAGAATAAATGTTTTTTTTAAGCACAATATAGCACAAGGACAATTCACTCACTGTCCTTACAGGTCCCTGGAAACAAGGACTTGCAGAGTGAAAGAAAAAAAACACTCTCCCTACCTACAGTTTTCTGTCCCTAGAATAAATGTTTTTTTTAATCACAATATAGCACAAGGACAATTCAGTCACTGTCCTTCCAGGTCCCTGGAAACAAGGACTTGCAGAGTGAAATAAACTGACACTCTCCCTACCTACAGTTTTCTGTCCCTAGAATAAATGTTTTTTTTAAGCACAATATAGCACAAGGACAATTCAGTCACTGTCCTTACAGGTCCCTGGAAACAAGGACTTGCAGAGTGAAATAAACTGACACTCTCCCTACCTACAGTTTTCTGTCCCTAGAATAAATGTTTTTTTTAAGCACAATATAGCACAAGGACAATTCACTCACTGTCCTTACAGGTCCCTGGAAACAAGGACTTGCAGAGTGAAAGAAAAAAAACACTCTCCCTACCTACAGTTTTCTGTCCCTAGAAAAAATGTTTTTTTTAATCACAATATAACACAAGGACAATTCACTCACTGTCCTTCCAGGTCCCTGGAAACAAGGACTTGCAGAGTGAAATAAACTGACACTCTCCCTACCTACAGTTTTCTGTCCCTAGAATAAATGTTTTTTTTAATCACAATATAGCACAAGGACAATTCAGTCACTGTCCTTCCAGGTCCCTGGAAACAAGGACTTGCAGAGTGAAATAAACTGACACTCTCCCTACCTACAGTTTTCTGTCCCTAGAATAAATGTTTTTTTTAAGCACAATATAGCACAAGGACAATTCAGTCACTGTCCTTCCAGGTCCCTGGAAACAAGGACTTGCAGAGTGAAAGAAAAAAAACACTCTCCCTACCTACAGTTTTCTGTCCCTAGAAAAAATGTTTTTTTTAATCACAATATAACACAAGGACAATTCACTCACTGTCCTTCCAGGTCCCTGGAAACAAGGACTTGCAGAGTGAAATAAACTGACACTCTCCCTACCTACAGTTTTCTGTCCCTAGAATAAATGTTTTTTTTAAGCACAATATAGCACAAGGACAATTCAGTCACTGTCCTTCCAGGTCCCTGGAAACAAGGACTTGCAGAGTGAAATAAACTGACACTCTCCCTACCTACAGTTTTCTGTCCCTAGAATAAATGTTTTTTTTAAGCACAATATAGCACAAGGACAATTCAGTCACTGTCCTTCCAGGTCCCTGGAAACAAGGACTTGCAGAGTGAAATAAACTGACACTCTCCCTACCTACAGTTTTCTGTCCCTAGAATAAATGTTTTTTTTAATCACAATATAGCACAAGGACAATTCAGTCACTGTCCTTCCAGGTCCCTGGAAACAAGGACTTGCAGAGTGAAAGAAAAAAAACACTCTCCCTACCTACAGTTTTCTGTCCCTAGAAAAAATGTTTTTTTTAATCACAATATAACACAAGGACAATTCACTCACTGTCCTTCCAGGTCCCTGGAAACAAGGACTTGCAGAGTGAAATAAACTGACACTCTCCCTACCTACAGTTTTCTGTCCCTAGAATAAATGTTTTTTTTAAGCACAATATAGCACAAGGACAATTCAGTCACTGTCCTTCCAGGTCCCTGGAAACAAGGACTTGCAGAGTGAAAGAAAAAAAACACTCTCCCTACCTACAGTTTTCTGTCCCTAGAAAAAATGTTTTTTTTAATCACAATATAACACAAGGACAATTCACTCACTGTCCTTCCAGGTCCCTGGAAACAAGGACTTGCAGAGTGAAATAAACTGACACTCTCCCTACCTACAGTTTTCTGTCCCTAGAATAAATGTTTTTTTTAAGCACAATATAGCACAAGGACAATTCAGTCACTGTCCTTCCAGGTCCCTGGAAACAAGGACTTGCAGAGTGAAAGAAAAAAAACACTCTCCCTACCTACAGTTTTCTGTCCCTAGAAAAAATGTTTTTTTTAATCACAATATAACACAAGGACAATTCACTCACTGTCCTTCCAGGTCCCTGGAAACAAGGACTTGCAGAGTGAAATAAACTGACACTCTCCCTACCTACAGTTTTCTGTCCCTAGAATAAATGTTTTTTTTAATCACAATATAGCACAAGGACAATTCAGTCACTGTCCTTCCAGGTCCCTGGAAACAAGGACTTGCAGAGTGAAATAAACTGACACTCTCCCTACCTACAGTTTTCTGTCCCTAGAATAAATGTTTTTTTTAAGCACAATATAGCACAAGGACAATTCACTCACTGTCCTTACAGGTCCCTGGAAACAAGGACTTGCAGAGTGAAAGAAACTGACACTCTCCCTACCTACAGTTTTCTGTCCCTAGAATAAATGTTTTTTTAAGCACAATATAGCACAAGGACAATTCACTCACTGTCCTTCCAGGTCCCTGGAAACAAGGACTTGCAGAGTGAAAGAAACTGACACTGTCCCTACCTACAGTTTTCTGTCCCTAGAATAAATGTTTTTTTTAAGCACACTATAGCACAAGCACAAAACACACTGACACTCTCCCTACCTATCCTTCTCTTTCCCTAAACTAAAGGAATCCAGGTTAAGCAAGAAAGAAATAACAGTCACTGTCCCTGCCTATGCTGCTCTATCCCTGCTCCGGAACACACTACACTAGGCCGCCGTGCTGGCGGCCTTTTATAGTGTGGGGCGTGTACTAAACACCCTCAGCAATAATTGGCCACAGGCATCCTGCCTGTGGCCAATCATTGCTCTCCTCGCTGCCGGCGCTGTGATTGGCCAAGCATGCGGGGTCACAGTGCATGCTTGGCCAATCACAGCGCCTGGATGACACTGCGATGGCGTAGTGCATTGTGGGCCGTTCGCGTCACTCGAATTTGGCGCGAACGGCCCAAATCGTTCGATCTTCGTCGAACGATCGAACAGCCGATGTTCGAGTCGAACGTATGTTCGACTCGAACACGAAGCTCATCCCTAATTGCATTATTAAATGTCATGTCGAACCACAAACCCTATTAAAGTCTATAGGACCCGAAATTGAAAAATCAAAAGTGCCCATTTTGAAGACTAATGCCTCGTACACACCATCGGTTTCCCCGGCGGTCTTAAACCAAGGGGAAAACCGAGAACCAGCTTGGTCACTTTTCCCCTGTACACACAGCCGGTTTTCCCGACAGGAAAACTGCCAGGAGAGCTTTGGTCGGGAAAACCGGCCAGGAGAGCTTTGGTCGGGAAAACCGGCCGTGTGTATGCTCCCTCGCATATAGGAAAACTGCGAGAGAAAAAAAACGCTGCGATCCGCGACGGGAAAAAATAGAACAAGTCGGGAAAACTGCTATGAAGCATACACACGGCCGGTTTTTCCAAAAGAAAACATGGCAGTTTTCCTGACGGGAAAACCGATGGTGTGTACGAGGTATAAAAAGTATATGGGGGCCTGTGTACTGCACTGGGGAACATGTATCAATGCAAAAATATTTTAAAAAAAAGATAATTTTTAAAGAAGCAGTGATTTTTATGGTATAAAGATTTAAAATCCCTTAAAATATAGGAAACCAGCTGTGAAGCCGGAAATGGATTTCAACACCAAAAATTGTGATATATAAATAGTCCATAAACCACAAATAAATGCGTATAAATCCTAAAATCTTTGAAATAGCTGTCAACACCACCATGAACTCGTGCACCTTCACCACATAAAGTGCGTGCTTACCGGAAGGCAAGCTATCATAAGCTTGCGGCTATTAACCCAGCCAGGACCTTTATCCAGGAGATATTGGAATAGCAGGTCACACACAGATACTTGATATGATGGGTAAAGAACACACAGCAAACGACCAGGGAGACTCGATCATTCCATAGTCCTGGATGTAGATCAGGCATTACCCAAAATAGAAAGGAGCTCACCATAGTGTAAATCGTGTTTTACAAATTTATTAAAACTAAAGGATTGCACTTATAAAAAGGTGAAGAATAAAACATCACGGTTTAAAAGCCGGCCGGCTTGCGAATACCTGTCCACTCGGGATCACAACGCGATGACGTCAGCACAGCAAACCTCCCATCCCTGGACAGGTAAGCATCTTTATATTAAAAGTCAGCAGCTACAGTATTTGTAAAGTGGAGCTCCTCTTTAGGAATACAACAGGAAGTGAAAGACTATCTCTCCAAAGAGAGGTGACATTTCCTCGTGAGTGAGTGTATAAATGGTATAGCGCTACAAATGCGAACTAAATCGCCTCAAGGCGCTTATTTCCATCCTGTCGTCCTTAACCTTCAATAGAGGTGGGTCTTAACTTTTTTTCTGAAGGCCCGATGGTTTTCTTCCATGCGGATGTTCGTTGGTAGAGCGTTCCATAGCCGTGGTCCTTGGACTGAAAATCTTCGTTCTCCCTTCGATTTATAGTGGGACTTGGGGATGTGGAGGAGGTTTTGGTTAGTTGATCGGAGAATGCAATTGGGGGTGTAGTGTTTTATTTTCTCGCATAAGTATTGAGGAGCCTTTCCTTGTGTGCATTTGTGGGTGAGGCAGAGGGTCTTGAATGTGACCCGATCCTTTACGGTTAGCCAATGAAGGGTCCTCAGAGATGGGGTGATGGATTCCCAAGCTTTTTTCCCCGTTACCAGTCTGGCTGCTGTGTTCTGGATGACTTGTAGGCACGAAATCTGGTATTTAGGTAGTCCTAAGTAGAGGGAGTTTGCGTAGTCGAGTCGAGAATTGATGACAGTTGACGCCAAGACAAGTGTTCTCATTCCCTCTATACCTTTTCCAGTCATTACTGCAAATTTTTGGATTTCCCCTTACCTGGTTACCAGGTCAAACAGAGAAGGTTATACTAAGGGGGCAATAGAAACCTGACAGTGGTTTTGACAATTCCAATCCCCACACACCCCAAACTAAAAGTTGAAAAGTTAATATTGTTAAGAGTTGCTGCTGTAAACACCAAATACAGTGAACTAAATTTGCTTTCGAAATCTGCGTTTTGTCCAATCAAAAGGCTGAAGACTCTGAAACCCACTCTGAAAAAGATAGAAGTGCCGGCGATGGAGTGATGGAAGAGATTGGGGGGTAAGTCTGCCATAATGTGCTAATGTGCCAAAAACTCTTGGAGACCTAAAATTCTTCTAAAACCCCATACACACGATTGGACTTTTCGACAACAAACTTCAAAATGAGCAGGTTTTCCAAAAAATCCGACCGTGTGTATGCTCCATCGGACAAACTTTTTCGTTTTTCATCGGACAAAAGTTCGCTCTGCAAACGGACAAACTTTTCGGTAACAAAAGTCCTACGGTGCAAAGTCCTGCAGTGTGTACAGAAATCCATCGGACTTTAGTCCGAAGTACAAACACGCATGCCCAGAACCAATGTTAAAATCAACCAACAATAGCAGAAGTTGACCAAAGGGTGGCGGTAAAGAGCAGAAAAGAGCAGAAAAACACGAAGTACGTCAATTACGTCACTACGTTCATGTTTGTTGGCTGAAAAAGTCCTGTCGTGTGTATGCTATGGGCGATCCCGGCCAACGCCCTTCAAACAAAAATCCACGGAAAAGTTTTTTTGAAGTCCGATCGTGCGTATGAGGCTTAATGGGCAAGTTCCATTTTAATCCCCTTTCCAACAAGTTACTTTTTCAAACGTCTTGGTACTCGTGGAGTTGAAACAAGCTCAGAGCTTCTGCTGCAACGGGCTTTTAATGTGTCACTTATGTTCATAGGTGTGCGCAGCCTATTGGATAAGGGTGTGCACCCCAAAGCTTAAACACACATGCGTGTGTGTGTCTAGTCTACATACAATATATGGTATTACAATAAAGTATTGGGGCACCTGCCTTAAGACTCATATGAATTTTAATACCATCCCAGTATTAGTCCGCAGGGTTAAATATTGAGTTGGTCCACCCTTTGCAGCCATAACAGCTTCAACTCTTCTGTCCACAAGGTTTAGGGGTGTATCTATGGGAATGTTTGACCATTCTTCCAGAAGCACATTTGTGAGGTCAGGCACTGATGTGGACGAGAAGGCCTGGCTCGCAGTCTCTGCTCAAATTTATCCCAAAGGTGTTCTATCGGGTTGAGGTCAGGACTCTGTGCAATCCAGTCAAGTTCCTCCACCCCAAACTCGATCATCCATGTCTTTATGGACCTTGCTTTCTGCACTGGTGCGCAGTCATGTTGGAACAGGAAGGGACCATGAAATTGTCCAAAATGTCTTGTTATACTGATGCCTTAAAGAGGAAGTAAAGTCTCTCTTTAATTGTAACTACAGGTAAGCCTATAACAAGGCTTACCTGTAAGTACTATTAATATCTCCTAAACTAGATATTCACTATAAACTCTGCCGCCGACGTCATCGCCGCATGCACTCTGAAGGAACGGTCCGCTTGTGCCGTTTCTTCAGGGCCCATAACGTGACCAGCGGCACCCGCCCGCATGCGACGGAGTGACGGAATCGTCGCGGCTCCAGCCAATCACAGCGCCGGAGCCAGCCAACTCGGAAGTAACTCCGGGAAACATGTCAGCCGTGTGAGCTGTGTGCCGGTGCCGATCCAGGGCATCATTCTAAGGTAAGTATTTCATAATGAGCTAGTATGCGATGCATACTAGCTCATTATGCCTTTGTCTTGCAGGGTTTTTTTTGGGGGGAGGGGGGGTTTTGGAGGTTTACAACCTATGTAAGCGTTCCCCTCACTGGAGCTAAGGGGCCAAACCCAACCCCGGAAAAACAACCCCACACCATAATCCCCCTCCAAATGAATTGCACCAGTGCACAAAGCAAGGTCCATAAAGACATGGATGTGCGAGTGTGGGGTGGAGGAACTTGGCGTGATTAGTGTGTGCCCAGGCACAAAAAATTTTTTTTACTGTTTTTTTTTTTTTTTAAATATGCATTGGATACAATTGTGTAAATATCGTACAACATAGAACATTTTCTATTAACTGCTTGCCGACCAGCGCACGACGATATACGTCGACAGCATGTGGACGCGCACGCGCCGCATCGTGCTCCGTGAGCACGACCGCGGGTCCCACGGACTCAAACGCCGCGGGGATACCTGCGATCGTCTCACGGTGAGTTAGAACAGGGAGATGCTGATGTAAACAAGCATCTCCCCGCTCTGATCAATGACAGTGCTCACCGCTTCCTGTAATCAGAAGCGGTGATCACTGTCTTGTCACACACAGCCCTACCCCCCTAAAGGAAGAATCACTCACTAGGGCACACTTAACCCCTACAGCGCCACCTAGTGGTTAACCCTTTCACTGCCAGTGTAATTTTCACAGTAATCACTGCATTTTTATAGCACTGATCGCTGCAAAAATGACAATGGTCCCAAAAATGTGTCAAAAGTGTCCGATGTGTCCGCCATAATGTCGCAGTCACGATAAAAATCACCGCCATTACTAGTAAAAAAAAATTAGACGCTATAACGGATCAATAAACGCTTATTGCAATGTTTTTTACCAAAAATATGTAGAAGAATATGTATCGGCCTAAACTGAGGAAAAAAAACGTTTTTTTATATATTTTTTGGGGATATTCATTATAGCAAAAAGTTTAAAATATTGCTTTTTTTTCCAAATTGTCGCTCTATTTTTGTTTATAGCGCAAAAACCCCCCACAGAGGTGATCAAATACCACCAAAAGAAAGCTCTATTTGTGGGAAAAAAAGGACATCAATTTTGTTTGGGAGCCACGTCGCACGACCGCGCAATTGTCAGTTAAAGCAGCGCAGTGCCAAATTGTAAAAAGACCTCCGGTCTTTAAGCTGACAAATGGTCCGGGGCTGAAGTGGTTAAAAAAGCAAATAATAACATGGCTGCAAAAAAGTGAAAATATGCCCCAGTAAAAAAGTGGTTAAAGGATATGTGTAAAAAAAAGAGAGAAAACAGGAGGGCGCACCGACCTAGTGCATTACCACTTACAGGTTTGTTAAAATACAATTAAAAAGCAATAGTCCTACTCACAGACAGAGCTTATATACAAGCTTATCGGAAACAATGGCTGGAGAACCTGGCATTCACCGACAGGACTTGATGACAGAGAGGGTCAAACGATACCAGAAAACATCCAGATGGCTGACGCGTTTCAGGGGCGCACCCCTTTCATCAGAGCCTAAGTGGTTCATACATGCTCTCACAAAGTCCTCCGTTATATATGTGTGTATGTGTCCATGTGAAGAAAGCCTCAGTTCAGGTGGAAGGCAATTAGCAATTAGCAAGCCCCGCCCCTGGATGGCAGCTCTCTCCACGGGGCTCAAAACAGCCAACCCCATAGGCGGCAGCTCATTGGCAGGTGTTGGTGTCTGAGGGGGGGAGGAAGGTAGAGAAAGGAAAAAAGGGGAGGGGAAGAGAGGGAAGAGAGGAAAAGGAAAGACAAAGGGAAGGAAGGGGAGGGTAAAGAAGGAGGGGCCATATGAACACCCATTGTTCTGAGGAGGGCTGCAAGATTATAGACTTTGCCTCTAGACAGAACCACGCCACCTATGTTCTGACGATACACAGAGAGCGCAGGAGATATTTTTTTTAGGATATGTGTACCATCCCTTTGCTCTGTCTCAGCCAATATTAAAGGACCTCAGTAAAGAAGAAATCTCAGTTAAATGCATGTCCTGTCCAAGTGGCTGCAGTGTTTACTAGGTTGGTGCTCCTTTTCTTTTAGACGAGAGCGCATGCTTCGAGTTGACCATAGAGAACAATAGGCGGTCGGGCTTGCTTCCTATTCTTATGTTGGTTGTCAGAGTGCAGTCAGGATTTGTATACCCTCTCCTGCTAATCTCGTGTTTGGTAATCTATGCATACCTATGATGTCATAGTGTTAGTGCTGGCTGCCTAATGGTAATTGCTGAACTGCATGATCATCATTCTTGGCTCTGGTTTCTCAGTTTTACATTTTCTAGGGAACTCTCCTTTAAGGCAAACATTTTTTTAATTTACTTAGGCATTAAAGGGTCTGTCCACACAGACTTGAGATGGATGACATGGGGTTGAATCACCCTCCAGCTTCATATATGTCTTGGTGAGTCTGATGGAAAGATCTCCGCATCTAAGTTTCCAGCTCCATCCGCCTCCAGTCGCCATTATTAGGGGGTCTAATTTTCCCTGCTGGATTTTTCATTGATGTGACATTGGGGAGATTACAACATGAAAATAAAGACTGCGAATGAGACACTGTGGGTTAAGGGCCGTAACCAGGGTCATCGTCTGGGGAGATGTCATCAAAGCCAATAGGCAATTCAACTTACCTACATCTATCCAAACTAGTGGACTGACTCACAAATCTGAGCAATTACCAGTGCACATATACAGTATAAAAAAGGCACTATCATAGATAACTTTCAGTTACTCCAAAGATATAGACAGCTTAAGTTACATGCAAATCTTGTCTTTTCCTGTAAAAGTCAGGTTCCTACTCTCCCCAAGCCTTTCCTGGGGAAATGAAGCTGCCTATGGGGGCTTGCTTTGCATTGTCAATTTTGCCTGCAAAGTTTGCCACGCCACTTCCTGTCAGAGTGACAATGCTGCCTTTTTAGGTTGTTTATGTAGGAGCAGCGTTGTCACTCTAATGCCGCATACACACGATCATTTTTCCGGTCGGGAAAAATTACATTTTTTCCTTTGGACGAGAAAAACGATCGTCTGTGGGCTTTTTGCCGTTTTTCCCTGATGGGAAAAACGGCATTAATCACGACGAGAAAAATTAGAACATGCTCTAATTTTTCTCGTCGTGATTCCTGTCATTTTTTTCCGCGGCAGTTTGCCCATAGGGAAATACTGTCGCGGAGCCTACACACGGTCGTTTTTCTCGTCAAGAGAAAAAATGACGGGAAAAACGGCCGTGTGTGGGGGAACAAGCCGTTCCCTCGTTTTTCCTGTCGTGATTCACGGCGGTGTTTTCACCGCCGTGAATCACGATCGTGTGTACGCGGCATAAGCTGTGGGTACCCAAAGTGGACTACAGGATGATGTGCCAACATGCATAGGTGTGCACAGCCTATAGCATTAGGGTGTGCACCTGGGAGAGAAATTCACCTGAGACCACACTCTGGATCAAGTTGAGAAGTTTTCTTTATTGACTCGTATGAGGAGACAAGTTACAACAGGACAGATATTTGCCTATTGGTTCTGACCGCCTGCCACCCGTGCAATAGGGCTGCATAGACAAACAGTCAGCCTGATAGACGCCTATCTGAACAGATAATTGCCCACTGGTTCTGCTCTCTATGACCCGTGCAATAGGGCAACATACATAGAGGTCAGCCTTATGAGCTCCTATCTGACTTGTCTGTCTAACAATTGTAAAACTGGCATTTATATACCTTTACAAGCCTTATCTTAGCCATCTCTCCTAGATATGATTGGTTGCTAAGATCTACGTCAATGTAACACCTGTCCTACAACCAGACAAACTTAATTATTCCCAGAATTCCTATATGTTCATTAAAGTGATTTATAACTGGTTTTGTCCAATTAAAAACACCTGTGTAGAGACAGTCTGGCAGCCAGCTGTGTTAGATCAAACCCCCCTGTCCTGATAAGACTCCACCAACAGATTTACGACTTTGGGAGAATGAACTTTCAATAACCCCACCTTATGCGTTATGTCTTACTATATAATCCTATGTATGTATTTCTATATATATATATATATATATATATATTAGGGCTGTGGAAATTAACTAAAAATTCCTCGATTAATCGATTAATTTTTTTGATCGATCAAAATTATTTTGATCGGTACTCACCTCTCCGCCGGTTTCCGGGTCTTCAGGGAGTTCTGTCGGAGATCGGGTGACATCACGGACACCGGCGGGGCTTTCCCTGTCCACCTGAAGGGCTCCTTTGCTGTTCCTTCATATCTGCATGCCGGTGGGACCTTACTATCTGCCACACGCAAGGGCTGTTACACTTCCCTCTATCACTTCCCTCTATCAACCTGGGATTCTACAGCCTTCCACTCATCTGGATTCAGCAGCGGTATCGTTGTACACATTTTTATACCAGTATCATACTTGGCTACATGTTTTTATGACTGCTTTGCTACCGTTTGGTATTACTCGCACCATTTTTACAGTTTATGTAGCTACATCGATTTTATCTCCAGTGCAATATTTATTTTGTTACCTACTTGAAAACTATAAAAGTTTTAATGCTATTCCCATCGAGCGCTGCCTTTGTGTGTTTTTTGTATCCTGCCTACCATTTTTCCAGTGGTTGGTAGCTGCACTGGGAATCAGCCTGCAAGGAGTTCAGCTAAAAGTAGTTGGATCTTTATGTGCGTTATAATTAATCAAAATTATTCGATTAATCGATTTTAAAAAAATCGATTAATCGAACACGAAAATTTTAATCAGTAACAGCCCTAATATTTATTCATTCCATAAAAAGGTACTGTATTATTTATATTATATATATATATATATATATATATATATATATATATATATATATATATATACATACATATATACATACACATATATGTATGTATATGTGTGTGTGTATATATATATATATATAATCTAACTACTTTATTCAATATTGTCTAATTATTAATATATGCATACTGTGACAGCAGGAAGGTAAAGTCACCTGGTTGCATCCAGGGGGGTAGATATATTTCGCCCAGATTCAGGCTTTACGCTGACTTGTACAGCTAGGTGGAGAGTTGTATAAGCCCAGCTGAGACTAGTGGGCTCATTGATGACTCATACCTCTAGGGAGAGGGCTGGGCGTCGTGCAGACAGGGAGTTGATGAGGCCAGCTGAAGCTTGTCAGCTCATTTAGGCCTCTATAAAAAACTCCCAGATTCATTAGATGTTAGCTCATGCCTGGAAGCAGACCTGTGTGGACTGTCTAGGGAGAGTGAACCCCTGTGCGGTGAGAGAAAGCCTGTGTGGCTATATTTTGCTTGGACATTTAAAACCAGGGACTAGGACAGCACTAGGCTGATCCCAGTCGTTAGTTAGGAAACCTGTAAGTTTAGTCAGAGGTCAAGTTGACCAGGATTTATTTTGTTTATGTTTTTTTTGCCTTGCTGTGTTTTTGTCACTGTAAATAGAAAATAAACCGCACCTTTTTGATTTTGAAAACCACAACCTCCGTCTGCTGGGCCTGTTTTGGGTGGGGAGCCCATCCCGGGGGTCACACATACCCGCTGCCGAGCTAGCCCCCTCACAGTTGGTGGAGAACCAGTGGCAGTTTTTTTTTAAGCCAGCATGGAGGAGATACTGAAACAGCTGGCTCTAGCAAATGCCAATCAACAGCAGACAAATGCAGGTTTGCAAAGGAGCCTTGCAGCCCAGCAGCAAGCTCATCAACAGAGCCTTGCAACTTTACAACAGAGTCTGGAGGCTCAGCAACAAGCCCAACAGCAATCTGAGGCCCGCTTCATAGACCTGTTGCAGAAGCAAGAGCAGAGACTACAACAACAGATGGAAGCAGTAATGCAGCAACGTCCGCAGACCAGTGAGGAAAGCCGTCCCACTAATACCGCGTCCTTTGGGGTGAGTCGTTTATTGACAAAAATGACTGGAGAGGATGATCCAGAGGTATTTTTGACCACATTTGAAAGGACCGCTGAAAGAGAAAAGTGGCCTGAGGAGCAGTGGGCTGGACTAGTGGCTCCTCTGTTAACTGGTGAATCGCAGAAAGCTTACTATGACCTAGAGCCTAACCAAGCAAAAGACTATGTGATGCTAAAAGCTGAAATATTGGCAAGGCTGGGTGTCACCCTGGCTGTCCGGGCTCAGCGTGTGCATAACTGGACTTTCCAGCTTGGAAAACCCCCCAGGTCTCAAATGTATGATCTCATTCACCTGAGCAGAAAGTGGCTACAGCCAGAGACTTTGTCCGCACCAAAGATTGTGGAACGTGTTGTAATGGATCGGTTTTTGAGAGCTCTTCCTACTGCCATCCAAAAATGGGTAAGCCATGGAGACCCAGAGACGGCCGATGGTCTTGTGGATCGTGTGGAGAAATACTTGGCTACAGAGAACCTGACGGCCTCTTCCAGAGACACTCGGACTTTCCACCCTAAGACCAGACCATCCCCAGGGGCGGATAAGAGGATTCCAAGGGGTGAGGGTGGAGAGAGTGAGAGGGTGGGAGCTCTACCCCAAGTTTGGCGAGAACAGCCTGGGAAATCAGCGGCTCAAGAGGCCGCAAGAAGGATCGTTTGCTACCGCTGCCGGCAAGCGGGACATATTGCAGCAAATTGCCCGGTTGTGGAGGACCCCATGCAGTGTGACTTTCTGACGGGCAGACGTCAGTCGCTGTGTGCGACAGTCGCATGCACTGCCATTCGGGGAACTGAGAAACATTTATGCAAAATGTGTATTAATGGTAGAAATGTTGTGGTATTGCTGGATTCAGGTAGCCTTGTGACCCTGATAAAGGCTGAGTTAGTTAAAACAGAGGTCTCTGGGAATAGCAAGGTAGCCGTTATTTGTGTGCATGGGGACACCCGAGAGTATCCAGTGACTACGGTGTGTTTCGAGACCCCCAAAGGTACCCTCTCTCATCCAGTGGGCTTAGTATCTCAGTTACCGCATGACGCCATTGTGGGAAGGGATTTTCCGAAGTTCTGGGAACTGTGGGATGATCCTGAGCCCCCCACTGGTGCCCCTATGTACCAGGAATGTGATAGCCAGAACTCCCCTGAGAGTGGTGAGGACTCTCCGGAATTTCCCTTGTCAGTATTGGCAGGGGAGACTCAAGAAACTGGAGAGGAGCCCACCTCCTCAGACGAAAACCTACCGTCTGTGGAGTTTTCTGATCTTGAGGTTCACAGGGAAAACTTTGCCACAGAACAGTTGAAAGACCCCGCCCTAATAAAGGCACGGGAAAACGTAGTGAAAATAGATGGCGAGTTAGTGAACCCAGATAATACTGGCACTTACCCATACTTCAGCGTAGAGAAGGACCTACTGTATCGGGTGGCAAAAAGGGCAGAAGAAACCGTTGAGCAGCTTGTGGTGCCCAAACCTTACAGGAAGTTGGTGTTGGAGTTGGCCCATGGGCACATTCTTGGAGGTCATCTGGGGACAGAGAAAACCCGAGAGAGGGTATTACAGAGATTCTATTGGCCTGGGGTGATGAAGGACATAGAAAATTATTGTTCCTCCTGCCCTGTGTGTCAGAGGTCGGCCCCGATGCCACATTTCCGTAGCCCGCTGGTCCCTCTACCCATCATTGAGGTCCCGTTTGAGAGAATCGCAATGGATTTGGTAGGTCCTATAATCAAGTCCGCTAGGGGGCACCAGTACATATTGGTTATAATGGACTATGCCACCCGTTATCCAGAAGCGATCCCTCTCAGAAATACCTCGGCCAAAACCATAGCCAAAGAGCTATCTCTTGTTTTTAGCCGGGTGGGTATTTGTAAAGAACTGCTTACGGACCAAGGTACACCCTTTATGTCCCGGGTTATGAAAGAGCTGTGTAAATTGTTCAAAGTGACGCAATTGCGTACATCTGTGTATCACCCCCAAACCGATGGGCTGGTTGAAAGATTCAACAAAACCCTAAAACAAATGTTGAAGAAAGTGGTGGATAGAGATGGAAGGGATTGGGACTGTCTACTTCCTTATTTGATGTTTGCTATTAGGGAGGTGCCCCAATCCTCTACGGGATTCTCCCCCTTTGAGTTACTGTATGGGAGACACCCAAGAGGGCTGTTGGATATTGCCAAGGAAACTTGGGAAAGTGAGAGTTCTCCCCACAGGAGTGTGATTGAGCATGTCGCCCTGATGCAAGATCGAATTGCACAGGTAATGCCCATCGTGAAGGAACATTTGGCCCAAGCGCAGTTGGCACAGCAGAGAGTGTACAACCGTGGAGCCAAGACCCGTACCTTTTCCCCGGGGGATAGGATATTGGTACTTGTCCCTACGGTTGAAAGTAAATTCCTTGCCAAATGGCAAGGCCCCTACGAGATAATGGAAAAAGTGAGCGAAGTGAATTACAAGGTCAGACAACCAGGAAGGCGAAAGCCCGAACAGATCTATCACGTTAATCTGTTGAAAGCCTGGAGGGATAGAGAGTCCCTAGTCGCAGACACTTGGTCACCAGCTCAAACTGGTTGCGTGATTCCTGAGGTTGGAATCGCAGCCACCTTGTCACAACCCCAACAACAGGAGGTTAAGGAGTTTGTACTTCGCAACAAGGAGGTATTCTCTGAGCTGCCGGGACAAACATCTGGGGTAGAGCATGACATTATTACCCCGCCCGGTGAAAGGGTGAAGTTAAAACCCTATCGGATCCCAGAGGCAATACGGGAGGAAGTACAGAGAATGCTGAACTTAGGGGTGATAGAGGAGTCCCAAAGTGATTGGTCTAGTCCCATTGTGTTGGTGCCTAAACCGGATGGGAGCTGGCGATTTTGTAACGATTTTCGTCAGTTGAACAAAGTTACAAAATTTGACACCTACCCCATGCCACGTATAGATGAGTTGATCGACCGGCTGGGAACAGCCCGATACATGACGACTCTTGACCTCACAAAAGGGTATTGGCAAATCCCCCTGGCCAAGTCGGCCAAAGAGAAAACCGCATTTGTAACCCCAGACGGGGCGTTCCAATATAAAAGAATGCCGTTCGGGTTACAGAATGCGCCGGCCACATTCCAGCGGAAAATGGACCAGATGCTGAGGCCCCATCGGAAGTATGCTGCGGCTTACCTGGATGACATAATTGTCCATAGCACAGATTGGGCCTCACATCTGCCAAAAGTGCAAGCAGTCCTGGACTCTGTTCGGGAAGCAGGGTTTACGGCTAACCCCAAGAAGTGTACCATTGGGCAGGAGGAGGCCAAATATCTTGGGTACACCATTGGGAGGGGAGTAATAAAACCCCAACTCAACAAAGTCGAGGCCATCCAGAGTTGGCCACGTCCCAACAGCAAGAAGCAGGTACGAGCCTTTCTGGGAATCGCTGGGTATTATCGGCGATTCATTCCCCACTTTGCTTCTAAGGCTGTGCCCCTAACCAACCTGACGAAGGGGAAAGGGTCGGTCATGATTAAATGGACCCCCGAGGCTGAGGCAGCATTCCAATTCTTGAAACAAGCCTTATGTAGCCAGCCAGTGTTGTACTCACCCGACTTCTCTAGAGACTTTGTCGTACAAAGTGATGCGTCAGATGTGGGGTTAGGAGCAGTATTGTCCCAGGTCTGGAACGGGGAAGAGCACCCAGTCATTTACCTCAGCAGGAAGTTGAAGTCCCATGAGGTAAATTACGCCACCGTTGAAAAGGAGTGTTTAGCGGTGAAGTGGGCTCTAGATTCCCTTCGGTACTACCTGCTAGGTAGGCACTTTGACATGGTTACGGATCACGCTCCGTTAAAGTGGATGGCTCAAAACAAGGAAACAAATAGAAGAGTGAATAGGTGGTTCCTGGCCCTCCAGGAATTCAACTTCACAGTAAAGCATCGCCCTGGCGTTCAAATGGGGAATGTGGATGCTTTGTCTCGAGTACATGAATGCCTGATTGCTGGTGTTCCAACCCCGAGGTTAAAACAAGAGGGGGGGGTATGTGACAGCAGGAAGGTAAAGTCACCTGGTTGCATCCAGGGGGGTAGATATATTTCGCCCAGATTCAGGCTTTACGCTGACTTGTACAGCTAGGTGGAGAGTTGTATAAGCCCAGCTGAGACTAGTGGGCTCATTGATGACTCATACCTCTAGGGAGAGGGCTGGGCGTCGTGCAGACAGGGAGTTGATGAGGCCAGCTGAAGCTTGTCAGCTCATTTAGGCCTCTATAAAAAACTCCCAGATTCATTAGATGTTAGCTCATGCCTGGAAGCAGACCTGTGTGGACTGTCTAGGGAGAGTGAACCCCTGTGCGGTGAGAGAAAGCCTGTGTGGCTATATTTTGCTTGGACATTTAAAACCAGGGACTAGGACAGCACTAGGCTGATCCCAGTCGTTAGTTAGGAAACCTGTAAGTTTAGTCAGAGGTCAAGTTGACCAGGATTTATTTTGTTTATGTTTTTTTTGCCTTGCTGTGTTTTTGTCACTGTAAATAGAAAATAAACCGCACCTTTTTGATTTTGAAAACCACAACCTCCGTCTGCTGGGCCTGTTTTGGGTGGGGAGCCCATCCCGGGGGTCACACATACCCGCTGCCGAGCTAGCCCCCTCACAATACGTACACATGAGTGTTTCTTATTCAATGTATTTTAACAATTTTAATGAGGCACAAGTAGACCTTTGTTTGACCCTGTCAAACTTAATTAATGTTCTATACATAACTTTCCCATATTCCACATACCGTATATACTCGAGTATAAGCCGACCCGAGTATAAGCCGAGGTACCTATTATTATCCCAATAAACTGGAAAAAATTATTGACTCGAGTATAAGCCTAGAGGGGGAAATGCAGCAGCTACTGTAAGCGGAAAAGAGTGTCAACAATGCCTATTTGCAGGCCTCACTGTGCCCATTGCAACCTCACTGTGCCCAACCTCACTGTGCCCATTGCAACCTCACTGTGCCCATTGCCACCTCACTGTGCCCAACCTTACTGTGCCTATTGCCACCTCACTGTGCCCATTGCCAGCTTACTGTGACCATTGCCACCTCACTGTGCCCAACCTTACTGTGCCCATTGCCAGCTTACTGTGCCCATTGCCACCTCACTGTGCCCAACCTTACTGTGCCCATTGCCAGCTTACTGTGCCAACCTTACTGTGCCCATTGCCAGCTTACTGTGCCCAACCTCACTGTCCATTGGAGCCTCCCTGTGCCCGAGTCAGTGTACCTGAAAATCTTCTTAGACTGCGAGCTGCATCCATTGCTTAAATATCGCGGCTTCCTCTTGGTCTTGTTCCGTGATAGGCGTTTCCAGCAAACACTGTGTTGAGTGTTCCGCCTATCACGGAGGTCCTCTCATTCTCAGACTCCGTTTCCCAGCAGGCACTGTGTTGAGTGTTCCGCCAATCACGGACGTCTTTTTATCCTCGGACAAGAGAACGTCCATGATAGGCGGAACACTGAACACAGTGTCTGCTGGGAAACGGAGTCCGAGAATGAGAGGACCTCCGTGATAGGCGGAACACTCAACACAGTGTTTGCTGGAAATGCCTATCACGGAACAGGACCAGGAGGAAGCCGCGATATTTAAACAATGGATTCTGCCAGCAGTCTATCGCCGCGTACACACGATCGTTTTTAATGTCATTTAAAAAAACGACGTTTTTCTCGACGTGATTTTTCTTGTTTCCTCTCAAGCCTGTCTTGCATACACACGTTCATTAAAAAAAACGCTCGAGCAAAGCGCAGTGGCGTACAACACGTACAAAGGGGAGGTTCCATTCGGATGGCGCCACCCTTCATGTTAGTAAAGTTTGTTGAGCGACGATTCGCGCTTTTCAGCCTTGTGCTTTTCAGTCCATTACAGCGTGACAAATGTGCTATCTCCATTACGAATGCTAGTTTTACCAGAACGAGCGCTCCCGTCTCATACTTGATTCTGAGCATGCGCGGTTTTTTTTTCCCCTCGTAAAAGCATACACACTACCGTTTTTCACGACGTTAAAAAAAACGACGTGAAAAACAACGTCAAAAAATAGAGCAGGTTCTAATTTTTTGAGGCCATTTTTCACGTCGTTAAAAATGCTCTGGAGCATACACACGATCGGTTTTAATGCCCATTTTTAAAAATGGCATTTTTAACGTCATGAAAAACGATCGTGTGTACGCGGCATTAAGAAGATTTTCAGGTACACTGACTCGAAAAGGGCTGAAAAACTCGGCTTATACTTGAGTATATACAGTAATTATTTTAAACCACCTGTTATAAGGAGTATTATCACTTCTTCTTGAAGACTTTCTTATCTTACCAAGCTATATTTCAACTATTGTCAGAATGCTCCTTGTCTAATTAGTGAACTTACAATGAACTGTCCCAGTGCACTTTCACCTAGTAAGCTTATGACTGTCTTAAAAATAATGAAGACGTTCTGTATATTTATAGAATAATTCTACTTCTAAGCAATCTTTTGCAAGCATTCATAAATGATTATAACATAAGCATCTAATTTCTCTAACAGCACCCCAAAGCTCAAACATACATGTGTGTGCGTGTGTGTGTGTCTATATGTATATGACCCCGACACATTGATCTACCTGCCAGCATAGTAAAAGAGAAGCACGTAAGCACTTCTCTTATGGCAGAACCGGTAAAAAGGAGATCTTTCCTATCTCCCCCCTGCTACATTGAGCGATAATGCTAATGTGCTCTAGGTGATTAGGGTGTGCCCAAGCACATCCGGCAAACCCTGTGCGCACTGGGATTGTCATTACGAAGTGTCTCTACATGTCACTGCAGGGTGACATACATTGCACACACACACACACACACCAGAGGCTCCCAGGTGTAGTAGCTGAGGTGTGCTTCCTGCAAGAAAAAAAAAAAAACATTAAAAAAAAAACACAAAGCAGCAATCAAGCACAGATAAATGAGGTATAATAAATCTACCTTGATCTTTACTAATACTTGAAAGTAGATGTAAATCACAACTGAATGTAGACATAAATCCCAACTGTTTTAACCCTCAATATGCCAATTCACCTTGCTGCAAATGTGTGCATTGCATGTGGTTGCAGCCTGGCCCTAATCACTTGACTGTGTCATCTTTAGCAGCAATACCGATCACCGAATACGATGTGCCAATTTATTTTTGCCGTGGCCACTCTGCTTTTCATGCATACAGCTCTGAGTGGCTGCATTTCTGTGTTTAGGTGGGTGGTCAGAAGGCGATAAAACTGCGGTCTGCTTTTACTGTCCCCTGCCCGCCCATGTGAATGAGCCCTTAGGATGTGCAAACTGATAATAATTAGCCAATACTGTACTTTACATGATGTCCTTTGCCTAATGAACTAAATCCCTGTAACAGAAAATGTTAACATTGGCATTGGATATGAAATATTTAGGGTGGGTAAAGACTCCAAAAATATGGATACTGGGGATTCATTTGCCATCTGCAACGACTTACGGCAAAAATTTTAATACAGCTTGAACAGGGGGGGGGGAAATACGATTTTCGCAATAAAGGCTAATTTACACCTTTGTGCTTTTCCACCCTGCTTTCCTGCATTTGATTGCATGAAAAGCAGACATAATCCACATAAAATATTAAACACGCTGAATGCTATGGCGCAGTTCCCTCTTTCATGTAGCTGTGTGCCAGCAGTGTGTTGTACAGAACATAGCAAGCTTCATGTTTTACTGACTTTAGAAACATTGCCTCAAAGCGGCAAATCTGGCTCTTCTCTGTGCGCACGCACGGTGGTTAAAGGCACCCACCGCAAAACATGAACAATGAGAAATCAATTAGGGCTATTCATTTAAATGATGATGAGCTCGACTGAACATGTGACGACTGACCTGCTTTGGTTAACTAAACTATTTTACCAAAAACTATTAACACATGGATTGCCTGATTCTTTTATATGACTTTTATAAGTGTAGCGGGTATGTACTTTCCCGGGTGTAAATTTGAACTTGGCAGAGACATCAGTGATGTGTAATTCCCTGCGGCCCACTGGGTGGCGCTGCCGCCCTGGGCTGGGGTTGAATCATTGCTGTGTGCTGTGCCTCCTTTTTGTCCTCCCTCGGCAGCGGTATGGTGGGGCGGGGAACCCGCCGTGCTTGCTGGGAGAGGGTATAAAGGGGCCGGCCATCTTTGTCATGGGAAGAGTCCCAGCACCTTCAGCTTGTTGACGGTGGTTCGTGTCGGTCCTCTGGGTGGCCTAGGCCTAGAGGACAATCGGAGGTCGTGTTCCATCCCAGGCACCTTTAGCCTGGGGTGAGGTACTCGGATGGAGGTCCGGAGCTCAGTGCCCAACACTGAGTTCCATGAGGGAAGGAGATCCTAGGGAACCCCGGGAGTGGGTACCCGAATCCAGGAGGCGCAATCGACCGGGGGGAGCTCCTCACTTGAAGACCCGGTGCAGCATATTGCCAGTGATGGGTGAGCCTCTCGTCGGAGACCGCCTGAAAGGAAATTGGAAATTCCCCCTCGTGCGGAGACCGTAACCCACTTTCAGGAAGGAAAGTGGAGAATACATTGTGTCTGGGCCTATTCGCATCCACACCTCCTTTTCTGTTCTGTTTCTACCAAGGGAGTTCAACTGATTGTGTTCATTCGAGAAGAATAAAGGAGTGTTGGACTTTAATGGTGTGGGGCTCATTTCCTGACAGACATTTGTAGCGGCCTCACCCCGACCTCTTTAGCTAGGGGTATGTCGAGCGACAGAGTGAGGTGCGCTACGGCCTATGTCCTCCCCGTGCATGTGGGTGAGGTGAAGGCCAGTATCAATCTTTTTCCTCGGGCCAAATGTGTGCTGGTTATGAGGGTCAGTCCTCCCGTGCCGGAATCTCCCTTTGTTCCCATCAACAGAGTCCATACACCCATCAAAGTCCAAACTCAGGTTTATTACGTATCTCCACATACAGTCAAATGCAACGGCATGATACGATGGGGGAGCAGGTCGAGGCACTGTACAGGTTCCTAGTCCCTACACTCCCTGTGCTATGACCAGGGGTTGCAGGAATCTTGATGAAAGCTCCTCCGCTGCGCTGTAGCCCATATCAGGGGAAGATGTCCTCCAAGGGAGTTACTGAAGGCCCATCCGTCACCGGGTTGACGCTACACCGGGTCTTCGGACGGGTGACCCCCCCCAGCCTCCTCACCTCAGATGCGGGTCCCCTCGCAAGGGGCGCCCTGGAGCAACTTCACCCTCGCGGGACCCAGTCGGAGTCACCGGGTCCCAGGCCTCCTTAATCGTACCTCACCCCGGGCTGAAGGTGCCCGGGATGGACTCCATCTTCGTTCCGGCCAGGCCTTGGGCGCCTAGGCCGGAACCTTGAACCGCCCGCACCCAGGCCTAAGGTGCCTGGGTGCGTGAAGAGATGATCTCTCCCAAAAGACAGACAGACCTCGTGGCGAGGGCGTCTCCCCCTTTTATCTCCTCCCATCGACACCACAGCGGGTTCCCCGCCCCAGCCGTACCATCTCCAGGAAGGGACAAAGAAGGATAGCACTGTGGTAGTGATTCTACCTCGAGCCAGTAGGTACACTGACACCCACTGGTCAAAGAGAATATTACACCACCCAATCCTCCACGAATAAGAAAAAGGGGTCTAATCCCTGACATAATTACACACCTGGGTCTCTCTACCCCCAGGTGTATCCCACTAACTTTGAAGACCCCGCTACACACTCCCCCTGGTGATTTGACGCTGGTCCCCAGTGTCAGGTGCACACCCATGTCTCCCAAGGAGTGGTGACATGAAGTGGGCCCCAGAGGCTATCCCTCAAATTTTGGATACTGTATGTGCCAAGACCTGCTCAACAGAAAAGGGAACTATAAAACATTAAAACTTTTGTATAAAACATCTGTCATGTACACATATACAATCCCTCCCGTCACTGTCTAAGAACCACCCCATACTCAGTAGTCTTGACCGACGAATCTCCTGCAGAAGGGAAACAAACACAAAAAAAAACACATCCTAACACTCTGTGTTAACTTGGCATGAGTGGGTCCGTCAGCCGAGAGACCCACTCACTCCAATAAGTAAGTAATGCATGTGTAACATATTCAAACATTCGTTGCACAACACTGCCACCTGGTGACAGCGCTGCGGTAATGACACTTGGTGAGATCTTCATTCTTCCTGCTTTCCTACTCTAACTCTACCCCAAAAGTCTCTGCCTTTGGCACATGAAGAAAAGGGAGAAAACAAACAACAGCTCCCAAATCTCCAGTGAGTAAAAGAAAAGCCCAAATCAAAACAAAAGTAGGGCACAGTTCTAGGCATCTGGGAATGTCTCTTCCAGAAAGTTTATACAGCAACAAGATAGGAGCTCACTTCTCCTATAAGTAGAACCTTGGATCCGGCAGAAACAGGGGCTTCAGGTGCCCGTCAAACACTTCCACCGAATACTCGACATCCTCTCCTTCTTTCCGGCAGATGAGCACCTTATCGGCATGAATATGGCGCCCAAGTCTCCAATCAGCTCTGCAGTCCTTGAACTTTTTAGACACAGGCGCCGAACATGACAGGTATCGCCTGGCATGGGGTACTTTAAGTTTTTCCCATACAAACTCGTCATACCACCTTGGTCGCAGGACCTCGACTTCATACAATAAGTCCTGAGGCAAGTAAGGGTACTCCCACCCATATTCACGGGCGACTCTCTGGGAGAAAAGTCTCTGCAACCTGGCTAGAGGTGGCATCACATCTCGCTCACCTTCTCCTGGCTGTACAATGGCCTCCGGGTGCCGAGGTACCTTCACCATCTCGGGTTTCTTTGTCTTTGGTGCCCGCAACGAAGCACGCTGCATCCCCAACATCAGAGCGGGTGATGTAGTTGAATGCGGAAAGTTGGTCGGAGGACTAGATTTCCTCGAGAACTCCGGGGCCTTCACCCGGAGCGTACTGTCTTCTATGGACATGGGGGAATCGTGCGGTTTACTCAGCACAGGTAGTGGGCGTCTGTCCCAGCCCTTCCGGTGAAACAGTTCGTCTATCTCTCCGTCATCCCCACAGTCTGACAATGACTCTAAGTCGGAGGTGTCATACATCTCGGCGGGAAGGTAGTCTCTAGTAGACGGAAGGCTACCCTCCCTTGCGGGCTCCACCGACTGTGGACCCCCGACACCTCCAACCAACACCACAGTCCCAGCCCCTGGCTCACCTGGACCTTCTGAAGAACTGGGATGTCCGGGACTCTCTTCTCTACCGGCGCCATCCAGGCCAGGCAAGCGGCGGGGTGAAGCTCGACCACGACCATAGGATGCCTGTACCAGGCCGACTTTCCTCTTCGGAGGTGGGAGCAGGGAGTCTGTAGTGACCGAAGCAGTGTCCTCGGATTTTTCTCTCTCAGTCTTTGGTTGGGCAGTCACTTCGCCCTGGTCAGCGCGCACGGGAAACTCCGCAAAGGCTTTGATCTCTCCCTCCGGAGTGGCGGTTCCTGTGATGCAGTTGAGGCGTAGGGCCCGGGGCCTTTCCGTGTGTGGTTCAACCTCAAAAAGAAACTCCTTGCATGCTTCGCATCGCCCGAATGGCTTTAGTTGGACCACCAGTCCCAAGCATCCGGGACAGATCACACCGAGGGCCTCCGTGTCTCTGCATGAATACAGAGCCAACTGTCCTCGGGGCCTGAGCCTTATCCCCGTGTCTGTAATGGGTGCAGCAAATGTAGTCATCTTGAAAGGATAAGGTACCGGCATCCACGGGGAGCCTGAGTTCACTCCGACCACTTGCTGCTCCATCACGCGCTGACCTCGCGCCGGAGTCTCCACGTATATCTCCACACGTGGCCAGACTCCTCCCACGACTTGCACGTTTTCGCGGGCTTCCTTCAGTCTCCTCCCACGAATTGCGCAGTCATGGGGTGCCTCGTGGCGCAGTGCAGCAAAAGTCCCCACATGTAGTTCGTCACACGGCTGGACTCCTCCCTCTTCCCGCTCTTTCTGCATGGGCCTCTCCCGGTTTTTCAGGGAAATTTCCACGACTTCGAGCACAGGGATGCACTTTCGCCAATCACATGGCCGACCTGCTCGGACCTCCTCCGGGCAGCAAAGTTCAAACACAGCCGTTCCAAACCTCAGGGTCAACACACATTTCATCCCGGACTCACGAGCCCCCACGTGTAGCGGCCTCACCCCGACCTCTTTAGCTAGGGGTATGTCGAGCGACAGAGTGAGGTGCGCTACGGCCCATGTCCTCCCCGTGCATGTGGGTGAGGTGAAGGCCAGTATCAATCTTTTTCCTCGGGCCAAATGTGTGCTGGTTATGAGGGTCAGTCCTCCCGTGCCGGAATCTCCCTTTGTTCCCATCAACAGAGTCCATACACCCATCAAAGTCCAAACTCAGGTTTATTACGTATCTCCACATACAGTCAAATGCAACGGCATGATACGATGGGGGAGCAGGTCGAGGCACTGTACAGGTTCCTAGTCCCTACACTCCCTGTGCTATGACCAGGGGTTGCAGGAATCTTGATGAAAGCTCCTCCGCTGCGCTGTAGCCCATATCAGGGGAAGATGTCCTCCAAGGGAGTTACTGAAGGCCCATCCGTCACCGGGTTGACGCTACACCGGGTCTTCGGACGGGTGACCCCCCCAGCCTCCTCACCTCAGATGCGGGTCCCCTCGCAAGGGGCGCCCTGGAGCAACTTCACCCTCGCGGGACCCAGTCGGAGTCACCGGGTTCCAGGCCTCCTTAATAGTACCTCACCCCGGGCTGAAGGTGCCCGGGATGGACTCCATCTTCGTTCCGGCCAGGCCTTGGGCGCCTAGGCCGGAACCTTGAACCGCCCGCACCCAGGCCTAAGGTGCCTGGGTGCGTGAAGAGATGATCTCTCCCAAAAGACAGACAGACCTCGTGGCGAGGGCGTCTCCCCCTTTTATCTCCTCCCATCGACACCACGGCGGGTTCCCCGCCCCAGCCGTACCATCTCCAGGAAGGGACAAAGAAGGGTAGCACTGTGGTAGTGATTCTACCTCGAGCCAGTAGGTACACTGACACCCACTGGTCAAAGAGAATATTACACCACCCAATCCTCCACGAATAAAAAAAAGGGGTCTAATCCCTGACATAATTACACACCTGAGTCTCTCTACCCCCAGGTGTATCCCACTAACTTTGAAGACCCCGCTACACATTGTTCAAGGTAACTCTTGGTGGGAGGATCCAGGTGCACAACACTGACCCGAAGGTAATACAAGAACGTTGCTTATACCGCACTGACACATGTGGTGGAGGCCAGGCGTGGTGTCCCCGCTCCCTCCCCTCTAAGATACCCCTAGACAAGAGATGAGACGAGACGAGAGAAAGAGGGGAGTGAGGAGGGCGCTACATATGTAATACTACAATGTCAAGAAATAATACTTTGCTCTTTCCTCCCCAGCAACACATACTCACCTTTTCTATACTTCCTAGAGGACAAGCTGAGTGAGGACTCTTCCTTCCCCCAGGTGACAGTGCTTGGTCAAGTTTCTCAGGATGAGGTGTCTTGACTGACTGCAAGGTTACTTTACCAATGTTAGGCAGGCAATGGATGATGCAAATGTATTTCCAGCAATCGCTCGTTTCTTATATCAACACAGTCAAAGTCGATGGGGGAGTCCCTTCTGCGGAGGGAGCCGTCCCTGCCGGGAGAACACAGTGATTATTGCCAGTTGCTATAGCTGCTTGCAATAATTGCATGTAAAAATCCAACATGCTGGTTGTATCCAAGTTGACTGATGGGTACAATCAGCCTGTCCATAGATGGTTCGAATCGCAGCCGATCCCTGCCGAAGCAGCTGAAATTTGAACCATCTATGGCCGACTTTAGAGTGAGCCTGTCCCAAGTCTGTCCTCATTAACATACAATGCAAGAAGCTCAACTTCTACACCAGTGGTCTCCATACTATGGCCTTGGGTCTGGATGTGGCCCTTTTTGCCTGCCTTTATCTGGCCCTTGGGGCTCTTTTCCTCCCACTGATGCTAGACACTATTCCTCCCACTGTCATCAACAATAGGGCATAATTCCTGTTGCTAACAACAATGGAGGAGTATTTCTCCCATTGACACCAACGATGGGGCACAATTCCTCCGACTGACACCAGCGATGGGGCACTATTCCTCCCACCGAGACCAACGATGGGGCACTATTCTCCCACTGACACCAGTGATGGGGCACTATTCCTCCCACTGACCCCAACGATGGGGCACTATTCTCCCACTGACACCAGTGATGGGGCACTATTCCTCCCACTGACCCCAACGATGGGGCACTATTTCTCCCATTGATACCAACGATGAGGTTCTATTCTTCTCACTGACACCAGCGATGGGGCACTATTCCTCCCACTGAGACCAACGATAGAGCACTATTCCTCCTACTGAAACCAACGATGGGGCACTATTCCCCCCTAATACCAAAGATGCATTTTTTACTCCCACTGACACCAGGACAATTTCTCCCAATGACCACAGTCCGGCCCTCCTAAAGTCTGAAGGACTATAAACTGGCCCTTTGTTCAGAAAGTTTGGAGACCCCTGCTCCACACCTTTGACCCCTTTGTTAGGACAGACAGTGCTCAAATCTAGTTACAGTTTATAAAGATCTGCCTACACAGTACAGACAGGGTTACTTATGGCAAACACAGCTACCCAGCCCCCTCATAAACAAAGAGGACTACCTAGGATTTTCTCTTGCTGGAGGGCATGGAGGAGAGCATCTAAAAAAAAAAAAAAAAACCTGCAATTTTTTTTTTGTTAAGTTATGCTATGTGAATGGGAACATGTAACAAATATAACGTAGGTGTTATCCCAATTTGGCTGCAAAAGTGGAAACACACTTCAAGATCCCATTCATACTTGCAGTGAGTGTCTTTTGTTGTTTTGCCATTTTTTTTAAAGCATTCTATAGACATTTTTGCACACACTTCAGGCTTGAGCTTTATTTACCTCATTAGTCAGTGGAAATCTAGTCACTAGGCAAAAAAACTGTGTTACGTGCGTTTTTCATGTGTCCACATTAAAGTATATGTGAACCCCCACCTTGTAAAACAACCCATTCCGTTTAAAATAGAAATTAAAAGCAAAGCATAATAAATATCTATATAAACAGAATTTAGTGTGGGTGAATCATCATCATGATACAGCACCACATCCTGCACTAATCACATAGAACCAAGGAGGAGAATATTGGGACTTTGTGGTGTTCATTATTTATTAGAAAAAATATTATTAAAAGACAAATTCATATAAAACCAAATACAGTCTTCTTCACATATTCTCTGTTGTCCTTACTTACATAGCGGTATTGAAATTACAGTTCCCAACACGTTTCGCCCACTGGGCTTCTTCAGGAGATAAAATATCTGCTAGTAGTCCTAGCACCCAAATTATATGCATGTATAGCTTGAATGTGTGATGCTGATTAACCAGTAAAAATTTTCCAGTGGTGTCAAAAAAATGGGCAGGTGCGTGACCGCAGGAGGTATCGCGGAACCAAAAGAATATCGTACCAGAGAAAGCCAAACGGGGGGCGCTAGGTCTTCACACGAGAATCAGGGTAAGATTGTGTAAGACTATACAGTATGTCCTCCCCACGTGGCTCCAGCAAGGCAACCTTTTTACTCTTATTTTATAAATGATTATGTTCCCTCTGTTCTCAGCTGCATAAGAAGCTTAGATATCTAGGGGAGGAGGAACAGCAGCACATTGGTCTCCCAGTGAATGGCTGTGTATAGGGAGGGTGGGGGGTGTGTCGCACAAGTCTGATCAATGGAGGAGAGGAGGCTGAGTTCCCAACACAGCTAGAGAACTGACCATGCTGAGCTCTCATGCCTAGTGTGGTACTGGCAGGAATACCAGTTACTTCACAGAAAGGAAGCAATACAAAGAGAACAGGATACTTTTTCATACAAGTACATGGTACAGTAGGCGCATATCGGGAGTATAAAATGATGGGTTACGTACTCTTTAAGCCTATTGGACCAAAATACACGACTGTGCCCCTGTAGAGTCTTATGCACTTTTTTGAATGACGTGCTTTAAGCGATACCATGCTCAGGTATGAGAGGGCATCCCTGATGATAATGGAAATTCTAATGTCGGGTGTTGAAGCTTTAAATCGCACAGGACCTAAAGGACAAATGCGCTTTTAGACAAAGGCAGCAGACTCTCCAGAGACGGCCGCATAGAACCACTTCAAAAATTCTGCACAGGCCAGAATATCGGCAGTGGGATGTAAACAAATCCTGAAGGCCATGGGCATGATTGCAAGGAAAGTATTCTACTGGGAAGAGGGGAAGGTTAGCGTGTGTGTGTGGGAGGGAAGGGTTGCACAGAATAATGCGATAAGAGACTGCAGTTCTGTCTAAATGCATGCTTATTTAAAACTAATGCCCCATAGACACGATAATTTTTCATGCCATTTTTTAAACCAACGTTTTTCTTGTCATTTTTTTTCATGTTTCCTCTCAAGCCTGTCTTGCGTACACACGATCATTAAAAAAAACGCTCGAGCAAAGCGCAGTGACGTACAGCACGTATGACGGCACTATAAAGGGGAAGTTCCGTTCGAATGGCGCCTCCCTTCATGTTAGTAAAGTTTGTTGAGCGACGATTCGCTCTTTTCAGCCTCGTGCTTTTCAGTCCGTTACTGTGTGACGAATGTGCTATCTCCATTACGAACGCTAGTTTTACCAGAACGAGTGCTCCCGTCTCATACTTGATTCTGAGCATGCGCGTTTTTTTTCACGTCGTTAAAGCATACACACTATCGTTTTTCACGTCGTTAAAAAAAACGACATGAAAAACGACGTGAAAAAATAGAGCATGTTCGAAATTTTTAATGGCCGTTTTTCACGTCGTTAAAAATGCTCTGGAGCATACACACGATCGGTTTTAATGCCCATTTTTAAAAATGGCATTTTTAACGGCATGAAAAACGATCGTGTGTATGGGGCATAAGATTAAAACTTTCATTTACGTATATTCCTCAATAGCCACTAAGGATATAAATCCATTTTGCGTGCACCAAATGCCTTTGCCAACTCAGATATTCCCTTGTAAAAGTAGCAGTGACATCATCACTGTGCTGTATATAGCCTGTGCAGAGAGCAGAGCAGTGGGAGGGGCCCTGCAGGTCCACCCACTACAGGCTGCCTGTACAAAACTATTGGAGGGGGCGGAGACAAAACCAGTCACCCTAAACAAGGAAAGAGAGCAGCAGTGACCGGTCTTTATTACAGGAAGCTCAGGCTGAAGTTAGGATCATAGGTGTACGCAGCCTATTGCATTAGGGCGTGCACCCCAAAGCTCAAACACACATGCGTCTGTGTTTGTGTCTATATATATATATGGCCCTGGCACATTGATCTCCCTGCCGGCACAGTGACAAAAGGGGTGCGTAACCACTCCCAGTAAAAGGGAGATATAGCCCATCTCCCCGCTGCTACACAGAGCGATAATGCTAATGCGCACTAGGTGATTAGGGTGTGCCCAAGCACCCCCGGCACACCCTGTGCGCACACCTATGGTTAGTATACACATGACTCTTGTATTTAGATAATATTTTCTAATGCTTAAGTTTAACTGTAAATGCAAACTGATGGAATATACTGATTTTCTTAGGTGGCGGTAGCGGCGGCTAATTGCTTTTACATGTTGTCTGTAGTCGCTCTTTAATACTTTTGTTGTTCAATAGATGAAATATCGCTGGAATATAGATGAAATATCATCTGCAACCAGAATCCCCCAGCACAATTGTGGAAAGGCAAGGGTTAAGCCGCCAGCCGCCTCTGCGCTGTAGACACCGGGGCACACTCCAATACATCTGGATGGGACGTGTTTTTAGCGTGTAGGAACAAGGACGCTAAACCAGAAGAGGAGGGGAGTCCTTGTGTGTGCCAAAAGTTGTACTACACATCCTAAACACTCTGTTTATCTGTCCGCACAGGAAACATAGGCCAACCCCCCCACGTCTGACACCACCCAAATACACACACTACATAAGGGAAAGCCCTCTGGGTCTCCCAAGAAGAAGAAACTCTTTTAACCCCTCCATCCTAAAAAAACATAATTATTACCACATTGAAAATGCTGCCATGTTTTTTATGAAGTAGATCAATAAACGTGTTACCATAAAATGAAAAGGGTAGTAAGGCTCGGTTCACACTGCCGCGACTTGGAATCTGACTTGCAGACATGGGAGTAAGTCACACATGTGCAATTCTCAAGCAAGTCCCAAGTTACTGTGACGAAAAGCAAGCAAGTCAAGTCAAGTCCCTGCTAGAAGTCAAGCAAGTCATTTATTTTGGTCAAGTCGCAAATCAAGTCAAACTACTGATCTACCCCATACTGTATAAAAATAATAGGAGGGATAACAATAAATAATATTGTTTATGTGCACATGCCTCACTGTGCCTCACTGTGCCCATGCCTCACTGTGCCCATGCTTCACTGTGTCCATGCTTCACTGTGCCCATGTTTCACTGTGCCCATGCTTCACTGTGCCCATGCCTCACTGTGCCCATGCTTCACTGTGCCCATGCTTCACTGTGTCCATGCTTCACTGTGCCCATGCTTCACTGTGCCCATGCCTCACTGTGTCCATGCTTCACTGTGCCCATGTTTCACTGTGCCCATGTTTCACTGTGCCCATGCTTCACTGTGTCCATGCTTCACTGTGTCCATGCTTCACTGTGTCCATGCTTCACTGTGCCCATGCTTCACTGTGTCCATGCTTCACTGAGCCCATGCTTCACTGTGTCCATGCTTCACTGTGTCCATGCTTCACTGTGCCCGTGTCTCACTGTGCCCGTGCCTTACTGTGCCCATGTCTCACTGTGCCTGTGCTTCACTGTGCCCAATGCCTCACTGTGCCCGTGTCTCACTGTGCCCGTGTCTCACTGTGCCCGTGTCTCACTGTGCCCATGCTTCACTGGGCACCCCCCTGGACGCATGCGAGTGAAGACTTGAGCTATATAGTATTGGTGGTCCCGTTGCTATGCCAATATAGGTATCATAGTATGGTCTAAATCCCATGAGTAATTTCAAGGTGACCACTATGATGGGACAGTCTCGGTGATCCGTTTCAGGGGGACTGGAGTCTAACCCAATCCACTCCCCCGTTGGAAACTGAATACTGTCTCAGTGCAGAAAACTGCTGGGAGACATTAACATGTCTCCCAATACAATCACCAATTTTTAGCTCCAGTTGGACCACAATCACCAATTTTTAGCTCCAGTTCATATACACCAGATATCCTTAACCACTTGCTTACTGGGCACATAACCCCCTTCCTGCCCAGGCGAAATTTCAGCTTTCGGCACTGCGTCGCTTTGAATGACAATTGCGCGGTCGTACGACGTGGCTCCCAAACAAAATTGATGTCCTTTTTTCCCCACAAATAGAGCTTTCTTTTGGTGGTATTTGATCACCTCTGCGGTTTTTATTTTTTGCGCTATAAACAAAAAAAGAGCGACAATTTTGAAAAAAAAAACACAATATTTATTACTTTTTGCTATAATAAATATCCCAATTTTTTTTTTTTAAAGTTTTTTTTTTCTCAGTTTAGGCCGATACGTATTCTTCTACATATTTTTGGTCCAAAAAAATCGCAATAAGCGTTTATTGATTGGTTTGCGCAAAAGTTATAGCGTCTACAAAATAGGGGATAGTTTTATAGCATTTTTATTATTTTTTTTTTACTAGTAATGGCGGCGATCAGCAATTTTTATCGTGACTGTGACATTATGGCGGACACATCGGACACTTTTGACACCATTTTGGGACCATTCACATTTATACAGCGAACAGTGCTATAAAAATGCACTGATTACTGTATAAAGTGACTGGCAGGGAAGGGGTTAACACTAGGGGGCGGGGAAGGGGTTAACTATGTTCCCTATTTGTGATTCTTACTGTGGGGGGAGGGGACTGACTGGGGGAGGAGACCGATCTGTGTCCCTATGTACAAGGGACACAGCATTGGTCTCCTCTCTCCCTGACAGGACATGGATCTCTGTGTTTACACACAGAGATCCACGGCCTGCTTCTGTAACTGCCGATCGAATGTACCTGGCGGACATCGCGGCCGCCAGGCACGCTCCTCGGCATCACGTGATGTGCGCCGCACAGCTGTTCCCCGCCGCGCGCCCTCGGCGGCGCGCGGCGGGATGTAAACTGAGAAGGACGTCCTGGGGACGTCCTCTCGGCACTTGAAAGCCGCGCTGCAGCCGACTTCCGGCTATAGCGCGGGTCTCAAGTGGTTAATATACCATTTACTTAATACTGTTTACAAACACATGCATTTTTGTTCACACTGTGGTGTTATGCAATTTGCACTTGCATGCACTAAGTGTCAACTCAATATAGTTTTCCACCATGGGCCATTCCATCAGTGCATTTCGGGGTTTCTTTTTTGCCTCCTCGGCCCACGTCGCCCTCAGTGTGGGCCGCGCATGCGTGTGCGTCCTCCCGACAAGGGGGGAGGGGGAGCCCTGTGCTCCCATCATGCTCATGGGGCGGCGGACTTGTGTTCCGCCTGCCCTATTTGGGCGTTCCTTCCTTGTCCGCGGCGTCCCTGATCCCCTCTGGATGTCCTTGCCATCCATGCGTGCGTGGGAAACCATGCACGCGTGTGATGTCAGGACGTCACGCTTTTGCAGCAGAGGAGACGGCAGCTGTCGGAGACCTTGAGTCTTTCCGGAACGCCGAGGGAGCCACTCAGGGAGGACCGCCCACTGCGGTGGGGATATCCCTGGGGGATATTGCATGGACTAAGGCGGGGCGCCTGCTGACTACACCAGGGCCTCCCTAATTAAGGGCAGTACTAATATAACCCGAGAGCTGTGTGGCTCACACTTTGATCCCCAGCTCCTCCATGTGGACGACTAGACTCAGCCTGGTAAATGTAAGTACACCAGCCCTATATAGGCTGGCTGCCAAATTCCTTCCAGACCCATTCAAGCACTATGCACCAGGTCTGATTAGCATTATTTTTTGATTAATTTATAACTAATTACAGCTTCATCCGTGGTGTTGGTCGGTCTCCTTGGCACATTCAATGAGCCTGGGACCCTCCAAGATCAATGGAACCCACATATTTCCTTACACAACACTGTGGCATGCACTTGTTGTGCAACAATACATATCCAGTACAATTGATCCTAATGACCCTCATCACATCTTTATTTAATCCCACTATCACTTTCACTATTGTCATCCCGCTTATACACACATTTATTCCACACACAATTATTTCAATCTATTTTCACTTTTCACACGCATCACACCACACCACTTTTTCACACACACACTACACATTACACCACCATTATCATTTTTTACACTTTTCACATTTCATTTCACCTTTTCATTTTTGTGACATTCGTTTTTGTCCTTCACCATCTCATTCATAGTGCACATCACCCTTATTATTTTTCTCACAACCTTAATATTCCATTTATTATGTTTAGAATATGACAAACATACCCTATTAGTTACATACCATTATAGAAGTACATTGATATATACAAATATATACTGAAGGATATACCCCTGCTGATCTCTAGTCTGTCCACTTCATACTCAGCAATCACATAGTGTACATGGATGCAGCACAGATGCATCCTACATTGATGCCCTTGGTGTTTCATTACAGGTGCCGGCTGTGCGTCCGTGTGTGTCCCCTTTCGGGTCTCTCCCCCTCCAATATGACTCCTTGTAGGACGCACACACCTGGTGGCGCCCTACTTTTGGGTGTCGAGTGTCCGGGAGGCTGCTGATTCCCCTTGAGATGCTAGTGATGGAACTCCGGTTAGAAGCATTGGTTCTAACACACAGTTGACTGGTAATCATACACTCTATATATATTTTTCACTATTGGGCACACACCCATGTAGAGAATGGAAATTTAATACATATATTTCCCACAGCCAACCACCCATCCTCTGAAGAGATCCATTGGGATCGAAACGCGTCAAAATTTATACAGATGCGTGCAAAATGTAAAACTGTATGGCAATGTTGTGTCAATAATTCTGTGTGTTTTTATATACATGTGTTTTTATACCGGAGTATAAACCTGTTAGGATTGTATTTAATGTTATACACAATAAATTTTTAACATGCATCATTGTAAATTATTTTTGGAATTTTGCTGCTAAAAAACCCCATTGGGGGAACTTCCCATTCTTCATGCTTCACTGTGCTCAATGCTTCACTGTGCTCAATGCTTCACTGTGCCAATGCTTCACTGTGCCCAATGCCTCACTGTGCCCAATGCTTCACTGTGCCAATGCCTCACTGTGCCCAATGCCTCACTGTGCCCAATGCCTCACTGTGCCCGTGTCTCACTGTGCCCATCCTTCACTGTGCCCGTCAGCCATGTACCTGATCTGCGGCATCCCGGCGGCCATTCCAGTATTCAAAAGCCGCGCCTCCTCCTCGTCTGTGATAGGCGGAACACTCAATTTCCCAGCATTCAGTGTTCCGCCTATCACGGACATCCGCTCATCCTCATAACACAGACGAGGATAAGAGGATGTCCGTGATAGGCTGAACACTGCCTGCTGTGAAATTGAGTGTTCCGCCTATCACAGACGAGGAGGCGTGGCTTTTGAACACTGCAATGGCCGCCGTCTGTCTGCATGACACGCTGATCAGGTAGGCAGACGGCGGCTTGCGGTTAGTGTTAGTGGTGCCAAGTCATTGCAAGTCATATAGCCCAAGTCAAAGTCAAGTCGCAAGTCATTAGTGACAAGTCAAAGTCAAGTCGAGTCATTTATTGAATTCTGTCAAGCAAGTCGCAAGTCCTCAAACAGGTGACTCAAGTCTGACTTACGTCAAGTCATGTGACTCAAGTCCCCCACCTCTGCCGACTTGTGGGACCCCCCAAGGCGCATGACATGTGAAATTCCATGTTAGTCAATGAGAGCGGTCTTAATTAGCACTACTGAAGTCGCTCCGACTTTAGAAAACGTTTCTGTACTACTTCTATCCGACTTGTGCCCATGGACTTTAATGGAAGTCGCCTCCAAGTTGGATCCTCATAGTTACATAGTAGGCAAGGTAGAAAAATGACACAAGTCCATCAAGTCCAACCTATGATCATCTCTATTGATTTGATTTGGATCCGACATTACATGAAGATTACCCAGGCATTCCCTGAAAGTCGCTTCAAAGTAGTACTCAAGTCACCAGCAAATCGCCAGGAAGTCTCCTGGCAAAGTCGCACCGTAGGTCGCAGTAGTGTGAACCAAGCCTAAACCTAGATTATAACTTCACTACATAGCTTCCTGTAACCTTTTTAGAAAGATATATATATTTATTTGCAGCTTTATTAGAAGTAGGTGACAGTGAATATTCACTGATCATCCATAACATTATGACCATCCACCATAATAAGCCATCAAGCCATGGACTCCTCTAGACCTCTGAAGGTATGCTGTGGGATCTGGCCACCAGTAGGGTTCACACATGCTGCGGCCGTGGCTCACAGCAGGGGGTCCAGTGCGTCCCTGTTTACTAATTCAGGTCTGAATTTCTGTCTGAATTTGCACCTGACTCGGAGCCAAAGACGCACATGATCTTTTCCAAATGTGGACCAGGGCCGCCTAGGAGGTGTGTGAACCGGCTCCATTGAGACTCCTGTCATGCGAATTGAATGCGGGGAAACCTGCATCCAATTCGCATCAGTGTGAACCCAGCATTAAAGTGATATGTTTATTATTTTATTGAAAAAAAATATTACACTTACCTGCTCTGTGCAATGGTTTTGCACAGAGCAGCCCCGATCCTATTCTTCTGGGGTCCTCCGCTGGTGCTCCTCGCTCCTCCTCCTCCTTGGCGAGTCCCCTCAAGCCGATTCCTATGGGGGCACTTGTACGGGCTCGCTCTCGAGCCTCCTTGTCTGCGTCTATTGACACAGACTGGGCAGCTTGGCCCTGCCCCCCTTTTGATTGCCCCCTGCATTTGATTGACAGCAGTGGGAGCCAATGACTCCTGCTGCTATCAATCTGCCCAGGAAGGAGGAACAGAGGCGGGGGATCCTCGGCTTTCATGCACAGCACTGGATCATGAATAGGCTCATGTAAGTATAAAGAGGGGCAGGGAGAGATTCTGTTATAACACATACAGTGGAGGCTTCCTGTCTAATACCTGTATAGCGGGTGTTTGAATTTTTGTGAGGACTCTTGGGGTGTGGGGTTCCTTGGGGCCTACAGGTGGCGTTGTTGCCTTGGGCCGGAGCTGAACTCACACCGCAAACTGTGCCTTTTTGTCCTCCCCTGGAGCTGGTACAGCGGGGCGGGGAACCCGCTGTGACGCAAAGGGAGAGGTCATAAAAGGGGCGGACGGCCTGATTTTGGGGCAGAGAGTTGGAGGACGCGGCCGCACCCAGGCACCTTCAGCTTGGGTGCTGGCGTTCCAGGCCTAGGCGCCCTTGGCCTATCTGGAACGGTGATGGAGTCCATCTCAGGCACCTTTAGCCTGGGGTGAGGTACTATGGCAGATGCCTGGGGCTCAGTACCTTCGACTGAGTTCCGCGAGGGTGGAGGAATCCGAGGGGACCCTAACTCCTTGGGTGCCCGTGTCTGAGTTCGTGAGGACTGGTGCGCAGTAACTTCTCTGAAGAGCCCGGCGCGGCATCGCTGGTGACGGAGAAGCCTCCACTTCTCCCTTGGACGGATTTCTTCCTCTGACAGGGGCAAAGTGAGCGAAGGTAATTCACATTCTACAGTGACGTAGCGTGGGTTGACAGCGCCTGGGGCGAGGCAAGTAATTTGCGCCCCCCTGACCCACGGACTTACGTATTTTCAGCTAGCTCCAGTCTGGTCACATGATCCACTGTGTGAGACAGTGGTGGCTGTAGGGAAGAGCAGAGCGTGCTTGATAATAACTGGTAAAGCCTGGAGTGGTGACAGCATGCATATGTTCCTATGTCCCATCTGTTGTTGGCGCTCCCTCCTCTCCACACTTGTGACAGCGCCCCTATAAACTTTGCGCCCGGGGCGGTGGCCCCCCTCGCACCCCCCAAGCTACGCCACTGACGTTCTATATTACCTAGTCAGTGGCAGTAACTATTCACCACTGGTGACAGCACAGTGGGCAGCAGCAAGATGGGAAAGGATTGTGCCTCGATCTGTCCCCTCATTTTCCAAAGGAGAAAGATGGTTTTATTGCTTGGCAAGAAGAATAAAACTGAGTTGTACCTATTCACTGTGTGGAACTTGGGTTACTAAAGCAAAGGAGTCAGGGACGAAGGACTGGACTTGACTCTAGGACACCTACACAAAAGCCCAATCTTCTGGCCTTCACCTCTTAGTTACGGAGGACATGGGCCGTGGTGTGTATCATCTCTCTCTCCCAGGTACCCCTAGACAACAGCCATATAACCGATAAAGCAAGGGAGAGGGGTGAGGCCGCTACACCTGGAACACAGGAGAGTCTACAGCAGCGGGGCTCAGCCATTCAGAGGGAAGAATGTATTCTATCAATAAATACAAAGCTTCCTCTGATTGGCTGAGTCAGAGAGGCGGGCTGATGATGTTACACCTCTGACTCAGCCAATGAGAAGAAGCTTTGTATTCATTGATAAAATACATCGCTCCCTCTCAATGGCTGCTGTAGACTCTACTGTGTTCCGTATATACAGTAAGACAGGAAATATCGCCTCACACCTGAAACACAGTACAGTATGCTGTATGTAGCCGCAGCTACATACAATTTATACTGCACATCCAGCAGCCTCACAGGTCAGTGAGGAACATAGTTTGTTTGGACCAGCTATGTGAAAACCTGGAGTTCTTCTTTAACCACTTCAATACAGGGCTTTTTGTACCACTTCAATACCGGGCCTATTCTAGCACTTCTCTCCTACATGTACAAATCATCATTCTTTTGCTAGAAAATTACTCAGAACCCCCAAACATTATATATGTTTTTTTAGCAGACACCCTAGGGAATAAAATGACGGTCATTGCAACTTTTTTTCTTGCACGATATTTGCGCAATAATGTTTCAAACGCCTTTTTAAAAAAAATGGTTTCATGAATTTAAAAATAACAAAACAGTAAAGTTAGCCCAATTTTTGGGGAAAATATGAAAGATGATGTTACGCCGAGTAAATAGATACCTAACATGTCACCCTTTAAAATTGCGCACACTCATGGAATGGCGCCAAACTTCGCTACTTAAAAATCTCCATAGGCGACGCTTTATTTTTTTTTACAGGTTACCAGGCTAGAATTACAGAGGAGGTCTAGTGCTAGAATTGTTGCACGCGCTCTAACGCACGCGGCGATACCTCACATGTGTGGTTTGAACGGCGTTTACATATGTGGGCGACTTGCATGTGCATTCGCTTCTGATCGCGAGCTACCGGGGACAGGGGCGTTTTAATTTTTTATTTTTTTTATTATTATTATTGTTATTTTTTTTTGATCACTTTTATTCCTATTACAAGGAATGTAAACATCCCTTGTAATAGGAATGTGTGTGACAGGTCCTCTTTATTGAGAGATGCGGGGTCAATAAGACCCCACATCTCTCCTCCAGGCTGGAAAGCATGAGATCAGTGAAAATTTTTTCACTGATCTCATACTTACAGCCGCAATGGCGGCTTTGTTTACATTTGAGGACCCGGGCGTGACGTCATCACATCGCGCCCGGGCCTCCGACGATCATAGAGATGACTGGTGACCATCTGGTCACCAGTCATCTCTATGCTCGTCATGTGACCCACCAACGGCGCCGGAAGATTCGCTCCGGGTCCCCGATCGCACGGGAGAGCCCGGAGAAGCACCGGATGGCGGCGCGAGGGTGGGATGTCCCCTCCCGCCGCCTATAAGAACGATCAAGCAGCGGAACCGCCGCTATGATCGTTCTTATGGTGCACAGAATCGCCAGCCCAAGACAAGGATATCTGAATGATGCCTCTAGCTGCAGGCATCATTCAGATATGCCCCTACAAAGCCAGGACGTCATATGACGTCCACCCAGGATGGGAGATCCCATCTGTGGATGTCATTTGACTATGGCTGGGTAGGGAAGTGGTTAAGGTTAAAAAAACAGTAGGCATTAGAACCACTTTAAGTTCTGTAAGTTGCAAGTTTGGCCTCCATGGATCGGACTTGTTTTTCCAGTACATCCCACAGATCAGTGGCGGCTGGTGCTCCATCGGTCGGAGGGGGCGGCAGACAAACCTGACCACAGACTCCCATCCCCCCCCCCCCCCACTGTCGCTCCAGCACGCCACCGCACACCATACCCACACGACACCCCCCCCCGGTCACTGGCTCGCTCGCCCTCTGGCCCGCCAGGCCCGCCGTCAGTTGTGCACTTACCCCATGCAGGTCATGGCTGCAGCCAATCGGGTCTTCGGACTTCTGCCATTGGGGTCTTAGGACTCAAGAGGAGAAAAAGGAAGATATTAGCGAATATTAATTTGCTAATGTCGCACAATGCTCTGCGCCCTAAACCCACCATTTAGAGCCTAATGCCGCGTACACACGATCATTATTCACGGCGGTTAAAAAACCGCCGTGAATAATGACAGGAAAAACGAGGGAACCGCTTGGTTCCCTACACACGGTCGTTTTTCCCGTCATTTTTTCTCTTGACGAGAAAAACGACCGTCTGTGGGCTCTGCGGCAGTGTTTCCCTATGGGAAAACTGCCGCGGAAAAAAATGCTGGAAAAAACGATGAGAAAATTTAGAACATGTTCTAAATTTTCTCGTCGTTTTTTATGCCGTTTTTCTAGACGAGAAAAACGACATAAAGCCCGCAGACGATCGTTTTTCTCGGCGAAAAAAAAAAATGCAGTTTTTCTCGTCGAGAAAAGCGGTCGTGTGTACGCGGCATAAGGCTCCCAATCATATGCTTCTTAAAAAAAAAACATTGAAATCCATGCGTCCGGCACCCTGCATGTAGATTATGCATCCGGCCCCTAATCTACATGCAGGGCACCGGACACATGGATTTCAATGTTTTTTTGTTTTTTTTTAGAAGCATATGATTAGAGCCTTAGGCTCTATATGGCTTCAAAAAGGGTGGGTTTAGGGCGCAGAGCATTGTGCCCGTAAGGAGCGGCAACCACTGCCACAGATGCTCAATTGGATTGAAATTTGGAGAATTTTTAGGCCAAGTCAACATCTCCAACTAGTAGCTGAGTTCCTCAAAGCATACTTGAATTTATCAGACCGGGCAACCTTCTTCCATTGCTCCATGGTCTAGTTCTGATGTTCATGTGTCCATTGTAGGTGCTTTTAGCTGGGGACAGAGGTCAGCATGAGCAAATTGACTGCTCTGCGGCTACGCGATGGCAAACTGCTATGCACTGTGTTCTGACACCTTTCTATCAGAACCAGCATTCACTTTTTCAGCAATTTGAGCTACAGTAGCTCGTCTATTGGATCGGATCACACAGACCAGCCTTAGGTGTCCAGCCCCCCCGTTTTACTTACCTGAGCCCCGAATTTCCGTGGGCGCGATCCCACGCCGCTCTCTCCACGGCTTCTCGGCTCTTCATTGGATAGATTAATAGCAGCACAGCCATTGGCTCCCGCTGCTGTCAATCAAATTCAACGACGCGGCTGCCGGGGGGCGGGGCCAAGTCATACACTCTGAGTCTATGGAGTGTATGACACAGGAGCGTGCCCGCAAGGTAACCCCCTCGGGAGAGAGCTTCCCAGAGGGCTTATCTAATGCAGGGAGGAGCCGCGAGAGCTGCTAAGGGACCCCAGAAGAGGAGAATTGGGGCCACTCTGTGCAAAACGAACTGCACAGTGGAGGTAAGTATGATATGTTTGTTATTTAAAAAAAAAGAGTGCTACCCTTCTTTGTCACTTCTTGGAGATGGTACGGCCAGGGCGGGGAACCCGCCGTGGTGTCGACGGGAGGAGATAAAAAGGGGGAGACGCCCTCGCCACGAGGTGGGTCTTCTTCGGAGATCATCGCTTCACGCACCCAGGCACCTTCAGCCTGGGTGCTGGCGGTTCAAGGTTCCGGCCTAGGCGCCCTAGGCCTGGCCGGGATGAAGATGGAGTCCATCCCAGGCACCTTTAGCCTGGGATGAGGTACTATTGAGGAGGCCTGGGACCCGGTGGCTCCGACTGGGTCCCGCGAGGGTGGAGTTGCTCCAGGGCGCCCCTTGCGAGGGGACCCGCATCTGAGGTGAGGAGGCTGGGGAGGTCACTCGTTCGAAGACCCGGTGTAGTGTCAACCCGGTGACGGATGGGCCTTCAGTAACTCCCTTGGAGGACATCTTCCCCTGATAGGGGCCTGCAGCGCAACGGAGGTATTCATGTCGAGACTCCTACAACCCTTGGTCATAGTATAGGGGGTGTAGGGACCCAGATCAGTATAGTGCCTCGACCTGCTCATTTCACCGTATCATGTCATCGCATTGCCTTGTAACTGAAGATACGAAATAAATCTAACCGTTGGATTGTGATCGGTGTGTGGACTCTGTTAATGGGAGCAAAGGGAGGTTTCTGCACGACAGACTCGGTACATGTTCAGGACACCGGCCCGAGGAAACATTAGGTATTGGCCTTCACCTCGCCTGCAAGTAGTGGGGAGGACATGGGCCGTAGCGCACCCTCACCCCTGTCGCGTGACATACCCCTAGGCGAAAGAAGAAGACGGGGTGTGGGGGTGGCCGCTACATATATATATATATATTTTTTTACATGCCCCTGTCCCCTCGTGCTCAAAGGCAAACACTCGTCGGTCCCTTTAAAAGGGTGTAGCAGGAGGCGCGCGCGCACCCGCTGCATCGCGGGGGTGCCGATGCTCATGACCGGCGGTCACGCTGAGTGCCGGCCGCGGGCGATCGCGGGGTCGAGAGGCAGAACAGGGACATGTGTGTGTGTGTGTAAACAAACAAATGCTTATGACCTCTTGGACACTGGTCATGTCACCACCCCCGAGGAGTTTCACTGCCTTTGGAGCCTATAAGAGAGAACCTAGCTGCTGGAAGTGTTGCCTCCATCAATAGGTGTCCACATCACACTGGCAGTGATTTGGACACCCAAAGAAGGACCCCAGGAAGTAACAGAAGAAGACAGTAGGATCATCCTGTAACCATGGCTTTCGGTAAGTTAAATAGGCATTTAGATAAAAAAAATTGTTTTCTTACCAGCGGTTAGCTAGAGGGGGGGGGGGGGAGGGAAGAGGGGTTTCTCATATCCTGGAGTTGGGCTTAAAAATTTTAAAATGTAAAATATAGTATTTAGTCCCACAATGCATCATTTCAGTAAATGTCTGGTTTACACAGGTCTGTTAGAAATCTTGGGGCCCCTGTGCACCATGCACCTATCCCCCCCGGCCGAGGAGGGTGTGTGGGTGTAGGATTGGCCCCGGACATGGCTCCAGCTGCACCCGGCCAGAGTACCTAATGTATGTGAATGAGCACTTAACCACCTCAATACTGGGCACTTTTACCCCCTTCCTGCCCAGGCCAAATTTTCAGCTTTCATGGCTGTCACACTTTGAATGACAATTACTCATTCATGCAACACTGTACCCATCTAAAAAAAAATTTTAGACAGAGCTTTTCTTTTGGTAGTATTTAATCAGTACTGTTTTTTTACTATATATATCAAAAAATACCAAAAATGTGGGGAAAAAACCCCACACATTTTTCTAAGTTTCTGTTATAAAATTATAAATAAATACTGTATTTATTGGCGTATAACACTCACTTTTTTACACTTTTTTACTGAAAATAGAGGGAAAACTGTGCCTGCGTGTTATACGCAGGGGGCTGTGGAAAGTTTTTTTCCTGAAACTTCCCTCTTAAAGTTAGGGTGCGTGTTATACGCCGATAAATACGGTAATTGTTCTTCATAAATTTATGACAAAATATATTCTGCTACTTTTTATTGCTAAAAAACCCCAAATCAGTGTATATTATTTAGTCTGCAGGAAAGTCATAGAGTCCACAAACTTTGGTATATCTATAAATATACTGTATCTGAAGATTGATAGGCCGTCAGTACATCTGGATTTATCTCATTTCTTGAGGCCAGAAAACTTCAGGACAGTACAACACCCCCACCCCAATAACCCCTTTTTGGAAAGTAGATAGTCCAAGGTATTTAATAAGAGGCCATGGCAAGTTTTTTGAAGTTTTAATTTTTTGTCACAATTTTTTGGAAAATTAAGAAAATAAATATATTTTTCCACTTTTTTTTTTTTTAACATACTGTCACCGCTCTGGTGATCGTTTTTTTTTTTTAAATCACTATGATTGCTTATAACAGTGAGGATCACTGTTTTAAGAAATAATTTTTATGAATGCCATTCATTCACAGTCATTAGGTACTATTGGGATAGCTGTGAATGGCCACAACTATCACATGGTACAGTGCACTGTGATTGGCACCTGTCTGTACTATGTGATCACTGTGACCAATCACAATGATCACACTATGAATGAAAGCCATTTATTGTGAAAACTGTCATGTGGTCATTGTGTGATATCGGCGGCCGGCCTGGTACACCGATCTGTCATCCAGGTTGCCAGATCGAGCTGCAACATGGCTTCCAGGGCTTCCAGAGTGTGCAGGTGGTGAGCGACTAGGAGGATGTCATATGATGACCTTCTGGAACCAGGGAGATCTCACCCAGTTGTCATGTTACTATAGGCTGGGAGGGAAGCGGTTAAGTATGTTTTTTTTCCCGTTATTTTTTTTTTAACATCCCTGTGGGGGGGGGGTTCAGTTTTGGTGAAATATCAGGGGTCTAAATAGACCCCTGATGTATCACTTTTTAGACATAGGAAGAAATCGAGAACACAGAGCCCCAATCCTTTCTCTGCAGCCTTAGCTGCACTGCAGAAGGAGTGAACAGGACATGTACAGGGGTTCCTGTTCATTTACAAACTGAAGCACAATAAACACAGTTTACTATGCTTCAGTTAAGAATGAATACAGGAGGGGTCAGTACTGAGTGATCAGCAGCTTTTGGAACTGCCTGCACCATAAAGCTGCCCAGGCCCCATAGGCTACCCCATTATCAGCTGCCCTGCATGTATGTCCCATGTAGTGCCCTCCCACCGGGCACTGCATGGATTAAATGCTGGTTTGGCTGATTGGCTGTCTGACATATTTAAAATAAATACACTTACTTTATTGCTCCCCCCCCCCCCTTAGCAGCTTGTGCTTTCCTCCGCCATCTGATGCTCAAGGCTGTGGACAGGGCCCACACCATCCTCCCATACAAGTGGCCAGGCTGCAAAGTGCAGCAGCTTTGAAGGACCAATCGCACAATCAGGAGGAATGTGCTGTTTAAAGCCTACTGTTTAGTAATACTTTATTTCTTCTCTCTGTATCTCTCCTCTCTACTCCTATCAGCATGCTCCTTGTTCTGCATCACAACTGTTTGGCTCCTTGTGCTGTGGCTTCTCCTTCTCCCAGTCTGAGCTCTGCTGTACAGGGACTGCAGGAGGCTGATTGCAAGTCAAATTCAGGTACTTACATGTTTGCCTTTACAAATACATGTATGTATTAATTAATACTGTGCTGCATTAATGTGTGTGTTATATCTGTGTGGAGTCCAGCTTTAGAGTACCCTAACTGTGTACAGAGTGCAGAGTTCAGGACTACGCTGTGTGCAGAGTTCAGGACTACGCTGTGTACAGAGTGCAGAGTTCAGGACTACGCTGTGTACAGAGTGCAGAGTTCAGGACTACGCTGTGTACAGAGTGCAGAGTTCAGGACTACGCTGTGTACAGAGTGCAGAGTTCAGGACTACGCTGTGTACAGAGTGCAGAGTTCAGGACTACGCTGTGTACAGAGTGCAGAGTTCAGGACTACGCTGTGTACAGAGTGCAGAGTTCAGGACTACGCTGTGTACAGAGTGCAGAGTTCAGGACTACGCTGTGTACAGAGTGCAGAGTTCAGGACTACGCTGTGTACAGAGTGCAGAGTTCGGGACTACGCTACGTACAGAGTACAGAGTTCGGGACTACGCTACGTACAGAGTGCAAGACTACGTTACGTGCAGTGTTCAGGACTCAGGACTACGCTACGTACAGAGTGCAGAGTTCAGGAGGGAGTTACGTACATAGTGCAACGTTCAGGGGTGTGCTGTGTACAGAATGTAGGGTTTAGGGTGTGTGCACAGTTTGTAACCTCTACACCCCCCCATAAAGCTTCCTCGCATCTCTTTCACCTACCTGGCTCGGCTCTAGTACCTCCCTGTGTAGGCGGCTCTTCTACCTGTGTATTTGCAGAAAGATCGTTCTTTCTCTTAGATTCTGGAACCAGGGAGGCACCATGAGTGCGTGCAGGAATCTGTTCGATCCGGGAGCCACTGAGGGCAAAGCTGTCCCTTGTAAACACAGAAAGCTTCTGTGTTTTCAAGTGACAGCGGGGAGTGGGAGGTGAAAGCTGGAGGTGGCGTAATGGAGTTCCGGCCACGTTTTCGGCTACAAAACTGGGTGTGAGAGCCACATGACAAGGCCTGGAGGGCCACATTCGGCCTGCAGGCCTTGTGTTTGACATATGTGTATGGGCAGCACAGTGGTGTAGTGAATAGCACTTTTTCACCTAGCAGTAAAAAGGGTCGCTGGTTCGAATCCCAACCACGACACCATCTGCCTGGAGTTTGCATGTTCTCCCTGTGCCTGCGTTTCCTCTGGGTACTTCAGTTTCTTCCTAGATTATGGTAGGTTAATCAGATCCTGTCTAAATTGGCCATAGTATGAATGTGTGTTAGGGACCTTAGATTGTAAGCTCCTTGAGGACCGGGACTGATGTGAATGTATAATGTATATATAAAGCTCTGCGTAAATTGATGGCGCTATATAAGTACCCTAAATAAATAAACCATAAGCATCTCTACACTAGTAGATTTTCGAGTGACCGTTTGTACTGACATTTGCATGTAAATACATCCAATGACTTGACGTCGTTCATATTTTAATTGCTTTTGACATTCAGTTTTGGAGTGAATGATAGGGTGACCACATTTCCAAACTACCATTCAGGGACACCCTCCCTTCCCAAAGATCAGCTTGTGCTGTAACGAATCACAGCACAGTGATTGGACACAAGAGGCGGGATTTATGCTTTCTCCAATCACAAGCAGGGGGCGGGATTGTGCTCCTCCAGGCATTCCCGGCCAGGACAAGTACTGTCAGTGAGTAAAGCGGTGATGTGGCGGCCTTTTTTGGGGGCATCAGATTGGCCCGGGGGGTGGCTGTGTCAGTTTCATTCCGGGACACTGTATTGTCCTGGAATGAAGGTGCCCGGGACAGACCTGCAAAATGCGGGACTGTCCCGGGCAATCCGGGACACGTGGTCACCCTAGTGAATGAACTTTCCCGAACGAAAACCAAATTCACCGTTAGGAGTGAAAAAATGTCCATTCCGCTCCTTCGAATTTTCTTGTTACCGCGGTTCAAAAACATAAATCCAATCGATCTGACCCTACTAACAAACTAACGTTCTTAAAACAAAACATTTTACACAAAATTCTATTAGTGTATGGCCAACTTCATATTAAGGGACTGACCCTGGACAGGGCAGGGGGAGGCGAATGGGCAGCGGGTTCATGTAGGCCAAGGAAGGGTTAATGGAAGGGCCCCGGCAAGAAGAATGGGAACACATCTGTAACGAGTTTGAACATTCCATGGAGGTTACAACATGGGGAATGCGGGAGGCATTTGTGGAGAGGAATCACTTCAACTGACAGACAAGGGAGGGAGAGGAGATAAAGGGGGAGAAGGGGTGATATAGGAAGAAAAAGGGGGGGGGAGGGAGATGGAAGCAGTTGGGGGATGGAGAGATAGGGGGAGACACTGGGCTTATCTATAAAATGAATCAATCTACAGCATTCCAGGGGAGAGCAGCTGGAAGGGAGGGGGGGGGGGGGGAACAGAGAAATGGATCAATCTGTAGCATATGGAGAACAGTAGATGAGGCTAGGGAAGAGAGAGAGAGTGTGAATGGTGGAGGGAAGCAGGACGGGACTGCAGTGTGCAAATAAAAAGCAGCTGTAGTGGAACCATTGTTACAGCGCTTATCGCTAGCTTTCCAAGAACCGCGACACGCCACATATGATCCTAGTAAAAAAAAGACACATTTTCAGACCACTAAGCTAAAGAGTGAGGATTTGTTAGAAAGGTAACATCTGTTTTATCTATCGGGCCACAAAGGTGGCAGATATTCCGTAGGCTGAGCTAGATCGTGCTGTAATGTAGCCATCGGATCACGAGCAGCCAGTGATGTCACTGACAGCGGCCACACAATATACAATCTTTTCTTACAATAGGTAAGCAGTTTTCATGCCAGGTCAGCAACACAGCAGGAAAAGATATTGTATGGATTTCCATTTTTGCAGCCAAATTGGAATAACACCTATTTTATATTTGTTACATGTTCCAGTTCACTTACCATACGTTAAAAAATACAATTAAATTGATGCGTACATTTTTACAAGCTCTTTTACCGAAAACTCCAAAGCAAGAGTTTTATGTAATGGTAAGGAGGGGGCTGGGGAGTTAATGTTTAACATGCTTAATACTATCTGTACAGTACTGGCAGATCTCATTATCAGTTGCATAGGCGTGCGCAGCCTATTGCATTAGGGTGTGCACCCCAAAGCTCAAATACACATCCGTGTGTGTGTGTTTAACAGCAGGTAAAATAAGTATTGAACACGTCACCATTTTTTTAGGTAAATATATTTCTAAAGGTGCTATTGACATGAAATATTCACCACATGTCAGTAACAACCCATGCAATCCATACATACAAAGAAACCAAAATAAATAAGTTCAGAAATAAAATTATGTGTAATAAAATGGAATGACACAGGGAAAAAGTATTGAACAAGCTAAATGAAATTTATTTAATACTTCATACAAAATCCTTTGTTGGTAATGACAGCTTCAAGAAACCTCCTGTATGGAGAAACTGTCGCATTCGTTGCTCAGGTGTGATTTTGGCCCATTCTTCCACACAGTCTTCAAATCTGGAAGGTTCCGTGAGCCTCTTCTATGAACTCTAATCTTTAGTTCTTTCCATAGATTTTCTATTGGATTCAAGTCAGGTGATTGGCTGGGCCATTCCAGCAGCTTTATTTTCTTTCTTTGAAACAGATTGAGAGTTTCCTTTGATTTGTATTTGGGCACTGATAAGGCTGCACTGATGGGCACTAATAGGGCTGCACTGATGGGCACCAATAAGGCTGCATTGATGGGCACTAATAAGGCTGCACTGATGGCCACTAATGAGGCTGCACTAATAGGCACTAAGGCCTGGTTCACACTGGTCCGACAAACGCTCCGACATTAGGAGCTCATGTCGCATGACGTGTGAAAATCAATGTTTCCCTATGGGAGCCGTCTTAACTGGTCCGGCACAAGTCGGTCCGACTTTGAAAATGCTCCCTGTACTACTTTGGTCCGACTTTGATCCTACTTCAGCCCATTGAATATCATTGAAGTCGGATCAAAGTAGGATCCTTGTCCTAACCATCCGACATTTGACATCCGACATGGTGATTACAGCAGCAGTAAAAGGAATTTATCTCACCCTGGGATTGTTTTGATTGGTCAAAGGACAAGTCAGACTAGCACAAAGTCGGATCAAAATAGTATCCTGTTCATGAATGTCGGATGGATGTCGGACCAATGTAGGATCAATGTAGGACTGATGTCGCAGAGCAAAGTAGGATGAAAGTCGGATGAATGTCGTGTCGTATCAGTGTGAACCCAGCCTAACAGTCTGCATTGATGGGCACTGATGAGGCTGCACTGATGGGTACTGATATGCTTTATGTTAATATTGTTAAAGTTGTTGGTAATATTTATTTTTGTAACTTAATTCTGCATAAAACATTTAACAGTGTAATTTCATGAGATAATTTATGAGAGCGTGTTTTTAGGGGTGGTATTAGGGGCGAGGCAGGGTAGGGGTTGGGTGGGGCAACTGGTGGCAAGTAACTCTTAAGGCATGGCTAGTAGCTCATGACTTGAAATTTTGAGCCCTGTATATATATATATATTGTGACAGCAGGAAGGTAAAGTCACCTGGTTGCATCCAGGGGTGTAGATATATTTCGCCCAGATTCAGGCTTTACGCCGACTTATACAACTAGGTGGAGAGTTGTATAAGCCCAGCTGAGGCTAGTGGGTTCATGGATGACTCATACCTCTAGGGAGAGTGTGGGGCGTCGTGCAGACAGGGAGTTGATGAGACCAGCTGAAGCTTGTCAGCTCATTTAGGCCTCTATAAGAACTCCCAGCTTCATTAGATGTTTGCTCATGCCTGGACCCAGACCTGTGTGGACTGTCTAGGGAGAGTGAACCCCTGTGCGGTGAGACAAAGCCTGTGTGGCTATTTGCTTGGACATTTAAAACCAGGGACTTAGGGACTAGGACAGCACTAGGCTGATCCCAGTTGTTAGTTAGGAAACCTGTATGTTTAGTCAGAGGTCAAGTTGACCAAGATTTATTTTGTTTATGTTTCTTTTGCTGTGTTTTGTCACTGTAAATAGAAAATAAACCGCACCTTTTTGATTTTGAAAACCACAACCTCCGTTTGCTGGGCCTGTTTTTGTGTGGGGAGCCCACCTCGGGGGTCACACACACCCGCTGCCGAGCCAACCCCCTCACAGTTGGTGGAGAACCAGTGGCAGTTTTTTTTTAAGCCAGCATGGAGGAGATACTGAAGCAGCTGGCTCTAGCAAATGCCAATCAACAGCAGACAAATGCAGGTTTGCAAAAGAACTTCGCAGCCCAGCAGCAAGCTCATCAACAGAGCCTTGCAGCCCAGCAGCAGACAAACGCAACTTTGCAACAGAGTCTGGAGGCTCAGCAACAAGCCCAGCAGCAATCTGAGGCCCGCTTCATAGACCTGTTGCAGAAGCAAGAGCAGAGACTACAACAACAGATGGAAGCAGTAATGCAGCAACGTCCGCAGACCAGTGAGGAAAGCCGTCCCACTAATACCGCGTCCTTTGGGGTGAGTCGTTTATTGACAAAAATGACTGGAGAGGATGATCCAGAGGTATTTTTGACCACATTTGAAAGGACCGCTGAAAGAGAAAAGTGGCCTGAGGAGCAGTGGGCTGGACTGGTGGCTCCTCTGTTAACTGGTGAATCGCAGAAAGCTTACTATGACCTGGAGCCTAACCAAGCAAAAGACTATGTGATGCTAAAAGCTGAAATATTGGCAAGGCTGGGTGTCACCCAGGCTGTCCGGGCTCAGCGTGTGCATAACTGGACTTTCCAGCTTGGAAAACCCCCCAGGTCTCAAATGTATGATCTCATTCACCTGAGCAGAAAGTGGCTACAGCCAGAGACTTTGTCCGCACCAAAGATTGTGGAACATGTTGTAATGGATCGGTTTTTGAGAGCTCTTCCTACTGCCATCCAAAAGTGGGTAAGCCATGGAGACCCAGAGACGGCCGATGGTCTTGTGGATCGTGTGGAGAAATACTTGGCTACAGAGAACCTGACGGCCTCTTCCAGAGACACTCGGACTTTCCACCCTAAGACCAGACCATCCCCAGGGGCGGATAAGAGGATTCCAAGGGGTGAGGGTGGAGAGAGTGAGAGGGTGGGAGCTCTACCCCAAGTTTGGCGAGAACAGCCTGGGAAATCAGCGGCTCAAGAGGCCGCAAGAAGGATCATTTGCTACCGCTGCCGGCAAGCGGGACATATTGCAGCCAATTGCCCGGTTGTGGAGGAACCCATGCAGTGTGACTTTCTGACGGGCAGACGTCAGTCGCTGTGTGCGACAGTCGCATGCACTGCCATTCGAGGAACTGAGAAACATTTATGCAAAATGTGTGTTAATGGTAGAAATGTTGTGGTATTGCTGGATTCAGGTAGCCTTGTGACCCTGATAAAGGCTGAGTTAGTTAAAACAGAGGTCTCTGGGAATAGCAAGGTAGCTGTTATTTGTGTGCATGGGGACACCCGAGAGTATCCAGTGACTACAGTGTGTTTCGAGACCCCCAAAGGTACCCTCTCTCATCCAGTGGGCTTAGTATCTCAGTTACCGCATGACGCCATTGTGGGAAGGGATTTTCCGAAGTTCTGGGAACTGTGGGATGATCCTGAGCCCCCCACTGGTGCCCCTATGTACCAGGAATGTGATAGCCAGAACTCCCCTGAGAGTGGTGAAGACTCTCCGGAATTTCCCTTATCAGTATTGGCAGGGGAGACTCAAGAAACTGGAGAGGAGCCCACCTCCTCAGACGAAAACCTACCGTCTGTGGAGTTTTCTGATCTTGAGGTTCACAGGGAAAACTTTGCCACAGAACAGTTGAAAGACCCCGCCCTAATAAAGGCACGGGAAAACGTAGTGAAAATAGATGGCGAGTTAGTGAACCCAGATAATACCTGCACTTACCCATACTTCAGCGTAGAGAAGGACCTACTGTATCGGGTGGCAAAAAGGGCAGAAGAAACCGTTGAGCAGCTTGTGGTGCCCAAACCTTACAGGAAGTTGGTGTTGGAGTTGGCCCATGGGCACATTCTTGGAGGTCATCTGGGGACAGAGAAAACCCGAGAGAGGGTATTACAGAGATTCTATTGGCCGGGGGTGATGAAGGACATAGAAAATTATTGTTCCTCCTGCCCTGTGTGTCAGAGGTCGGCCCCGATGCCACATTTCCGTAGCCCGCTGGTCCCTCTACCCATCATTGAGGTCCCGTTTGAGAGGATCGCCATGGATTTGGTAGGTCCTATAATCAAGTCCGCTAGGGGGCACCAGTACATATTAGTTATAATGGACTATGCCACCCGTTATCCAGAAGCGATCCCTCTCCGAAATACCTCGGCCAAAACCATAGCCAAAGAGCTATCTCTTGTGTTTAGCCGGGTGGGTATTTGTAAAGAACTGCTTACGGACCAAGGTACACCCTTTATGTCCCGGGTTATGAAGGAGCTGTGTAAATTGTTCAAAGTGACGCAATTACGTACATCTGTGTATCACCCCCAAACCGATGGGCTGGTTGAAAGATTCAACAAAACCCTAAAACAAATGTTGAAGAAAGTGGTGGATAGAAATGGAAAGGATTGGGACTGTCTACTTCCTTATCTGATGTTTGCTATTAGGGAGGTGCCCCAATCCTCTACGGGATTCTCCCCCTTTGAGTTACTGTATGGGAGACACCCAAGAGGGCTGTTGGATATTGCCAAGGAAACTTGGGAAAGTGAGAGTTCTCCCCACAGGAGTGTGATTGAGCATGTCGCCCTGATGCAAGACCGAATTGCACAGGTAATGCCCATCGTGAAGGAACATTTGGCCCAAGCGCAGTTAGCACAGCAGAGAGTGTACAACCGTGGAGCCAAGACCCGTACCTTTTCCCCGGGGGATAGGATACTGGTACTTGTCCCTACGGTTGAAAGTAAATTCCTTGCCAAATGGCAAGGCCCCTACGAGATAATGGAAAAAGTGAGCGAAGTGAATTACAAGGTCAGACAACCAGGAAGGCGAAAGCCCGAACAGATCTATCACGTTAATCTGTTGAAAGCCTGGAGGGATAGAGAGTCCCTAGTCGCAGACACTTGGTCACCAGCTCAAACTGGTTGCGTGATTCCTGAGGTTGGAATAGCAGCCACCTTGTCACAACCCCAACAACAGGAGGTTAAGGAGTTTGTGCTTCGCAACAAGGAGGTATTCTCTGAGCTGCCGGGACAAACATCTGGGGTAGAGCATGACATCATTACCCCGCCCGGTGAAAGGGTGAAGTTAAAACCCTATCGGATCCCAGAGGCCCGACGGGAGGCAATACGGGAGGAAGTACAGAAAATGCTGAACTTAGGGGTGATAGAGGAGTCCCAAAGTGATTGGTCTAGTCCCATTGTGTTGGTGCCTAAACCGGATGGGAGCTGGCGATTTTGTAACGATTTTCGTCAGTTGAACAAAGTTACAAAATTTGACACCTACCCCATGCCACGTATAGATGAGTTGATCGACCGGCTGGGAACAGCCCGATACATGACGACTCTTGACCTCACAAAAGGGTATTGGCAAATCCCCCTGGCCAAGTCGGCCAAAGAGAAAACCGCATTTGTAACCCCAGACGGGGCGTTCCAATATAAAAGAATGCCGTTCGGGTTACAGAATGCGCCGGCCACATTCCAGCGGAAAATGGACCAGATGCTGAGGCCCCATCGGAAGTATGCTGCGGCTTACCTGGATGACGTAATTGTCCATAGCACAGATTGGGCCTCACATCTGCCAAAAGTGCAAGCAGTCCTGGACTCTGTTCGGGAAGCGGGGTTTACGGCTAACCCCAAGAAGTGTACCATTGGGCAGGAGGAGGCCAAATATCTTGGGTACACCATTGGGAGGGGAGTAATAAAACCCCAACTCAACAAAGTCGAGGCCATCCAGAGTTGGCCACGTCCCAACAGCAAGAAGCAGGTACGAGCCTTTCTGGGAATCGCTGGGTATTATCGGCGATTCATTCCCCACTTTGCTTCTAAGGCTGTGCCCCTAACCAACCTAACGAAGGGGAAAGGGTCGGTCATGATTAAATGGACCCCCGAGGCTGAGGCAGCATTCCAATTCTTGAAACAAGCCTTATGTAGCCAGCCAGTGTTGTACTCACCCGACTTCTCTAAAGACTTTGTCGTACAAAGTGATGCGTCAGATGTGGGGTTAGGAGCAGTATTGTCCCAGGTCTGGAACGGGGAAGAGCACCCAGTCATTTACCTCAGCAGGAAGTTGAAGTCCCATGAGGTAAATTACGCCACCGTTGAAAAGGAGTGTTTAGCGGTGAAGTGGGCTCTAGATTCCCTTCGGTACTACCTGCTAGGTAGGCACTTTGACTTGGTTACGGATCACGCTCCGTTAAAGTGGATGGCTCAAAACAAGGAAACAAATAGAAGAGTGAATAGGTGGTTCCTGGCCCTCCAGGAATTCAACTTCACAGTAAAGCATCGCCCTGGCGTTCAAATGGGGAATGTGGATGCTTTGTCTCGAGTACATGAATGCCTGATTGCTGGTGTTCCAACCCCGAGGTTAAAACAAGAGGGGGGGGTATGTGACAGCAGGAAGGTAAAGTCACCTGGTTGCATCCAGGGGGGTAGATATATTTCGCCCAGATTCAGGCTTTACGCCGACTTATACAACTAGGTGGAGAGTTGTATAAGCCCAGCTGAGGCTAGTGGGTTCATGGATGACTCATACCTCTAGGGAGAGTGTGGGGCGTCGTGCAGACAGGGAGTTGATGAGACCAGCTGAAGCTTGTCAGCTCATTTAGGCCTCTATAAGAACTCCCAGCTTCATTAGATGTTTGCTCATGCCTGGACCCAGACCTGTGTGGACTGTCTAGGGAGAGTGAACCCCTGTGCGGTGAGACAAAGCCTGTGTGGCTATTTGCTTGGACATTTAAAACCAGGGACTTAGGGACTAGGACAGCACTAGGCTGATCCCAGTTGTTAGTTAGGAAACCTGTATGTTTAGTCAGAGGTCAAGTTGACCAGGATTTATTTTGTTTATGTTTCTTTTTCTTTGCTGTGTTTTGTCACTGTAAATAGAAAATAAACCGCACCTTTTTGATTTTGAAAACCACAACCTCCGTTTGCTGGGCCTGTTTTTGTGTGGGGAGCCCACCTCGGGGGTCACACACACCCGCTGCCGAGCCAACCCCCTCACAATATATATATATATATATATATATATATATATATATATATATATAATATATATATATACACACACACACACATAAAATATATATATATATATATATATATATATATATTGTGACAGCAGGAAGGTAAAGTCACCTGGTTGCATCCAGGGGGGTAGATATATTTCGCCCAGATTCAGGCTTTACGCTGACTTATACAGCTAGGTGGAGAGTTGTATAAGCCCAGCTGAGACTAGTGGGCTCATGGATGACTCATACCTCTAAGGAGAGGGCTGGGCGTCGTGCAGACAGGAAGTTGATGAGATCAGCTGAACCTTGTCAGCTCATTTAGGCCTCTATAAGAAATCCCAGCTTCATTAGATGTTAGCTCATGCCTGGAAGCAGACCTGTGTGGACTGTCTAGGGAGAGTGAACCCCTGTGCGGTGAGAGAAAGCCTGTGTGGCTATATTTTGCTTGGACATTTAAAACCAGGGACTAGGACAGCACTAGGCTGATCCCAGTCGTTAGTTAGGAAACCTGTAAGTTTAGTCAGAGGTCAAGTTGACCAGGATTTATTTTGTTTATGTTTTTTTTGCCTTGCTGTGTTTTTGTCACTGTAAATAGAAAATAAACCGCACCTTTTTGATTTTGAAAACCACAACCTCCGTCTGCTGGGCCTGTTTTGGGTGGGGAGCCCATCCCGGGGGTCACACATACCCGCTGCCGAGCTAGCCCCCTCACAGTTGGTGGAGAATGCGGGCAGTTTTTTTTAAGCCAGCATGGAGGAGATACTGAAGCAGCTGGCTCTAGCAAATGCCAATCAACAGCAGACAAATGCAGGTTTGCAAAAGAGCCTTGCAGCTCATCAACAGAGCCTTGCAGCTCAACAACAGAACTTCGCAGCCCAGCAGCAAGCTCATCAACAGAGCCTTGCAGCCCAGCAGCAAGCTCACCAACAGAGTCTGGAAGCTCAGCAACAAGCCCAGCAGCAATCTGAGGCCCGCTTCATAGACCTGTTACAGAAGCAAGAGCAGAGACTACAACAAATGGAAGCAGTAATGCAGCAACGTCCGCAGACCAGTGAGGAAAGCCGTCCCACTAATACCGCGTCCTTTGGGGTGAGTCGTTTATTGACAAAAATGACTGGAGAGGATGATCCAGAGGTATTTTTGACCACATTTGAAAGGACTGCTGAAAGAGAAAAGTGGCCTGAGGAGCAGTGGGCTGGACTGGTGGCTCCTCTGTTAACTGGTGAATCGCAGAAGGCTTACTATGACCTGGAGCCTGACCAAGCAAAAGACTATGTGATGCTAAAAGCTGAGATATTGGCAAGGCTGGGTGTCACCCAGGCTGTCCGGGCTCAGCGTGTGCATAACTGGACTTTCCAGCTTGGAAAACCCCCCAGGTCTCAAATGTATGATCTCATTCACCTGAGCAGAAAGTGGCTACAGCCAGAGACTTTGTCCGCACCAAAGATTGTGGAACGTGTTGTAATGGATCGGTTTTTGAGAGCTCTTCCTACTGCCATCCAAAAGTGGGTAAGCCATGGAGACCCAGAGACGGCCGATGGTCTTGTGGATCGTGTGGAGAAATACTTGGCTACAGAGAACCTGACGGCCTCTTCCAGAGACACTCGGACTTTCCACCCTAAGACCAGACCATCCCCAGGGGCGGATAAGAGGATTCCAAGGGGTGAGGGTGGAGAGAGTGAGAGGGTGGGAGCTCTACCCCAAGTTTGGCGAGAACAGCCTGGGAAATCAGCGGCTCAAGAGGCCGCAAGAAGGATCGTTTGCTACCGCTGCCGGCAAGCGGGACATATTGCAGCAAATTGCCCGGTTGTGGAGGAACCCATGCAGTGTGACTTTCTGACGGGCAGACGTCAGTCGCTGTGTGCGACAGTCGCATGCACTGCCATTCGGGGAACTGAGAAACATTTATGCAAAATGTGTATTAATGGTAGAAATGTTGTGGTATTGCTGGATTCAGGTAGCCTTGTGACCCTGATAAAGGCTGAGTTAGTTAAAACAGAGGTCTCTGGGAATAGCAAGGTAGCCGTTATTTGTGTGCATGGGGACACCCGAGAGTATCCAGTGACTACGGTGTGTTTCGAGACCCCCAAAGGTACCCTCTCTCATCCAGTGGGCTTAGTATCTCAGTTACCGCATGACGCCATTGTGGGAAGGGATTTTCCGAAGTTCTGGGAACTGTGGGATGATCCTGAGCCCCCCACTGGTGCCCCTATGTACCAGGAATGTGATAGCCAGAACTCCCCTGAGAGTGGTGAGGACTCTCCGGAATTTCCCTTGTCAGTATTGGCAGGGGAGACTCAAGAAACTGGAGAGGAGCCCACCTCCTCAGACGAAAACCTACCGTCTGTGGAGTTTTCTGATCTTGAGGTTCACAGGGAAAACTTTGCCACAGAACAGTTGAAAGACCCCGCCCTAATAAAGGCACGGGAAAACGTAGTGAAAATAGATGGCGAGTTAGTGAACCCAGATAATACTGGCACTTACCCATACTTCAGCGTAGAGAAGGACCTACTGTATCGGGTGGCAAAAAGGGCAGAAGAAACCGTTGAGCAGCTTGTGGTGCCCAAACCTTACAGGAAGTTGGTGTTGGAGTTGGCCCATGGGCACATTCTTGGAGGTCATCTGGGGACAGAGAAAACCCGAGAGAGGGTATTACAGAGATTCTATTGGCCTGGGGTGATGAAGGACATAGAAAATTATTGTTCCTCCTGCCCTGTGTGTCAGAGGTCGGCCCCGATGCCACATTTCCGTAGCCCGCTGGTCCCTCTACCCATCATTGAGGTCCCGTTTGAGAGAATCGCAATGGATTTGGTAGGTCCTATAATCAAGTCCGCTAGGGGGCACCAGTACATATTGGTTATAATGGACTATGCCACCCGTTATCCAGAAGCGATCCCTCTCAGAAATACCTCGGCCAAAACCATAGCCAAAGAGCTATCTCTTGTTTTTAGCCGGGTGGGTATTTGTAAAGAACTGCTTACGGACCAAGGTACACCCTTTATGTCCCGGGTTATGAAAGAGCTGTGTAAATTGTTCAAAGTGACGCAATTGCGTACATCTGTGTATCACCCCCAAACCGATGGGCTGGTTGAAAGATTCAACAAAACCCTAAAACAAATGTTGAAGAAAGTGGTGGATAGAGATGGAAGGGATTGGGACTGTCTACTTCCTTATTTGATGTTTGCTATTAGGGAGGTGCCCCAATCCTCTACGGGATTCTCCCCCTTTGAGTTACTGTATGGGAGACACCCAAGAGGGCTGTTGGATATTGCCAAGGAAACTTGGGAAAGTGAGAGTTCTCCCCACAGGAGTGTGATTGAGCATGTCGCCCTGATGCAAGATCGAATTGCACAGGTAATGCCCATCGTGAAGGAACATTTGGCCCAAGCGCAGTTGGCACAGCAGAGAGTGTACAACCGTGGAGCCAAGACCCGTACCTTTTCCCCGGGGGATAGGATATTGGTACTTGTCCCTACGGTTGAAAGTAAATTCCTTGCCAAATGGCAAGGCCCCTACGAGATAATGGAAAAAGTGAGCGAAGTGAATTACAAGGTCAGACAACCAGGAAGGCGAAAGCCCGAACAGATCTATCACGTTAATCTGTTGAAAGCCTGGAGGGATAGAGAGTCCCTAGTCGCAGACACTTGGTCACCAGCTCAAACTGGTTGCGTGATTCCTGAGGTTGGAATCGCAGCCACCTTGTCACAACCCCAGCAACAGGAGGTTAAGGAGTTTGTACTTCGCAACAAGGAGGTATTCTCTGAGCTGCCGGGACAAACATCTGGGGTAGAGCATGACATTATTACCCCGCCCGGTGAAAGGGTGAAGTTAAAACCCTATCGGATCCCAGAGGCCCGACGGGAGGCAATACGGGAGGAAGTACAGAGAATGCTGAACTTAGGGGTGATAGAGGAGTCCCAAAGTGATTGGTCTAGTCCCATTGTGTTGGTGCCTAAACCGGATGGGAGCTGGCGATTTTGTAACGATTTTCGTCAGTTGAACAAAGTTACAAAATTTGACACCTACCCCATGCCACGTATAGATGAGTTGATCGACCGGCTGGGAACAGCCCGATACATGACGACTCTTGACCTCACAAAAGGGTATTGGCAAATCCCCCTGGCCAAGTCGGCCAAAGAGAAAACCGCATTTGTAACCCCAGACGGGGCGTTCCAATATAAAAGAATGCCGTTCGGGTTACAGAATGCGCCGGCCACATTCCAGCGGAAAATGGACCAGATGCTGAGGCCCCATCGGAAGTATGCTGCGGCTTACCTGGATGACATAATTGTCCATAGCACAGATTGGGCCTCACATCTGCCAAAAGTGCAAGCAGTCCTGGACTCTGTTCGGGAAGCAGGGTTTACGGCTAACCCCAAGAAGTGTACCATTGGGCAGGAGGAGGCCAAATATCTTGGGTACACCATTGGGAGGGGAGTAATAAAACCCCAACTCAACAAAGTCGAGGCCATCCAGAGTTGGCCACGTCCCAACAGCAAGAAGCAGGTACGAGCCTTTCTGGGAATCGCTGGGTATTATCGGCGATTCATTCCCCACTTTGCTTCTAAGGCTGTGCCCCTAACCAACCTGACGAAGGGGAAAGGGTCGGTCATGGTTAAATGGACCCCCGAGGCTGAGGCAGCATTCCAATTCTTGAAACAAGCCTTATGTAGCCAGCCAGTGTTGTACTCACCCGACTTCTCTAGAGACTTTGTCGTACAAAGTGATGCGTCAGATGTGGGGTTAGGAGCAGTATTGTCCCAGGTCTGGAACGGGGAAGAGCACCCAGTCATTTACCTCAGCAGGAAGTTGAAGTCCCATGAGGTAAATTACGCCACCGTTGAAAAGGAGTGTTTAGCGGTGAAGTGGGCTCTAGATTCCCTTCGGTACTACCTGCTAGGTAGGCACTTTGACATGGTTACGGATCACGCTCCGTTAAAGTGGATGGCTCAAAACAAGGAAACAAATAGAAGAGTGAATAGGTGGTTCCTGGCCCTCCAGGAATTCAACTTCACAGTAAAGCATCGCCCTGGCGTTCAAATGGGGAATGTGGATGCTTTGTCTCGAGTACATGAATGCCTGATTGCTGGTGTTCCAACCCCGAGGTTAAAACAAGAGGGGGGGGTATGTGACAGCAGGAAGGTAAAGTCACCTGGTTGCATCCAGGGGGGTAGATATATTTCGCCCAGATTCAGGCTTTACGCTGACTTATACAGCTAGGTGGAGAGTTGTATAAGCCCAGCTGAGACTAGTGGGCTCATGGATGACTCATACCTCTAAGGAGAGGGCTGGGCGTCGTGCAGACAGGAAGTTGATGAGATCAGCTGAACCTTGTCAGCTCATTTAGGCCTCTATAAGAAATCCCAGCTTCATTAGATGTTAGCTCATGCCTGGAAGCAGACCTGTGTGGACTGTCTAGGGAGAGTGAACCCCTGTGCGGTGAGAGAAAGCCTGTGTGGCTATATTTTGCTTGGACATTTAAAACCAGGGACTAGGACAGCACTAGGCTGATCCCAGTCGTTAGTTAGGAAACCTGTAAGTTTAGTCAGAGGTCAAGTTGACCAGGATTTATTTTGTTTATGTTTTTTTTGCCTTGCTGTGTTTTTGTCACTGTAAATAGAAAATAAACCGCACCTTTTTGATTTTGAAAACCACAACCTCCGTCTGCTGGGCCTGTTTTGGGTGGGGAGCCCATCCCGGGGGTCACACATACCCGCTGCCGAGCTAGCCCCCTCACAGTATATATATATATATATATATATATAGCGGGTAAAATAAGTATTGAACACCTCACCATTATTCTAGGTAACTATATTTCTAAAGGTGCTATTGAAATTAAATTTTCACTCCATGTCAGTGTAGCAACCTCACCCCTTCTCATTCACGGCTTGTCTGTCTCATCTAGGGGTTAGCAGTAGGGGGAGGGATGAGATACACCACGGCCCATGTCCTCCAAGGTGTAGAGGTGAAGGCCAGAACTATCGGGCTTGTGTATGTGTCCCAGAGTCCAATCCTCTCCTCGGATTGACTCCCCTTTGCTCCTAGTAACCAGAGTTCCACACACTGAATAGGTCCAACTCGTATTTATTCTTCACAATAAATAGTCATACAGCACAGACAGGTTGAGACCCATATACTACTTCAGTATTTGTGGGGAGTAGGCCAAGGCACAATTCTTCCAGATAAAGCTAACCACTGTAGTGTCACCAGTGGCGAATAGTCACTGCCTCTGACTATATAGAACAGAACATGAATTACCTTCGCTATCGTAGCCCCTATCAGGGGAAGGACATCCGTCCAAGATAGTTACCAGAGGCCTCTCCGTCACCAGCAATGCTGCGCTGGACTCTCCGGAGAAGTTCCGCTCACCAGCCTCCTCGTCTCAGACACGGGCACCCAAGGAGTTAGGGCCCCCTCGGATTCCTCCACCCTCGCGGAACTCAGTCGAAGGTACTGAGCTCCAGGCCTCCGCCATAGTACCTCACCCCAGGCTATAGGTGCCTGAGATGGACTCCATCTCTCGCTCCGGCCAGGTCAAGGGCACCTGGGCCTGGAACTCCGGAACGCCAGCACCCAAGCTGAAGGTGCCTGGGTGCGGCTGCGTCCTCCGACTCTGAACCCCAAGGTCAGGGCGTCCGTCCCCTTTATCCCCTCGCCCTTTGCGTCACAGCGGGTTCCCCGCCCCGCTGTACCAGCGCCAGGAAAGGACAAAAAGGAAAGCAGTCTTGCAGTGAGTGTTCAACTCCGGCCCAGGGCGACAGCGCCACCTGCAGGCCGCAGGGAACCTCACACCACCAGAGTCCTCCAAGAACCACAAAAAGGGCCTCAGATTCCCTGACAATCAATGCATCTGGGTTACACTACCACCCAGATGCCTCCCCTAAAATCAAATACCCGCTACATCAGTAACAACCCATGCAATCCATACATACAAAGAAACTAAAACAAATGGAATGACACAGAGAAAAAATATTGAACACGCTAACTGAAATGTAGTACTTCGTACAAAATCCTTTGTTGGTAATGACAGCTTCAAGACGCCTCCTGTATGGAGAAACTAGTCGCATTCATTGCTCAGGTGTGATTTTGGCCTATTCTTCCACACAAACAGTCCTCAAATCTTGAATGTTCCGTGGGCCTCTTCTGTGAACTTTGATCTTTAATTCTTTTTATACATTTTCTATTGGATTCAAGTCCGGTGATTGGCTGGGCTTTGTATTTGGGATGATTGTCTTGCTGAAATGTCCACCCACATTTCATCTTCATCATCCTGGTAGATGGCAGCAGATTTTTATCAAAAATGTCTTGGTACATTTTTCCATTCATCCTTCCTTCAATGATATGAAGTTTGCCAGTATCATATGCTGAAAAACAGCAAAACAGCCCCACACCATGATGTTCCCACCTCCAAACTTCACTGTTGGCATGGGGGTGATTTTGGGGTGATATACGGTGCCATTTGACCTCCAAACATGGTATGTATTATGGCATCCAAAGAGTTAAATTTTGGTCTCATCTGACCAGACTATATTTTCCCAGTATTTCACAGGCTTGTCTAAATGTTGTTCAGCAAATTTTAAACGAGCTTCAACATGCTTTTTCTTCAGCAATGAAGCCTTGTGTGGTGAGAGTGCATACTGGCCATGGCGGTTGAGTGCAATACTTATTCTTTTCTTTGAAACAATTGTACCTGCTAATTACAGGACTTTCTGACGCTCTCCCCAAGTGGTCCTTGGCTCTTCTAATAATTATTTTTACTCCTTTGTCAGAAATCTTGCGAGGAGCACCTGGTCATGGTTGGTTTATGGTGAAATGATGTTCTTTCTACTTCCGGATTATGGCCCTAACAGTGCTTACCGGAACATTCAGAAGTCTAGAAATCCTTCTGTAACCTACACCATTAGTATGTTTTGCAACAAAAAGGTTGCAAAGGTCTTGAGAAAGCTCTTTGCTTTTACCAATTGTAGCGGGTATGTACTTTCCCGGGTGTAATTCAAACTGGCAGAGACACCAGTGATGTGCAGTTCCTTGCGGTTCAGTGGGTGGCGCTGTCGCCTCGGGCTGGGGTTGAACCATCATTGTGTGCTGTGCCTCCTTTTTGTCCTCCCTCGGCAGCGGTATGGTGGGGCGGGGAACCCGCCGTGCTTGCTGGGAGAGGGTATAAAGGGGCCGGCCATCTTTGTCACGGGGTCGAGTCCCAGGCACCTTCAGCCTGAGGGCGTGTGGTTCGTGTCGGTCCTCTAGGCGGCCTAAGCCTAGAGGACGTCCGGAGGTCGTGTTCCATCCCAGGCACCTTTAGCCTGGGGTGAGGTACTCGGATGGAGGTCTGGAGCTCAGTGCCCAACACTGAGTTCCGCGAGAGGGAAGGAGGTCCTAGGGAACCCAGGGATTGGGTACCCGAATCCAGAAGGCGTGGACCGGGGGGAGCTCCTCACTCGAAGACCGGGTGCAGCAGATTGCCAGTGACAGGTGAGCCTCCCATCGGAGACCGCCTGGAAGGAAAATCCCCCTTCGCTAGGAGACCTCAGCCCACTTTCAGGGAGGAAAGTGGAGAGTTCATTGTGTCTGGGCCTACTCGCATCCACACCTCCTTGTTTGTTCTGTTCTTTAAGGGAGTCTAACTGATTGTGCTGTATACTCGAGAAGAATAAAGGAGTGTTGGACTTTAATGGTGTGGGGCTCTTTTACTGGTGGACATTGTTTAAGGTAACTCCAGGTGCACAGCACTGACCCGAAGGTAGAGAAGGAACTTTGCTTACACCGCACGGACACATGTGGTGAAGGCTTGGCGTGGTGACCCCGCTCTCTCCCCTCTAAGGTACCCCTAGACAAGAGAAAGACGAGCTGATGCAAAGAGGGGGGTGAGGAGGCCGCTACACAATCATGAGATGTTTCTTGTGTGACACCTTGGTAATGAGACACCTTTTTATAGGCCAGCAGTTGAGATTGAACCAGCTGATATTAATTTGCACTGACAAAGGGCAGGATTGCTTTTTAATTACTGGTGGCTTTCCATTCCTTTTTGCACCTCCTTTTCTTCATGTGTACAATACTTTTTCCCTGTGGATGATCAACTTCATGGGGACCCTTTTCTAACTCTTATAGGAATGTATTATGCATCTGCTTAGCAGAGTTCTTCTTTAACCACTTCCCGACCGCCACACGCACATATACGTCGACACAATGGCACTCCTGGGCAGAAGGACGTATATATACGTCCCCTTTAAGGAAGCGCCATTGTGCGCGCCCGCTGCGAGCTCCGTGAACCCGACCGTGGGTCTCGCAGACTCGATCGCCGTGGGGATGCCCGCGATCGTCTCACGGAGAGATAGAGGGGGGGAGATGCTAATGTAAACAAGCATCTCCCCGCTCTGCCTAGTGACAATAACAGTGATCACCGCTTCCTGTAATCGGAAGCGGTGATCACTGTCTTGTCACACACAGCCCATCCCCCCTACAGTAAGAAGCACTCACCAGGTCACACTTAACCCCTTCAGCGCCACCTAGTGGTTAACCCCTTCACTGCCAGTGTCATTTTCATAGTAATCATTCCTTTTTTTATAGCACTGATCGCTGTAAAAATGACAATGGTCACAAAAATGTGTCAAAAGTGTCCGTCATAATGTCGCAGTCACGATAAAAATTGTTGAACGCCGCCATTACTAGTAAAAAAAAAATTATTAATAAAAATGCCATAAAACGATCCCCTATTTTGTAGACACTATAACTTTTGCGCAAACCAATCAATAAACGCTTATTGCGATTTTTTTTTTTTACCAAAAATATGTAGAATACGTATCAGCCTAAACTGAGGAAAAATAAAGGTTTTTTTATATATTTTTTGGGGATATTTATTATAGCAAAAAGTAAAAAATATATATATTTTTTTTCAAAATTGTCGCTCTTTTTTTTTTTTTTTTGCGCAAAAAAGAAAAACCGGAGAGGTGATCAAATATCACCAAAAGAAAGCTCTATTTGTGGGGAAAAAAAGGACGTAAATTTTGTTTGGGAGCCACGTCGTACGCAATTGTCAGTTAAAGCGGCGCAGTGCCAAATCGCAAAAAGTGGCCTGGTCCTTCAGCAACAAAATGGTCCGGGGCTTAAGTGGTTAAAACCAAGGTTAGAGAATTACAATGCCCAGTAAATATTTCCCGTCATATATAATTTTTACTTTTTTTTTCTAGACCTGAAAACCGTTACCTTAGCTTTGTGACAAAAACACTTTTGCAGATGGATCCGAGCCTAACTTATGGGCTGTTCTCTGCTTTCCAGCCGTTGTTATGTACAGCTTGCTTTCATTGTTACCACGTGGGCTACTCCCTAAAAACCAATTCATCATTGAAGTGGTGTACAGTTGCGAGCGCAGCCAAAAAAATTAATCAGTGAGCTAGCATCTTTTAGCCAAGATGAAGGTCTGAGATTTTACCATTTAGGTTATTCACAAAACGCGGCGAGGACGTATTAAGGTTGGCAGCTGCACCATTGATTTCTGACTCCTGTCACATATACAATAGTCACTTTGCAGATGCGTAGACTGGGGCAGCCATGCATTTAGTGGGAAATTATCAGGATGCTTCTTCTTTTTTTTTGCAGGGGGAAGGCGCAGCCAAAGCTTTTATGCAAATGCAATTTGTCCCTAGAAGCAGCGAAACGCACAGATGGAATCAAATGGCCATTCCGTTTTGCTGCTGTACATTGGAAACAGAAAATATGATTGGCACATGTCCAGTTTTACAAAGCAATATGTGAACATGTTGTCAGCTTATGCTCTGTTTGTAGTGCTGACTTATGTGGTCTGATTTTTAGATCAGGGCAGGAAAGACTTGTGGTTACTGAACAATTGGTGATATGTCTTGGAACAATAGAAATCTGTCTTATTTAAAGGGAAAGCCTGTGGTGTATTCCCAGTAAGTGCCGAGTTATTATTGCAATGTGAAAGTAATTTTGAGGCAACATTCGCATTTTTTTTTTGCAAGGTCAGTTCTTTTAATTATTGTAATAAATAGAGATTTGTAGAGTAGACACTAGCAAGAGCTTTCTGCGGCTCCATGCAGCTACACCGTTTCTTTCTGCGGCTCCATGCAGCTACACCGTTTCTTTCTGCGGCTCCATGCAGCTACACCGTTTCTTTCTGCGGCTCCATGCAGCTACGCCGTTTCTTTCTGCGGCTCCATGCAGCTACGCCGTTTCTTTCTGCGGCTCCATACAGCTACGCCGTTTCTTTCTGCGGCTCCATACAGCTACGCCATTTCTTTCTGCGGCTCCATACAGCTACGTCGTTTCTCACTGAAAACATATCTAAACCCAAGAACACAAATGTAATCTATAGCAAATTACCAGTCCTTAGATGTAGGGGCTGTATTTGTTTTCTTTTAGTTTTTTTTTACCTCTTCATTGGCAGTCCTGCCAGTAACGCACTTCCTGTCCTAGGCTCCCTTATTGTACTGTATGTATAGAGAGGCAGCATTGTATTAGGACTATAGATGGCCTCTTCTCTCTTCATTACCATAGCATGGGTTCTGTAGTCCACAGAGATAGCTGGGAACAATGCAACTGATAACAGTCAGTACAGACAAAGAGCACGGGAAATTTTTGGCTCACTGGTAAGATCAATAGGTTTTTTTTGCGGTTATCACAGTTTACAGTAAAGCGATATTAAAGCCTTGTTTTTTTTTTAAATAATAAACATGTTATACTTACCTGCTCTGTGCAGTAGTTTTGCACAGAGCAGCCGAGATCCTCCTCTTCTCCAGTCCTACGCCGGTACTCCTGGCTCCTCCCTCCTGCCGGGTGCCCCCACAGCAAGCAGCTTGCTGTGGGGGCACCCAAGCCCCGCGGCTCTGTGTGTCCATTCACACACGGAGCTGCGGCTTGGCCCTGCCCCCTCCATCTCTTTATTGTCTCATTGGCTGTGATTGACAGCAGCAGGAGCTAATGGCTCCCGCTGCTGCCAAAGGCCAATCAGGAGTCCCCGTGTAGGCAAGGCTCTCATGGATATCGCTGGTTCAAAATCGATATAGCAGATACACGCTAGTTTTAAATAAGCAACACTTCTTAGGGCAGGTAAACATGGCTGGCTATCCTTTTTTTTTTTTGTGGACGTGCTACAGCTGTATGTTACTAATGATGGAAGCAGCCCAATTGCCGGCCAGCTGGCACTGACCCAGCGTGGGTCTAGTCCCTATGCTGTGGCGGGTTTACTGTGGTTTGTTTGTTTAATATATTTTTATTGAAAAGGGTATGCAGATACAAAAAAATAAAACACTTAGACCCCATTTACACAGGGGCAACACGACTTCCAATGTGACTTTGGGAGGCAACTTGGACACGACTTGAGTTTGAATCACAGCGCGACTTGGGGCAACTTCAGTGCAACTTGGGGCGACTTACAACACGACTGAAGTCGCCTCCAGGACAGGAGGCTTTCCAGTGGCCAATCAAACAAGAATCAGCTCTGTGGGAGGGAGGGGGGAGGGAGAGGTTTGCCTGAGAAATGTATGATCTCTTCTTGGAAAGTTGCTTCTGTTAAGATAGTGATCCGACTTCTGAGGCGACTTCCATTGAAATCAATGGGTACAAGTTGCCTACAAGTCGCCTAGAAGTCGAATTGAAGTAGTACAGGAACCTTTTTTGAAGTCGGAGCGACTGCAGTAGTGTGCATTAAGACGGCTCCATTCACTTACTTTGATTTTCTCATGCAGTGCGTCTTGAGGCGACTTGGGGCGACTTGAAGTCGGATCCAAAGTCGCCCCTGTGTGAATGGGCTCTTAGAGAATAAATCGTTGGATTATCAGACAGAGAGAGTCAACAAGATTCATAATAAAAACTGCTTGAGTAACCCAAACAATATAAATTTAACAACAACTTAAGAGTAAAACAAAAAAAGGGGGGGGGGAGGAGACAAAAGAGAAAGAACCAAGAAAAGAGAGGAAGAGGGATGGGGGGTGGGGAAAGGGTCAGGTAGGTAGGCTGGCACACATGGCAACACAAGTGAACTTAAAGCAATTACAGTTAGTTTAGCTAAACCTCAGAAGGGGGTTGGACCCTACACTATTAGTAAAAATTAAATAACGGGTAGGGCGGGAGAACAGTTTAGGATGCATGGGTATCCTGAGGGGACGAAGAGATGATGTCCTTGTAGCAGGGGGTGGTAAGGAACGAGGACCAAGGGGCACAGGTTACGGTATATTGTTTAGTAGTGTCTCTTGCGATGTGGGTGAGTTCTTCCATGAGGCTTACTTCAGATACTTTTTGTAGCCAAGACTTCATGGTTGGAATTGTAGGTTGACCCCAGAGGGTAGGGATGAGAGCCTTGGCTGTATTTAGGAGGTGTGGAATGAGTGAACGTTTATATCTTTCTATGGGCATTGAGGTAGCATGAAAGAGAACTGTCCATGGATCCAAAGGTAAGTTGACTTTGGTGATTTGATGGATCAGGTCTACCACATCAGACCAGAAGGGACGAATGAGGGGGCAGAACCACCAGATGTGGGCATGAGTGGCGTCATGTCCACAATTCCTCCAACATAGCGGGGAGTTAATAGGGAACATGCAGTGAAGTTTAACAGGTGTATGGTGCCATCTGGTGAGAAGTTTAAAATTTGTTTCTGCCATAGAAGAAGCCAGTGAAGATATATGTGTAAGTTGAAGAACTTTGTCCTTTTTCTTGTCTGTGATAGTAGCACCCAAGGCAAGTTCCCACTTGGTCAGATAATTCGGATAAGTAGGGCTTTGCAATTCGATAAGAGCTTTGTAAAACTGGGAAATACAGTGTAGAGGGGGGTCTTTATGAAGGAACACATATTCAATACCATGGAGATCTTGGATGCCCGTAATGGTTGGGGAATGTCTGGAGAAAGCAATTCAGTTGGTTGTATCTCCATTTGTCCATAAATGTGATTGGTCTATGACCTAAAATTTCAGACAGAGGTTTAAGTGTATTGGAGCATAGGACATGATGCAAAAGGAGAGGGCCTTCAGGTGACCAGGAGTGAAAGCCTGGGTCCATGGATCCTGGCATAAAATAGGTATGATGTAGAAGAGGAGATAATGAGACCATGCAAATTTCTTATGTAGACCATCCATAGGTGTGCGCAGCCTATTACATTAGGGTGTGCACCCCAAAGCTTAAACACACATGCGTGTGTGTGTGTCTATATACAGTATATGGCCATGGCACATTGATCTCCCTGCCGGCGTAAGCACTTCTCTTATGGCAGAGCCGGTAAGAGGGAGATCTTTCCCATCTCCCTGCTGCTGCACAGAGCAATAATGTGCACTAGGTGATTAGGGTGTGCCCAGGCACCTGTGGAACACCCTGTGCGCACGCCTATGAGACCATCCCAAACGTCCAAAGAGAATATGGTAAGGGGCGAGGTATTGTGAGAGAGGTTTCTAGAAGAGCGTGGTATCCAAGAAGCAGTGGAGAAATCTGGGTCACATAAAGAGTGTTCCAATTGTACCCATAATTTAGAAGCAATGGCATATTTCAAATCTGCTATACATGATAGTACTACGGCATGGTAATAAGCTTTAAAATTGGGTAGAGACAGTCCACCAGAGCGTTTGGCCCGAAAGAGGACCTCTCCGGAGACTCTGGGATGACCGTCTTTCACTGTGGTTTGTTTGTATGTCGTATACTCAATAAAAAGATTAAAAAAAAAAACATGGCTGGATAAGTGCCCCCTATATGTATGTCGGACCTGTGTAGAGTGATCTGTACTCCCCCACAGAGAGCAAGGGTCCCACTTTGCAGCTACTGGCAGCGGACAGGCTTTTCTTCTAAAGCCTAGTACACACGGGTTGAATGTCGGATGGCATCGGCCAGTTTCCATTGAACCGGCTGATGCCGTCTGACATTCGGCATTTGCGATTATCTTCATAAACAGCATTCTTCATAGTGAAGTCCTGGGTAGCTCTAGTAACACAGGTGAACAGCTGGAGGGATCCAAGGACAAAAAGCACCTCACTGGAATTGGAGTACTCTGGTAAAAATTGGGGAACGGCTATTAGGCTGGCCTTACATTAAGCAATTTTCTTTCCTTCAATCAGGGGTGGAAGGAAATAAAATCACTAGATTCCCCCATCAACACATTCAGTTTTGATGGGGGAATCCCTCCCGCTGCGGTATTATATTCTGATAGCGGGAGGTTTCCCTACCGTTAAAATTACAGTGATTCCTGCTATAGCCGGCAACAGTAATTGCAAGTAAAAACACCGACAGGCTAGTTGTACTGATGTTGGTCGCTGGATCAACTTTAGTAGAACTAGCGTGCCCAAAGATGGATCGAAATTCGGCCGATTCCTGCTAAACCAGCCGAATTCACATCCATCTACTGTATATCTGGCTTAAGGCCGGCCACACACAGTTCCTGCTGAACCAGCCAAGATTTAAATTGTTAATGGGCAGGCTGAATGTACCAAGCTGATACAACCAGCCTGCCGGATTAGTTTCCGATTATCGCAAGCAGCTGGTATAGCCGCCAGTGATAATCACTGCCTTCTCCCGGCAGGGATGGCTCCCCCCCCCCCCAATGGGAGGAGACAGTGGCTGATTCCCTTGTGAGCACTGTCTGTGTTGATAGGGGAATCGTGCAAATTTCTTTCCTGCAACTCGCGGTTGCAGGAAAGAAATTTTGCACCGTGTATGGCCGGCCCTATGCCGTGTACACACGATCGGAAAATCCGACAAGAAAACCGTAGATTTTTTTCCAACGGAATGTTGGCTCAAACTTGTGTTGCATACACACGGTCACACAAAATTCCAACCGTCAAGAACGCGGTGACGTAGAAGACGTACGACGAGCCGAGATCAATGAAGTTCAATAGGCAGTTCGGCTCCTCTGCTTGATTCTGAGCATGCATGTTTTTTTGTGCGTCGGAATTGCATACAGACGATCGGAATTTCCGAGCAGAACTTTTCTTGTCAGAAAAATTGAGAACCAGCTCTCAAATTTTTGTTGTCGGAAATTCCGACAGAAAAAGTCAGATGGAGCCTACACATGGTTGAAATTTCCAACCAAAAGCTCACATCGAACTTTTTTTGTCGGAAATTCCGACCGTGTGTACGCGGCATTAGGCTCGGACAGTTCTGATGGGGAGGGCCATTTTCCTAGTTGCAGATCACGACTATCAGCTGTATTCCAAACAGCCATTATTTTTTATTTCTTTATATTACTTACCTCATATATCTATTTTTGTATGCCAGGTACTTGTTTTATCTGCATTTGCTACCAGATACACATAGGGGTTCGTTCAAAAAACAGAGGCATGGCTTATGTGTAGTCATACGGCTACTTTAAAAAAAAAGAGATTTGCACTTTTATAAACCATAGTCGTGTGCTTTACAAATATGCACAGTGCTCAAGCTGGCCATATACTGACCAAATTCAGCTGGTCCAACAGGGACCGGACAAATTTTGATCAGTGTGTGGCTGTCCCCGCTTGTTTGATTGTCTTTGTCAAGGGGAAATTCAAACATATATTCCTTGATCAGCAGCCGCTGATCAGTGTATTCTGACAGCAGCGCTCACAATGTCCCAGTGTGAAGGGGTGGGTGGGGTATGGGGGGATTTCTCCATCACCCCCCCCCCCAAAAAAAAAAAATACTGGTAACTGTGTATGGCCAACTTAACTTGGACCTGTTGCTTTGCCCTGCATAAGCAAAATACTGATTTACTTTAAGCAAATGAACCTACCATTGAATTTATAGGTTGTGGGTGAAAATTGGAGCACCGAAAGGAATCCCAAAAAACCCCAAGTGAGTACACAAGCTTCGGGAGGCCATCACTGCGAGGACATCGGCTGCCATTTAGATGCGTGATTTCAAATTTAAAGGGTAAATGATGATATTCCTGCTAGACTCTAAATTTGTATGGGCAGGGTCCTTTCTTCTATTGTGTCTTGTTATTGCTATGTGTCCTTAACAACTGTTTGCTGTATGTACTAGACTCTAGAACATTTTATGCATTGTATTACCTGTTATACCCTCCAGTGTTATATTGTTTGCTTTCTAAAATGCCATAAGAGATTATGGTGCTTAATAAACCAACGATTTAAATAGTATAGTTATATTTTGGACAAATACAGTTTACATGCACTCCACCCCTTTCGAATTCTAAAACTCTTTTTCTGCGTTTTCTAAAGTCAAGTGTAAAAAATTCTCCAGATTCAGACCCTACTGTAATCCGTCTGTATTACTGGCGATATTTGATTCTGCATATTGGATTGGGGTGGGGGGCTACCACCCTACCCCCTCATTTGTAATATAAGACCACCCTCTTGATATAGACCAGGGATTATCAGATTTGTGCCTCAGCTGTCCCGCTACAGCACCAGTAATATCTCTCAGCTGCTCCTTGGGGATTTTTAAATCCTGCCATGTTACAGCTTTAGGGGCCCAGTAATAAAACCCCACCCCATTCATTCTTCTCTACGTGTCACAGACATGTCCCCTAAATATGTTTAGCAGAAAACAATGAGCTTGGTTTATAAAAAAAATTGAGGAAAGCATTTAAATGTCCTGTCCACCAATCAGATGTCTGTGCTCATTTTCTAACACTGAGAACATGACAACTGGAATCTGATTGACTGCTTTGAACAAGGCAGGCAGGTTCTTTTTGTGGCACCCTCTACCCATCGTAGGTGCTAGATAGTTTTTTTTGTGTAGAGCAGGTAAATTTAGGCAGGCCTGGCTAAAAGCTAGGCCTGTTTGTTTTGATCTGTGTGGGCTGGGAATGGCCTAGAGTAGGCTGGTGACTCACAGGCAGCATCATCTTTCAGTTACCTCCCTTCTGCTTCTAGAGGCTTCTAGAAGAAAGGAGGGGAGGAAGGGTGGAGCTTTCTGGGATTGTGCTGAGGGGCCCTGGCTGGACCCCAATCTGGAGTGGCAGGGGGCAGGCCTTCTTGAATACCCAGGGTCAACCCAGGGGTTTCCTGAACAGGAGCAGGAGAGGACAGGGGGGAATACTGCCGGGCAAGTCTCCACGAGGGATCCATCAGGTGTCGGTGAGTGACAGGCACAGTCGGGAGTGCTGGGAGAGGCATGGTGGAGCGGACTGGGAGTGTGCAGTCTGAGATGGATGTAGAGCCACTGGGAGAGGCTGTGATGTTACTGGCAGTGAAGTCGGGCTGCTGCAGCTGGGAGGGCTGTCAGGGTCTTCAAAGGGCTGACCTGGATCAGTAGTTCACCAAAGAGGGCAGCTGGCACCAGAACTTTATTTTGCTCCACTATAGGGGCCCGCGGTCCCTGCCTGTAATAAGGAACTTTGCTAAGGCCTGGCTGAAACCAAAGTTAGGCCTAACCATGTTCTAGCTGCGCCTGAAGAACTGTGCTGGAGGGAAAAGGAGAGATAGTCTGCAGCAAGTGTTGTGCAGGAGGAGAGTATCTAAATTGTCCCAAGGCATGCAAGAATCTTTTCTGGGCATCCCATGAATTCCTTAATCCCATCCAAGTGACAATCCCTCGATAAAATGCAAAAACAAAGCTGATGGACTGATTTGTTGTCTTGGAGTGTCTGGAGGTGAATGCCGGGCTGGGCAGGGTGACGGGTGGGCCACATCACTCAGCAGCCTCTGCAGGGGTACCGCTACTTTTTGTAAAAGCATCCTCTAAACAGCAGCAGCATATATAAAGTATTTTTTTCCCCTATAGCTGTACATACACTGCCAGCAGGCTGAAGGAAAAAAAAAAAGATCTGTCCATCCACATAAATGAAGTTAATTAAACAGATCAGCTAGTTGGCTGCAGCTGCTGATCGATGGAAATTTTTTCAAAACGTCCCTTTAACAGAATTAACTTCTATCGAATGGGGGAATCCACATAGATCCATCCATCCACACAAAAGAGGTAGATGGATAAATTCGCCCATCGTAATAGACTGATCTGCTAGTTGGCTGCAGCTGCTGATCGATGGAAAGTTTTTCAATATTCCCTTCAACAGAATCGAGTGGGGGAGCCAATGTAGGGTCATCCATTCACACAAATGAGGTAGATGGAGGAATTCCCCTGTCAAAACATTACATTCATACAGTAACACCCACCATGTCAGAATACACAAATCAGCTAGTTGGCTGCGACTGCTGATTGATGGAAAATTTTCCAAAATGGCACTTCTATCAACTTGACTTCTATCAAGTGGGGGAGCCAATGTAGGGTCATCCATCCACACAAAAGTGGTAGATGGAGGAATTTGACCCCCCCCCCCCATGTAATACACTGATCTGCTAGTTGGCTGCAGCTGCTGATCGATGGAAAATTTTTTCAATATGTCCCTTCAACAGAATTGACTTCTATCGAGTGGGGGAGCCAACGTAGGTTCATCCATTCACACAAATGGGGTACATGGGGGAATTCCCCTGCCGAAACATTATATTCTGACAATAGCACCCGCCATTGTCAGAATACACAGATCAGCTAGTTGGCTGCAGCTGCTGATTGATATTCCAAAATGGCACTTCAACAGAATCAACTTCTATCGAGCTGGGGAGTCCACATAGATACATCCATCCACACAAACGAGGTAGATGAAGGTATCCTGCAGTCTGGCGTGAACCAGCCCTTAAAACTTCTCTTGAGTCTTTAAAGGAGAAGTTTGGCCAAAGCTATTTTGGCTATAGTTCTACTGTGGGTCACAGGAGTGCACTTAGTTCTGCAGATTCAGCCGACAGCGGCTTAAAGTCCGCTGTTGGCTGACATCACTCCCCTGGTCCAGGCTCTGCAGGGATCCCGACAATAATGTCAGGATCCACACAGATGGCTCAACGGCAGCTGGCTCAGCCTCTCAGCACACCACTGAGAGCATGAGCCAGCCGCTCTCATCCCCTCCCCAGTGAGCACTGGAGGGGCAGAGCCACGGAGAGGTGACAGACAGAGGTGACACTGAAGACTGCGATCTGAGTTCTTGGTGTAAGGACGGTGGGGGGCAGCTGTAGCAGTGGACCAATGCTGCAGCCATCTAGGTGAGCATCGGTGAAAGACAGCAGATATCGGTGGGTAAATGTTAGCTTTAGAGTTTAATTTAAAATAAAAAAAGAAGAATGGGTGGGACATTGGGGGTGGGGGGGGGGGGTTGGGATTGGAGGGGGATTAATCTTAGCCAGTACTATTTTGCACTTTCCCTTTTGGACAGGATTCCAAAATCGGGCCCACACTTGTGCTGCACAGCCTTCATCTCAAAGCTGTGCACTTCTGTGGTTAGGGTGCATCCTGCTGAAGAATAACAAGCAACTCCCTGAGCCGTGGCAGCACTGCTATAATGACTGATCTGTGGGATTTTTGAATGGGGGGGACGCCTACTACATAGGAGAAAATTAATCTGGGCAATTAAAACTAAACGTATGGTGACAAATTGCACAGGGGTCACTATAGTTCTAAGCAGACCTCATGTTTTACTGTAGGTGTATGCTTGATCCTTTAAAAAAAATTAAAATAAACTATCAAGTCCCCAATAAAAACACAGCATAGTATCCTGTGCCCCCCTCCCCCACCCACTGTAGTGTCCTCTGCTCCCCTTCACATCACCCTCCCCTCCCCCCACAGTGGTGTCCTTTGCTCCTCCGCATACCAGTATCCTGCCCCCCTTCACATAACCCCCCCACTGTAGTGTCCTCTGACCTCCCTCATAGCAGTGTCTTCTTCCCCCCGCACATCACCCCCCCCCCCCACTGTAGTGTCCTCTGTCCCTCCCCCTCGTAGAATTGTCTTCTTCCCCCTGCACATCACCCCCCCCCCACTGTATTGTCCTCTGCCTGCCCCATCCCCCTATAGCAGTGTCCTATGCCCCCTCAAACCACTATCCTATGCCCTCCTTCATATCACCCGCCATAGTGTCCTCTTCCACCCTTTACAGCCCCCATTATGTAGTTTCCTCTGCCCCCCCATAGCAGTGTCCTGTGCCTCCCCATAGCAGTGTTGTTTGCTCTTTGCCCCCCTCCATATCCCCCTTCCCTGTAGTGTCCTGTGCCCCACCCAAACCAGCATCATCTGTCCCCTTCACCCCCCCACCACTGCAGTTTCCTCTGTCTCCCCATCAATCCCCCCCTACACACACACACACACACAGTGTAGGTAGCAATCTCCTACCTTACACTGGTGTACACTGTGCAGGAGAGCGAGAGGTGTCACGGTACTGGATGGAGGACGAGAGCTGCCAGAGTTAAGTTTTCACATGAACATCTCTATGACTGGTTGCTAGGACTGCCCTGCTTCCTAGCAACCATACACCTGCTGGTTAATGTGAACAGTTATTTCAGGGGGCTCCCATACTGTGATATGTCCTGCTCTCCACTCTGCAGTGGGGGGGGGGGGGGCGGAGGCCAATGGAGCGAAAGGACCGGGAAGGCAGGGGACCAACAAACCAACAATACAGGGCTGCGTTCCAGATCAACCTGTCCCCTGCCCACGGGATCAGGATCGATGGCTTGCCGACTCCTGCTCCAGATCTTAGTAAAGCTCTGCTGATTTCTATCATCCACTCACGTGCAAGCAAAAATGCTGTTTTTTTTTTTTATTTCCTTGCATTTGATTGGGTATTCTATGCAAAGTGAAACTTTACCTCATTTACTAAGCTCTGGAGCAACTGCACCTGCAGTGCACAGTATATTTGCCTTTAGTAAATCAACCTCAATGTTTCATTTCATATTTCGGATCCTTTAGCCCTCGTTCACACCGGTGTGATTTTTTATGCAATGTGACAGTTCCAAATCGCATGACAAGTTACACCTCACTTGCCGGCAATGAAGCCGTTCATATCGCCACGACTCATGTTGCAGCGATTATGAAAAAAATTCCTGCATTACCTTTTTTACGATTTCATTATGACGTGGATAGACTTCTGTTAAAGCGTAACTCCACTTTTGTTGAGAAAAAAAAACATTCTCCTCTGGGTGATCTATGTACATTGAAAGGCTTTTAACAAACTTTGTTGCAGATTCTTACCCTTTGTTATTCTGAAGTAATCCCCGTCTGAGCCTCTGTGGTGAGTGGGTCTAATGGGAGTGGTTTCATAATTATCTATCAGGGCACTAATGAAGAAATCTGCTGGGCCTGCATCCCTTTAGACGTGTTTCTACTGGGAGTATCTCACCAAAAATGACATTTTAGTTGCAGGGGATGCCTGAAAAGCAGACTGGTATCTTAGGCAGACTTCTGGGAAAATTGGTGAGCCAATCACACAAGCAGGAAATTATGTTTCTGGGGGTGGTCAGTACACACTCTGTGTACAGAACAGCTCCAGGTAGCCATATTGCAATGCATTCTCAGAAAATTAAAGCGGCTGCAGATTGAAAAGGAAAGGTAATTTTTAATAACATTCAATTACAATATGACTTGTATCGCATATGTACACGCTATATTATTGTTTCTTAACCACTTCCGGACCGCCCGCCGTCGTTTTACGTCGCTACTTTTAAGAGGAATACCGTTGTTATGGTAGCAGCTAGCTACCATAACCCTGGTATCCTTTTCAAGAGCAGGCGGCCTGCTTCAAGATAAAAGTGGTCTCTGTGGCGGATTCGCCGCAAGATCACTTTTATCGGCGGCGGGAGAGGGGCCTCCCTCCCGCCGCTCTCCGGTGCCCTCCGCCACTTAGCGGTGGAGGCTATAGGGTCTGTTCCCTTGTGTGACATGGAGACGAGTGAGGGGAAGATGGCCCCCGTCTGCATATCATTGCAGGGTGGAAGCGACGTCAAAATGTCACTTCCGCCCATAGCTCTTAAAGGGACTTTTTTTTTTTTTAACTGACATTATTTTAGTTATTTTTTATTGCATTTTAGTGTAAATATGAGATCTGAGGTCTTTTTGACTCCAGATCTCATATTTAAGAGGTCCTATCATGTTTTTTTTCTATTACAAGGGATGTTTACATTCCTTGTAATAGGAATAAAAGTGACCCATTTTTTTTAAAAGAACAGTGTAAAAATGTAAAATAAAAGCTAAAATAAATAATACTAAAAAAAAATTTAAACGCGCCCCGTCCCGCTGAGCTTGCGTGCTGCGCCCGCATATGAAAACTGTGTGCAAACCATACATAGGAGGTATCGCCGCGATTGTTAGAGCAAGAGCAATAATTCTAGCCCTAGACCTCCTCTATAACTCAAAACATGCAACCTGTAGAATTTTTTAAATGTCGCCTATGGAGATTTTTAAGGGTAAAAGTTTGCCGCCATTCCACGAGCGGGCGCAATTTTGAAGCGTGACATGTTGGGTATCAATTTACTCGGCGTAACATCATCTTTCACAATATAAAAAAAAATTGGGCTAACTTTACTCTTGTCTTATTTTGTAATTCAAAAAAGTTAACTTTTTTTCAAGAAAGTGCGCTTGTAAGACCGCTGCGCAAGTACGGTGTGACAGAAAGTATTGCAACGACCGCCATTTTATTCTCTAGGGTGTTAGAAAAAAATATATATAATGTTTGGGGGTTCTAAGTAGTTTTCTAGCAAAAACAAATGTTTTTAACTTGTAAACACCAAATCTCAGAAAAAGGCTCGGTCCTTAAGTGGTTAATTTGCTATTTTTTCCTCCACGAAAGTGGAGTTACTCTTTAATTGAAGTCACTAACCGCAATGAGATCGGCGATGCAAATCGCACTAATATGTTGCTTTGAAAGCAGCGTGATTTCAAAGTTGTACCAGTATGAACCAGGGCTTGGTGAACGTACAGGGCAATCTTACATTTTTAAGATATACCGTAGGTCAGACCTCAAATTTTCCACTCGCCTACTCGCATTTTGCGAGTGGAAAATGAGGTCTGGCGAGGAGCTGGGCTGCCTGGGAGTGGGGGGGCGAGCACCGTGGCGGGCGGGGTTGATCGGGAGCTGTTCTCCCAGCGAGAGCACAGAGGAAGATGAGAGCCGCGGGATCGCAGAGCGGGTATAGCCCACTGTTACAACTTACATTGAAATTTCCTCCGCTCTGCTCACTCACACAGCCCTGCCTCCTCCTGACCCCGCACCTGTAATAGACAGAATGCGGGTCCAATGCTGAGATGTGTTTATCACAGGCGCGGGGTCGGGAGGAGGCAGGGCTGTGTGAGTGAGCAAAGCGAAGGAAATTTCAATGTAAGTTGTAACAGTGGGCTATACATGCTCTGCGATCCTGTGTCTCTCCTCTTCCTCCTGTCATGATCTGGCCCCCAATGGGAGCACGGTGAGTCTGCAATGTGGGGGGCACGGTGAGTCTGCAATGTGGGGGGCACGGTGAGTCTGCAATGTGGGGGGCACGGTGAGTCTGCAATGTGGGGGGCACGGTGAATCTGCAATGTGGGGGGCACGGTGAATCTGCAATGTGGGGGGCACGGTGAATCTGCAATGTGGAGGGCACGGTGAATCTGCAATGTGGGGGGCACGGTGAGTCTGCAATGTGGGGGGCACGGTGAGTCTGCAATGTGGGGGGCACGGTGAGTCTGCAATGTGGGGGGCACGGTGAATCTGCAATGTGGGGGGCACGGTGAATCTGCAATGTGGGGGGCACGGTGAGGCTGCAATGTGGGGGGCACGGTGAGGCTGCAATGTGGGGAGCACGGTGAGTCTGCAATGTGGGGGGCACGGTGAATCTGCAATGTGGGGGGCACGGTGAATCTGCAATGTGGGGGGCACGGTGAATCTGCAATGTGGGGGCACGGTGAGTCCGCAATGGGGGGCACGGTGAGGCTGCATTGATGGGCACAGGTGAGGCTGTGCTGAGGGGAACTGATAAAGTTGTTGTTAATATTTATTTTTTGTAACTAAATTCTGCATAAAACATTTCACAAGATAATTTATGAGGGCGTGATAACAGCAGAATTAGGGGCGGAGCAGGGTAGGGGTTGGGTAGGGCAACTGGTGGCGAGTAACCCTTGAGGCCTGGCTAGTGGTTCAAGACCTGACATTTTGATCCCTGCCGTAGGTGAATAAATGTAATGTGCATAGCTAGTATTTGCTAAAGCAGGTCAAAGCTAAAGGTTATGGCAATGTGTAACTAATAGTTTACATCCATGTTACAATCTAATCATAAGATGTAACATTGTAATCACATTGTACATCCAATTGTTCATTGACTGCTAGGTGTGTGACTGATACAGCATCTTCTTGTTGGACGGAATGCAGTACTGATCAGGTAACAAAGAAACATGTTTGTTTCATCTGATGGAACTGGAATAGGTATTTGTGCGATGTATTGTAACTTGCATGTGCTTGAAGCTATGAATGCATAATAAAATATCAAGTGATATTTAATTCATGACATGTAGAGTAATAAATCTATTTTTATTTGATCCGTTAAAAAAAAAAAAAAAAAATGTGTTGTGATATCCAAGTAATGTACAAGCCATAGCAAAATAAAATTGTGAGTGAATTCAATGACGATCATAGGGTGTGGCGTCGTTATTTGAAATCTGATTGTTTCCCATACAGTAATTCCATGACCCCAAAGCACAGCACATCTTCCCTGTCAAATGATAAGTTACATGATCATTTAACTACACACCCCATAATGCACTGTGAACACCGAGCTCCACCTCTGGCACGTGCGATGGGAAAGCCACAATCCCCGGGGGCAAGCACTGAACAAGCATTATTACCTCTAAGTATGTATCAAGTAATTATTCAGCACATAGGAATAAACTAGTGTTGATATGACTCAGTTGGCCCTAATTGTTTAAAATTGAAGCTTTGCGGCACTAGGTGATAATTACAGCATTTAGGAGAAATAAAAACATCCGATTTACAGCTGCTCTGCTGTTGCATGCAGAGTTAGCTAAACGCATGCTTCAAAAGGCAAAGCATTCTGACTATTTTTGCTTCCAGTATACACTGTATATACACACACACACAAACACATACAGACTATATATATATATATATATATATATATATATATATATATATACTGTGTGACTGTGTGTGTGTGTGTGTATATATATATATATATATATATTAGTATGTCACAAAAGTGAGTACACTCCTCACATTTTTGTAAATATTTTATTATATCTTTTTATGTGACAACACTGAAGAACTTACACTTTGCTACAATGTAAAGTAGTGAGTGTACAGCTTGTATAACAGTGTAAATTTGCTGTCACCTCAAAAAAACTCAACCCACAGCCATTAATGTCTAAACCGCTGGAAACAAACGTGAGTACACCCCTAAGTGAAAATGTCCAAATTAGGCCCAATTAGCCCTTTTCCCTCCCTGGTGTCATGTGATTCGTTACAGGGTCTCAGGTGTGAATGGGGAGCAGGTGTGTTGAATTTGGTGTTATCGCTCTCACTCCCTCATACTGGTCACTGGAAGTTCAACATGGCACCTCATGGCAAAGAACTCTCTGAGGATCTGAAAAAAATTAATTGTTACTCTACATAAAGATGACCTAGGCTATAAGAAGATTGCCAAGACTCTGAAACTGAGCTGCAGCACAGTGGCCAAGATCATACAGCGATTTAACAGGACAGGTTCCACTCAGAACAGGTCTCGTCATGGTCGACCAAAGCAGTTGAGTGATTGTGCTCAGCGTCATATCCAGAGGTTGTCTTTGGGAAATAGATGTATGAGTGCTGCCAGCATTGATGTAGAGGTTGAAAGGGTGGGGGGTCAGCCTGTCAGTGCTTAAACCATATGCCGCACACTGCATCAAATTGGTCTGCATGGCTGTCGTCCCAGAAGGAAGCCTCTTCTAAAGAAAAAAAAAAGCCCGCAGTTTGATGAAGACAAGCAGACTAAGGACATGGATTACTGGAACCATGTCCTGTGGTCTGATGAGACCAAGATAAACTTATTTGCTTCAGATGGTGTCAAGAGTGAGTGGTGTCAACCAGGTGAGGAGTACAAAGACAAGTGTGTCTTGCCTACAGTCAAGCATGAGAGTGTCATGGTCTGGGGCTGCATGAGTGCTGCCGGCACTGGAGAGCTACAGTTCATTGAGGGAACCATGAATGCCAACATGTACTGTGACATACTGAGGCAGAGCATGTTCCCCTCCTTTCAGAGACTGGGCCGCAGGGCAGTATTCCAACATGATAACAACCTCAAACACACCTCCAAGACGACCACTGCCTTGCTAAAGAAGCCGAGGGTAAAGGTGATGGACTGGCCAAGCATTACTCCAGACCTAAACCCTATTGAGCATCTGTGAGGCATCCTCAAACGGGAGGTGGAGGAGCGCAAAGTGTCTAACATCCACCAGCACCGCAATGTCGTCATGGAGGAGTGGAAGAGGACTCCAGTGGCAACCTGTGAATCTCTGGTGAACTCCAAGCCCAAGAGGGTTAAGGCAGTGCTGGAAAATAATGGTGGCCACACAAAATATTGACACTTTAAGCCCAATTTGGACATTTTTACCTAGTGGTGTACTCACTTTTGTTGCCAGCGGTTTAGACATTAATGGCTGTGTGTTGAGTTATTTTGAGGGGACAGCAAATTTACACTGTTATACAAGCTGTACACTCACTACTTTACATTGTAGCAAAGTGTAATTTCTTCAGTGTTGTCACATGAAAAGACAGAATAAAATATTTACTAAAATGTGGGGGGAGTACTTACTTTTGTGAGATACTGTATATGTATATATAATATATTTATTTAGTTTTTTTTTATATATATATATATATATATATACACAGTGCCTTGAAAAAGTATTTATACTCCTTGAAATTTTCCACATTTTGTCATGTTACAACCAAAAACGTCAATGCACTTATCACACCCATTGACACAGGGGCACTTATCACACCCATTGACATCGGGGCATTTATTACATACACTGATGCCAGGGCACTTATCACACCCATTGACACAGGGGCACTTATCACACCCATTGACATCGGGGCATTTATTACATCCACTGACACCGGGGCATTTAATACTCTCACTTACACAAGGGCATTTATTACTCCCACTGAGGCTAGAGCATTTATTACTCCCACTGGCACTGGGACATTTTTAACTTACACTGACGCCGGGGCATTTATTACACCCACTGATGCCAGGGAACTTATCACACCCATTGACACAGGGGCACTTAGCACACCCATTGACATCAGGGCATTTATTACATCCACTGACACCGGGGCATTTAATACTCCCACTTACACAAAGGCATTTATTACTCCCACTGAGGCTAGAGCATTTATTACTCCCACTGAGGCTGGAGCATTTATTACTCCCACTGACACTGGGACATTTTTAACTTCCACTGATGCCGGAGCATTTATTACTCCCACTGACCTCTAAAGCAGATGCATTTTTTCAACTTCTACCGACCACTGACCCCAAGATATTTTCTTACTCCAACTGAGGCTGGGGCACTCTTTTACTCCCACTGATGCTAAAGCATTTATTATGCCCACTAGCACTCTACACAGATGTACTTTAATTTCAATTGACCATGGATGAAGGGGCATTTATTACACCCACCAACATAGAGGCATGTTCTTTTACTCCAGCTAACTTCTGACGTTGGAGCATTTTTTTTTTTTTTTTTTTACTTCTACTGGCCACAGTCCAGCCCCCAAGCTATCAGCAAATTGACCCATTATTTGAAACGTTTAGTGACCCTGCTGTAAGACTGCACACCTTTTGGTTTTGATGCACATGGAATCTATTTAGCTGATTTAAACTGAAGGCTCAATTGGCTTTAATACAGAACTATGCATTAGGACTAAGAAATTATAGTTGCGAAGGAAATAGGGGGAGAGGGATGGGTTCCAATAGACGGTTAAGAGTTTGTTCATACCAGATGCGCTTGAAAAGACAAGGATTAAACACATTTTGTCATTGTGCATTGCCTTGCATTTTTATGTGTTGCATTTTGTTGGTAATTGAACAAAAAAAAAAACCTAAGTGCAGTACAACCCTACTGAAAACAATCGGTCTTCTACTCCTGCTTATGCATTTTGCCTGCACTGTAAAATGCAGCAAAATGCCTGACAATGCATCTGCTGTGAATGGGCCTTTAGGAGATAGGAGAATATATGACTTTTAATAACCAGTAGAAGATGCGTTGAAATTGTGGCTTTAATTTTGTTTTATTGTTTCCCAGTGGGTTTATTTATAAGAACAGTAGCAAAAAACAAGAAGTGTTTCTGGTAAGAATCAGTCGGAGTCCGCTAAACATCTGCCTTTTACAGCACTATTTTAAAGAGCACAGTACTTTTTTATTTTTAAATTACTAACTACTACTTAGGCTGACTACAGACATCAGAAGGTGCTCAGGTACAGCTAAAATGCCCTCAGTCAATTCTCTCTGCGGGTTCATAAACACGCAAGCTTGGCTCAGCTGAGTGTGCGTGTTTATGCTGTGGAGGTAGAAGTGGAAGCAGATACAATGCCTTGGAAATGTATTAATACCCCTTGAAATTTTCCACATTTTGTCATGTTATAACCAAAAACGTAAATGTATTTTATTGGGATTTTATGTGATAGACCAACACAAAGTGACACATAATTGTGAAGAGGAAGGAAAATGATAAATGGTTTTCCATTTTTTTTTTTACAAATAAATATGTGAAAAGTGTGGCGTGCATTTGCATTCAGCCCCCTTTATTCTGATACCCCTAACTAAAATCTTGTGGAACCAATTGCCCTTAGAAGTCACCTAATTAGCAAATAGAGTCCACCTGTGTGTAATTTAATCTCAGTATAAATACAGCTGTTCTGTGAAGCCCTGAGTGGTTTGTTAGAGAACCTTAGTGAACAAACAGCATCATGAAGGCCAAGGAACACACCAGACAGGTCAGGGATAAGGTTGTGGAGAAGTTTAAAGCAGGGTTAGGTTATAAAAAAAATATCCCAAGCTTTGAACATCTCATGGAGCACTGTTCAATCCATCATCCGAAAATGGAAAGAGTATGGCACAACTGCAAACCTACCAAGACGTGGCCGTCAAGGGCCACCTGATTTGGGTCTCCCCAAAGTATCAAGAGTGACCTCCTAAGACCTGTGTGGAGACCAAACAGTTCTCCACAAGCAAATCACCCTTGGCTGCACACACCACACATGTTGTCATCCATAACCTAGTAGATGTACAGTTCACCAGTACCTTAAGGCTGGTTTCACACTGGGGCGGTGGGTGCGGTGGTGGTATAGCCACGCTATTTTTAGCGGCGCTATACCGTCGGAATTGCGGAGGTATTCGGCCGCTAGCAGTGCGGTTTTAACCCCCGCTAGCGGCCGAAAAAGGGTTAATACCACCCGCAAACCGCGGCTACAGTCACGGTTTGCAGGCGGTATTACCGTGGTGTCCCATTTATTTCAATGGGAAGGAGCGGTGAAGGAGCGGTATACACACCGCTCCTTCACCGCTCCAAAGATGTGGCTTGCAGGAGATTTTTTCTCCTCCCGCCAGCGCATCGCCTCAGTGTGAAAGCCCTCAGGCTTTCACATTGAGCATACTGGGGCAGGAGTTTTTCAGGCGTTATTTATGCGCTATTTTTAGCGCAAAACGCCTGAAAAACTCCTCAGTGTGAAAGGGGCCTAAGTGTCTTATTTTTTTACATTCAGCTTTTTCAATCGATTACTACACCATTAGGGCTCGCCTATCTGCTCTTCTTTTATTTCTCTCCATACTTACTCATCCTGCAAGCACAACATTTCCCAGAGGTCACACCAATTGTACCTTCGCCAAAATTTAGTGTGTATGGAGAGGGGAACATTTGTCAAAGAGTGGCACTAGCAGAACCGATTATCATGAATGTGAACAGGAATTGGGAAACCTGACTGGTGGTTCCCCCTCAAGAGTAGGCAGCCAGGAGTTGTATACAACACCCAACAGACTGACTGCGGGACTGAGCAGTTTTCAATTTATGTAGATGGGTTGCTTAAAGCGGAGGTCCCGCGGCGATTTTTTTTATTTTTTTGCCCATTGATTTATTTTCCCCATTATAAATGATTACTCACTGTTTTGACTTTCCAAAACCTCTGCATTCCATTATCGTATAGAAGGATTGTTTATAAAAATTCCAGAGGGACGTTTCCATTTTGCTTGTGGGCAATTGAAGCTCACAAGCACCTACTTCCTGTATGCGGTGAATGCTTTCTTCCCAGCATTCACCGCTTGATCCCGTGCGCGCCGTCAACACTGAGGGTTGCCATCCCAACGGGCGGCGTCGTCAAAAGTTCCCACCCCCGTTGGGATGGCAACGGCAACAACATGACAAAATCACGCAAGATTTCGCTGGGTGCCGTACCACACTGAATCTTGGGAAGCATGACGCTTAGCTCCCATGAGACAGTGCGGTGCAAGGGGAAGACAGGAAACACGTCTACTCCCGTGGGAGAAATAGACCAGATGTAAGAAATAAAATATAAATAATAAAGTATTTACAAAGCAAAACAATTATTAGGGTGCGCATGGAATATCTATGACATTAACTAAATGCGATTAGACATAGTTTTAAATTTGTGTGGAACTCCGCTTTAATACCGGCAATAAAAAAGGAACATGTTTTCTTTGGTACTGCTCTCCTTGTAGATTGCTCTAAAAATCTTGATGACGCCTTCACAATTTTTCATGTGAACTGTACCATGCATTACCGTAACATGCTGTCGACATGTTAATGCCTGATAGATCAACGTGCTGTGTATGCTCATTGCAGAGCATGGCCACTGATTTTCAATGGCACCCCAACAAATGTACATACCCAAAACAAATAAGCCTGAAGGAGTTTTTATTTGCTGTAAAATTAAAACAAGACTTCTTTTTAATGTGCCAGTGTGGTTGAACAGGAGACCCTATACAGTATAATTTACCACCAAATTGTCAACAGCGGAACATCAAATCACCTCAGAAATGTACAGAATTCAGTCACAATGGGCGTCATCGGTTTTCTTTTGTGTGTAGTACAGGGTGGTGGATAGTGTTAACCATGGATCCACTATTTCTACTCAAAACATGATTAAGTGTAAGCACAGCTAAGATTAATTTCACACTTAGTCATACGTGTGATATTTCAGCCACAGCCATGCCCCATTTTATACACGGGCACCCAGTTTATCTTGGACTGCAGTATATTTTGGAACTTGAAGTCCTGACAGAAATATATTTCGGGTTGTTCAGCTTCTGTGTTCAGCCTTTCCTTTTCAATGTGATAATTTCCTCATAATGGCACCCATATATATTTCAGGCAGCTCCACCTTGAAAATGAGGACCAAGCAAGGAAATGACATGGGCAATAGTGAGTAATATTATTTAAAGGGTCGATCCACCCTATGCTATTGGTACTGTTATGTTTAGAATTTTTCTGCAGTGAGTCCAATGACAAAACAGCATAAAAGCCTCTTTCATGTAGGCAGCAAAATGACAAACACAGGCTAACCCAGCTATAGCATTAACGTGCGTTCAAGGCACTTTTCATGTGTTACATCACGTTAATGAGCGATGCCCAAATGTTACCTCTGATTTTCTGATTTATTTTTTGTTATAAGGAGAAGAGGTTGCTTTTCAGGGGGCAACAAGGCAGTCACTATCAGGCATTAAGGAGGTGCTCCTGACACCTCCTGAATGTTTTTTTTTTTTTTTTTTGCTGAATGGCAATTTACAGTGTGGATAATGGGCAGCAAACGCCCCCCTGGCTTGTGGTTACAGTTCAGTCCTATTGGCTTGAATGACTGAATTTGACAGGCGGTACTGCCTGTCAAGTTTTTTTTTTACATTAAAAATAACAAACATGTTATACATACTTGCTCTTTGTAATTTTGCACAGAGCAGCCCAGATCCTCCTCTTCTTGGAGCCCCCTCCAGTGCTAATGGCCACTCCCTTATGCCCCCACAACAAGCAGCTTGCTGTGGGGGCACCCAAGGTGCGCTCCCGAGCCGCTCTGTGTCTATTTAAACACGGAGCCACGGCTCGGTCCGCCCCCTCTGACTCTTGATAGGCTCACTGGCTGTGATTGACAGCTCCCGCTGCTGTCAAAAGCCAATCAAGAGTGCAAGTCCCCAGAGAGCCAAGGTTCTCATGGACATTGCTGGATCGAGAGGGGCCTCATGTAAGTACAGGAGGGGCTGGGGGGCTGCTGCACACAGGAGGTTTTTTACAGTACCTTCATGCATAGAATACCTTGTGCCTTTACAACCACTTTAACACGCCACAATAAGGCCCTGTTCACACCTGAGCATATTGGAATCGTAGGCAGAATCACGTGATTCTGTCTGCGATTCCAGAATCACAGCAAAACGCGGAACACGGTTGCAGTACCATTATTTATTCATGACATCCCAAAAGCCGTGCAACTTTGCCTTGATTGTCGTGTAAAAAAATACACAAAAATTGCGGCAAAGCATGCATCACCAAACGCGCCTGGCTCAGTGCCAAAATCCGGTACATGAGCTTCTTTGTCTTGTTTTTGCAGCAGAGGGAGACCCATCCAAAATGAATGGCACTGCTCCAAAAACGCAACCACAACATCGCGCAAAAAAATAAAAAAGCAACACAGCAGCGTCGCTTATGTGTGAACCGGGCCTTAATTTGAATGGCATGTCAACAGCCTCCTCCAGCTGTGTTTTAGGGCCAGTTCACACCACAAAATAGGCCTCCAGATATATTCTGAATGCTTTTCTGCATGCACTTTTTTAACCACTTAAGGACCAGGCCATTGTGCAGCTTAAAGACCTGGCCACTTTTTGCGATTCGGCACTGCGTCGCTTTAACTGACAATTGTGCGGTCGTGCGACGTGGCTCCCAGACAAAATTGGCGTCCTTTTTTTCCCACAAATAGAGGTTTTTTTTGGTGGTATTTGATCACCTCTGATTTTAATTTTTTGAGCTATAAAGAAAAATAGAGCGACAATTTTGAAAAAAATGCAATATTTTTTACTTTTTGCTATAATAAATATCCCCAAAAATATATAAAAAAACTTTTTTTTTCCTCAGTTTAGGCCGATACGTATTCTTCTACATATTTTTGGTAAAAAAAATTGCAATAAGCGTTTATTGATTGGTTTGCGCAACATTTATAGCGTCTACCAAATAGGGGATGGTTTTATTGCATGTTTATTAATAATAAAAAAAATTATAGTAATGGCGGCGATCAGCGATTTTTTTATCGTGACTGCGACATTATTGCGGACACATCGGACACTTTTGACACTATTTTGGGACCATTGTCATTTTTACAGCGAACAGTGCTATAAAAATGCACTGATTACTGTGAAAATGACACTGGCAGTGAAGGGGTTAACCAGGAGGGGTTAAGTGTGCCCTGATGTGTGTTTCTTACTGTGGGGGGCGTGGCTTAGTGTGTGATGTCACTGATCGTCGTTCCCTATGACAGGGAACAGACGATCAGTGACAGGCTCACTAGGAAGCACCGGGAGAGGTTTGTTTACACTTACCTCTCCCCGTTCTTCCTCTCTGTGACCCGATCGCGGGACACCGGCGGCGATCGGGTCCGCTGTTCCCGCGGGGACGGTCACGAAGAAGAGGGCCAGGTCGCGAGCGCGCCGCCGGTGGCGCGCTCGCGACCCACGGCTGGGATCTTAAAGGGGACGTACCTGTACGCCCTTGTGCCCAGCTGTGCCATTCTGCCGACGTACTTCGGCGTGCGGCGGTCCTTAAGTGGTTAACACATTTTGATGCGTTTCCGGATGCATTCCAGATGCTTTTTTTTCCTGTTTTTTATAACACTGTACTGGGATCCTGTTTTTTTTTTTGTTTTTTTTATACTTTTTACGCTGTTTCAGTACAGTTCTGTGCAGGAAAAAGAAGCAGCATGCTGTACCTTTTTTCTAGAACTGAAAAGCACTTGAATGCCCTGCGCTGGTGTGAACTGGGCCATTGGAACCCATATCGCCTACTTTCAAAGCTGTTTAGATGCAAAAAAAAAAAAAACGCGCTACACTGCATGTGGTATTAACGGGCCCCAAGACTTTAGTTGGTCGGGAGGGGTAGTATTGTTGATGTCTTTAGTGCACATTTTTAAGCCAATGCAATGGAATTCAATGGTGGCAAGAGATTGCCTCAGAGTCTGCCCTAAAATTCTTGTTGCCCCATAATGCGAAGTGACACTAATGCGCAGGTGTATGCTATCCCATTCACCCGCCATTGTTTTAATTACCTAGCCCGTTGGCAGGTGCTATGAGAGCATTAAAACAAGCCACAAACAGGGCCTTTTCTGTGTGGATTTGATTTGATTCTTCTGAAGTTTGCATTATTTATAAGGGTGAGGTCAAAAATAAAATTTTCTGGTTTGCACAAAGGGCAGAAACTGTTCTCAGCATGCCTTACTTTTTATGTCACCCATTGATTATACAGGGGATCTATGAAGAAAGGCTTATCCCTGTGACCCCAAACGCCCTCTTGCTATGGGATTTGTCAGATATCTCCATATTGCTTCTCTTCACTGTCCCATATACCTCAACTATGTCTGTAACCAGTACAAGGGGTGGAAGGGGTTAAAGCTGAACTCCAGGCAATCAGTAAAACAGCAAAGAAAACAATTATTTTTGTATTAAAATAATGAATGCATTTTAAATGCAACTAGTATAAATATCTCACAGATTGGGACCGGGACTCGGAGGGGCAGCACTTGAGGCCAATTACATGTCTTGCATTCATTTGGGTTAACAGGGAACATGTTTACATCAGCAGAAAGGAGAGATGGTCTCATCACCCTGCTGCTCGTCCTGCATTGTCCAATCACAGGCTGTGTTGCCTAACAAGAGAGAAGATTTGTGTTACCAATCTGGCTGTGCTGTGTGATAGGGCTGTATAAATCTCAGGACTGGATAGACAGAAATACAAATCCGTTGGCAGGTAAAATGACTCTCATATATGTGTGTTTCAGCTGTGTACTTAGATGGTTGTCAGGCTCCTTCACACTATCTCTGCACTGCACTGATCTGCCTAGCCCTAGGTCCATGTAGGCTTAAAGGGGTTGTAAACTGTGACGGGAGGGCCTGTGGGACCCAGAATCCCTTGGAAAGTATGGGATACCCTTGTTTCAGCTCCCCATGCACCTCTTATGTCTAAGTCATCCTGTGTCTATTAGGGGCACGGGGTGAGCAAGAAAATAATGGACATTAAGATTGTGGCTTGGGTTACTTAAAATGGAACCCTGTATATGCCATATTAGAAAGGCTGACTGATTCATACTGTTAGGAGGTGCTGATGTCAACTCCAGCCACCTGTCTGTCTGTTGTCTGTTATAATGTAAATTAGTCTAGTGTGGCTCCTCTTTCAGCCATTGTTGTCTGGGCTAATTGACGCTGCAATTGTATGAAGGAGTTCTGTGTTGATATGTATGATAATGTATCATCTATTGTGTGAAGCTCGGTGACAACAAGTCTGACCTGTAGTGAAATCCTAATTTATCATAACAATGACCAGGCTCCTCAAAGGGATTAGTTAATGAGCTCATGTTAATTAGGTTTCTGGTCACAGGTGTATTGCTAGAGTAATATGAGCAGGTTGTAGGAACCTCCTCTTTTACCGCATATAAGACTGTATTCCTCAATAAAGATTGATATTCCTGCTTGACCCTCAAGACAGAGCTTCGTCTCGTATTTGGGGAGAGAACTATTCATATGGATTTCTTGTTTGGCTGGTTGGAGTGTTAGGTAGCTGCCTTTGTGTTCGGGAATGGAATGTCCTAAACAACTTTAACCCCTTTCATACTCGGGGTGTCGTTACATAAACCCTCATGTTTTTTCACCTTAACTACTTCAGGCCCACAGGCCGTCATATGACGTCCTCAGTTTTGTGGGGGTATATCTGAATGATGCCTGCAGCTACAGGCATCATTCAGATATTGCCGGTTTCAGCCGGCGATTCCCTGCACCATGAGAATGATCATATCAGCTTTTCCGCCGCTTGATCATTCTTACGGGCAGTGGAAGGGGACGCCCCCCCTCCCGCCGCCCTCCGGTGCTTCTACCGACTCACCTGTGTGATTGGTGAGTCTGTGACAGGATTCGCCGGCCCCGGATGTTGATCACAGAGATTTCCGGCGGAGCAGATGGTCGCCGGAGTCTCTATGATCGTCGGAGGCCGGGCGCAATGTTATGACGTCACGCCCGGCCTCTGCATTCAAAAAAACGGCGCCGCTTCGGGTTTGAAGCGGTGATCCTTTTTTCATTTTTTTTTTTTTAGGCTTCCCAGCCTAGTGGTGAGATGTGGGGTCTTATTGACCCCATATCTCACTGTAAAGAGGACCTGTCATGTCATATTCCTATTACAAGGGATGTTTACAAATATATATATATTTTTTTAAAGTGTCAAAATAAAAAAAACTAAGTAAAATTAACAATAAAACATATTTTTTTTTTTACAGTGCCCCTGTCCCCGTGTGCTCGCATGCAGAATTGAACGCATACGTAAGTCCCGCCCACATATGAAAACGGTGTTCAAATCACACATGTGAGGTGTCGCCGCGAACGTTAGAGCGAGAGCAATAATTCTAGCCCTAGACCTCCTCTGTAATTCAAAAAATTGAACCAGTAAAAAAATTTAAAGCGTCGCCTATGGGGATTTTTAACCGAAGTTTGGCGCCATTTCACGAGCGTGTGCAAATTTGAAGTGTGACATGTTAGGTATCTATTTACTCGGCGTAACTTCATCTTTCCCATTATGCAAAAAAATTGGGCTAACTTTACTGTTTTGGTTTTTTTTAAAGCAAAAAAAACGCGTTTGAAAAATTGCTGTGCAAATACCGTGCAAGATAAAAAGTTGCAATGACTGCCATTGTATTCTCTAGGGTCTTTGCTAGAAAATTACACAGAACCCCCAAACATTATATATATATTTTTTAGAAAAGAAATTATGATTTTTACATGTAGGAGCGAAGTGTCAGAATTGGCTCGGGCCTGAGGTGGTTAAAGTGGTTGTAAACCCACTCTTGCAACTTGTACCTACAGGTAAGCCTAGATTAAGGCTTACCTTACCGGTTTAGGAGATATTTGCCACAAAGAATGCACCGCTGTCTACGGCGCATACGCGCCGTAGACAACGGCACAGGCGCACTGACAATGCCGGTTTTATCAATGGATAATGCCGGCTTTGACGGCTCCCGCGCGCATGCGCGGAGTGAGGTCATCGCCGCTCTGGCCAATCAGAGCGATACCCGGAAGTAACCTTCCGGAGTGATGTCTGTGGCCGGAGGGGGAGACGAGGATGGCTTTGGGGGCTTCGATCTAAGGTAAGTAATGCATAATGAGCTAGTATGCTAGTCATACTAGCTCATTATGGCTTTGTCTTTCAGGTTATTTTTTTTTTTAATATAATGTTGGGTTTACAACCACTTTAATGCATCCTATGCATTAAGGTGAAAAAACTTCTGGCAGTGACAGGCCCCCCAGTCGCCCCAGTCTTACTTACCTGAGCCCCTACATTCTCTCGGCGGAGACGCGCTCTCCCTCTCTGCACGGGGTCCCGGCTCTTGATTGGATAGATTGATAGCAGCGCAGCCATTGGCTCCCGCTGCTGTCAATCAAATCCAATGACGTTGGCGCCAGGGGGCGGGGCCGAGTCCCGCTATCTGTGTGAATACAAACAGAAGCAGGACACGGGAGCGCGCCCACACAGGGGGTCCACCAAGGAGAGCGCTTCTCCGAGGTGGACACCCAATGCGGGGAGGAGCCCCAAGTGCCGCCGGGGGACCCCAGAGGAGGACGATCGGGGCCACTCTGTGCAAAACAAACTGCACAGTGGAGGTAAGTATGACATGTTTGTTATTTTAAAAAAATTAAAAAGGAGGGTTTACAACCCCTTTAATACAAGGACATGTAGCACACAGACCCTTTTTCCTACCTTTGGCTCACTTGCAGGAAAAGGGCACACCGTACTATATGCCCGTACCCTCTTGTTTGAGGAGGTTGAGCGGTGTTATGTATTTGGGTCCCACAGCTAGGTTCTCCTTCAGTTGGTCCTCATCTCCTAGGATATAGGGACAAGTCTCTGTTTTCCCCCAAGTAATTTCAATGTCCACACCACTCTAAACTCCAACGTTGAGTTTACTTTTCTTCAATATTAGCAGATAGGAAAGGGTGGATAAGAGACAGGACAGCAAGGTTTTGGGAGGTAGGTCCAGGCACAAGTAAATGTTACAATCACCACTCAATCCCTGAGTGGGTTCAGCTTACCCGGATAGTCTCCCGTAAAAGTGGATCCTAGCAGCCGAAGTGATGCTCGGACGCTTAATTAGGTTATTTTCTTGGATACGATCGGGAGATCTTCTGCCACAGAATCTATCAGACCCCGAAACTTCTCAGTTCTTGCAACACAAGGACAGGTGCCAACAGCAGCACATTACTAGGCCCTTGGTGGATAGATGAATCCCTCCAGAAAGTTACCGGGCCCCTTCCTTCACCGTGAACTCTCACCGGACCTTCAGAAAGGTCCTCCCCCGGCCTCCTCTTCTTAGAAGCGGGCTCCCTCGCAAGGGACACCCTGGGATTCCTCTTCCCAGAAGTGGGCCCCAGCTAAAGGTGCTGGGCCCAGTGTTGAAGTTGCAGCCCCAGGGCTAAAGGTGCCTGGGACTGATGCGCATGCGGCCCCATGGCCTGGAGGGCCATGCGCCACGCACTTGGACTCCGACTCCTCTCGCGAACCGCAGACAGCCCCCCTCTCAGGCGGCGTCTGCCCCTTATGTATCCTCTCCCAGCATGCACAGCAGGCCAACCACACCCACTGTACCGCTGCCGAGAGAGGACACCCTAAGGCACAGCACTATTACCAGTGGTTCAACCCTGACCTGTCATGGCAGTGCCACCTACAGGCCACAGGGAACCACACACCAGTATACCACCTGGAGAAACAAAAATAGGATTTTTATAACAGCTTACCTGTAAAATCCTTTTCTTGGAGTACATCACGGGACACAGAGCGACATAGTCATTACTAATGGGTTATATAGATACCTTCAGGTGCTGGCACTGGCAACTTCCAAAACCGGAAGTACCCTCCCCTATATAAGCCCCTCCCATCCGGGAGCACCTCAGTTTTGTAGCAAAGCAATAAGTGTCCCCAAAGAGGGGTGGGAGCTCTGTGTCCCGTGATGTACTCCAAGAAAAGGATTTTACAGGTAAGCTGTTATAAAAATCCTATTTTCTTTCTCGTACATCACGGGACACAGAGCGACATAGTCATTACTAATGGGATGTCCTAAAGCAATGCCCAACGAGGGGGGGGATACACCATACATAAGCTGAGCGCCATCAGACATGAGGATCTTTTGCGGCCTGCAACACACTGCGCCCAAAGGCGACATCCTCCTGACTTCTAACGTCCACCTGGTAGAACCTAGTAAACGTGTGTACTGAAGACCATGTTGCGGCCTTACAGATTTGAGCCAGGGAGGCCTGGTGATGCACTGCCCATGAAGTTCCAACTGCTCTCGTGGAGTGCGCCCTAACTTTGAACGGAGGCGGTCTCCTTCTCAAGCCATAGGCTTGCATTATGACCTGTCGAATCCACTTGGCTAAAGTAGATTTTGACGCTGCCTGACCCTTTCTGTGGCCTTCCGGCAGAATAAACAAAGTATCCGTTCTGCGAATCTGAGCAGTGGCTTTTAGATAAGCTTTAACTGCTCTTACTACATCCAAAGAATGCAATAACTTTTCCTCTACCGAAGTAGGTTTGGGGAAAAAAGAAGGAAGAACCACATCTTGGTTCAAATGAAACCTCGATACCACCTTAGGAAGAAAGGCTGGATGAGGACGTAACACTACTCTGTCCTTATGGATAACCAGATATGGCTCCCTACAGGACATAGCTGCTAATTCCGACACTCTTTTAGCCGAACAAATGGCTACTAGAAAAATCAATTTCCTGGTGAGAAGAACCAAAGAAATATGCTGTAATGGTTCAAATGGTTGTTTCTGTAGAACCGACAGAACCAAGTTTAGATCCCATGGACATATGGGAATATTAACCGGAGGACTAATACGCATCACTCCTTGTATAAAGGCTTTGACTAGTGAATGCGAAGCCAAGGGCCTTTGAAAAAATATTGACAAGGCCGAAATCTGACCCTTGATAGTACTCAAGGCAAGCTTCCTATCTACAGCCCATTGTAGGAAGTCCAGAATCCTACCTATTACGCATTTACGTGGATGCCATTTCTTGGCCTCACACCAGGCGATGTACGCCTTCCAGATTCTATAGTAGATCTGCCTGGATACCGGCTTCCTGGCATTGATCATGGTAGATACCACAGCATTAGAGAGCCCTCTCTTTTTTAGAATGTGGGCTTCAATAGCCAGGCCGTCAAACCTAGGGCTGGTAAGGAAGGGTGGTATATCGGTCCTTGCGAAAGCAGGTCCGGACGATGTGGGAGGGTCCAAGGACTCCCCACAGACATCTTTACAATCTCCGCGTACCATGCTCTTCGGGGCCACGCTGGAGCCACCAGAATCACTGGTTTCTTTTCTACCCTGATTCTGCGGAGTAATCGAGGTAACAATTGTGGCGGTGGGAATGCATATATCAGCTTGAACTGATCCCAAGGGAACACTAGGGCATCCGAGCCGCAAGCTAGGGGATCCCTTGTCCAAGAGACAAACCTGTCCACTTTTGCGTTGAATCTGGATGCTAGCAGATCTACATCCGGTGTTCCCCACCGCTGACATATTGTCCGGAAAACCTCGGGATGAAGGGACCATTCCCCTGGGCATAATTGTTGGCGACTTAGAAAGTCCGCCTTCCAATTCTCCACTCCTGGAATGAATACCGCAGATATGGCTGGGACATATCTTTCTGCCCATCTCAGGATGTAATTTACTTCCCTCTGGGCTGCACGACTCCTGGTGCCCCCCTAATGATTGATATATGCCACTGCTGTGGCATTGTCTGATTGAATTTTGACAGGGGACCCTTGGAGTTTGGATGTCCATGCTACTAGGGCATACCGGGCTGCTCGTATCTCTAAGAGATTGATGGGCAGGGCCTTTTCCACATCCGACCATCTGCCCTGGAGAGACCATTGCTCCAGTACTGCTCCCCAGCCTATAAGGCTGGCATCTGTAGTGACCACCTTCCAAGAAATCGGACTGAAGGATTTTCCTCTTTCCAGATTCTGGGGAACCAACCACCAGCGGAGGCTCTTGCGAACGGAAGGGGACAAGGACATTGGTAAGTCCAGAGCCTGAACTTTTTTGTTCCAGGCTGACAGTATGGCCCTTTGCAAATTCCTTGAATGGAATTGACCGTAGGGTACTGCTTCGAATGATGCCACCATTTTTCCCAGCAGCCTCATGTACAGGCGTATGGATGGCTGTCTTTTTGAACCCACTAAGTGGATCAAATCTCTCAAAGACGACCCCTTTTCTTGAGGCAAGAAAATTTTTCTCTGGTCTGAATCCAGCCTTAGCCCCAAGTATTCCAGACTTTTGACTGGTTTTAGGGCTGACTTGTCTCGGTTGATAATCCAACCGTGATATTCCAGATACTTGATTGTCTCGTGAACAACCACTTCTAGTTTTTCCACTGAGTGGTCTATCAGCAACAAGTCGTCTAGATATGCCATTATCGTTACACCTCGTGTTCTTAGATTGGCCAATAATGGGGCCAGAATTTTTGTGAACACTCGTGGTGCTGTGGCCAGACCGAAGGGTAAGGCTCTGAACTGAAAATGGCGCCCTTCTACCGCAAAGCGTAGAAATTTTTGGTGGGCTGGAAAGATGGGAATGTGCAAATAAGCATCTTTGATGTCGATCGAGGCTAACCATTCCTCCCCTTGTAGGGCAGTGGCCACCGACCGGATCGACTCCATCCGGAAAGTCCTGATATGTAGGAATTTGTTTAGCCCTTTTAGATTTAATATGGGCCTCACGTCCCCGTTTGGCTTCGGGACTGTAAAGAGGTTTGAGTAAAACCCGAACCCCCATTCTTCCAGGGGAACCTCTATAATTACTGCTTGGAGCAATAATTGTTCTAGTGCCAACAGGAGGGATCCTCTCTTCTGGGGATCCCTTGGCACGTTTGACCTTATAAAGTGGGAAGGAGGGGAGTCTTTTAACTCCAATTTGTATCCCAGATTTACTGCGGAGAGCACCCATCTGTCTCTGATCGTGTCCCGCCAGGTCTCTGTGAACAACTGAAGTCTTCCCCCCACCCGATTGAGTGGGGGCAACCCTTCATGCATTTGACTTTGGGGGAGGTTTTGTACCTCTCCTGCTCCAGGGCTTCTTGTTACCCTGCAATTGTCCCTGATTTTTACCTCCGGGATTTGACCGAGGAGGCCGTCGGAACTGTTTCACAGCCGATGTCCTAGGGACTGGAGAAGCAGGCCTCTTAAAAGAGGGACCTCTAACTCTGTTTTTAACCGGCAAAAGTGTACTTTTACCGCTGGAAATTCTCTGGATATATTTGTCCAGGTCTTCCCCGAATAAGCGTTCACCATGAAATGGGAAGCTGACCAGCAATTTTTTACAGGGAGCTTCAGCAGACCAGTTTTTGAGCCATAAAAGCCTGCGCATATGTACTACAGACAGCGTAAGGCGGGAGGCCTGATGGATTGAATCCTTTATAGCGTCCACCGCAAAGCATAAGGCTCTAGGTAGATCAGCTAGGGCAAGAGCCTGCTGATCTGGCAAGTCCCTTAAGACCTGTTTCAACTGATCCTTCACTGCTTGGCAGACCCCAATAGCTGCCACTGCTGGTTGTGTCACCAATCCTGCTGTAGAAAAAGCAGATTTTAATAAGGACTCTAATTTTTTATCTATTGGGTCCTTGAACATTTGGACATTATCCACTGGACATGTCAGTGATTTATTCACACAAGAGATGGCTGCGTCCACTGTAGGGACCCTCCATTTTTTGATGAACTTATCCTCCATGGGATAGACCACTTGAAATCTCTTGGGAGGAGTAAATATTTTATCAGGATGCTCCCAATCCTGGTAAATGAGCCCTTCCAGTAAAGGATGGATCGGAAAGGAACAAACAGTCTGGGGAGCTTTTAGCGACCCCAACGAGGAGACAGAAGTGGATGATGGCTCCGCAAGGGGCATTTTAAATGCTGATCGGACCATATTAGTCAGGGACTGAACCCATAACCTTTCAGCATGTGATGCTGAGAATGGCTCTTCCACTGTTGATTCCTCTACAACAGAATCAACCTCATCCTGATCCCCTTCAGGCAGGTCGATCCCTGTATGGGACTGTTGCTCTGCTAACAGGCACTCTGAGGGAGGAGACGGAGATCGAGCGCTTTTTTCCTGTGACAGGGAAGCAGCGATCAATGCTGACAATCTCTCTTCCAGCCCTCCCAGAGCTGAGGAAAAAACCTCCTCTGTTACATACACAGGAGCAGGTGAACTGAGGACAGCCACAGTACCAGGTACTCCTGAGGGTGCTCTACGGTCACTAACCTCTGATTCTTCAGGGGAGACTGGTGCAGCCGAAGCATGCCCAAGATCCTCAGAGCCCGATGGAGACCCCCTATGCTTCCTGGAATTTTTAGTCCCGGAGTTTTTAGACGCCATTATTCCTAAGCCCAAAGCTGAGGTATTCCAGCCGAAATACACCACTTACTGACAATAGTCTAGCACAAATGCTGCTATAAAAACAGTTGGTGTCTACTAATGTGCCTTTCTATGGGGATGCCTGCATCAACCGCTTGCTGTATGCCTTTTTTAAATGTTGCCAGCTCTGTCTCTGCACTCCATAGCCAGCTCACAACACATAATTGTGTTTTTTAACATGCTGGGACGCCCGCACATGCGCAGAAGCGCTGTGGCGCGCACAGAGCGTCATCCCCCAAGCTCCGCCCCCTTTCCCGGCTCACCTCTATATATAGAGGCGCGTGCACGCGCACGTGCGTGGCCACGTGAGCCATCGGCGCTAATTTTGAAAAGGAAACCAGGGACAAGAGCCAGGGCCCCTTTTGCCGCAGGCCGGGGGATGGACGAGCATTGCAACATGGCAGAGGAAGCCGTTTCCCACAAGAGAACTCACCATCTGCCTGGACTTGCTCTGATAAAAAGAAACTAGTCCACATGACAAGAAACGTTCCACAGCGGCCTCTAGTGGATTAACACAGGTACCGCAGTCTAATATATTTAATATATATATATATTTTTTTTTTTTTTCTTGACCACTATTAAAATTATTACATTTTTTAGTAGTTACAGGCATGCACAGATATTAGCGGGAATACCGTTAGGTAACAGACAGAAAGACAAATTAGGCTTGGGGGTCCCCCAATAGAACCAAGTTCCTGGGGGCCCCCACTTACCTGTTCCCCGCCGCAGGACTTTGTTTGGTCCACAGAAGCCCAAACTTCACCTATCACGGCAGGCATTGTAATTAAACCTTCAGGGACCGGGTTCCCAAGGATTCCACTCCCCTGGACCTGTATAGCACCCTGCACAGAAAACATCTTGGTCATGGGTATGACCAGAGCTCTGGATCCCAGAGTCCAGCTCTCCTAAGAGAAGCATTACAGGCAAAACCTTGCTCTTCTCTGCAAGGCCCGGGTACCGACCGTTTAGCTATGAAGCTTTTTTGGTCGGATCCGGAATAGCTTACTGAGGCCCAAAAGAACCTGTACGCGAGCTCAGTGAAAAACACATGTTTCTTCTTGGCCAACACCTTAGACACTGGCAAAAAACTGAGGTGCTCCCGGATGGGAGGGGCTTATATAGGGGAGGGTACTTCCGGTTTTGGAAGTTGCCAGTGCCAGCACCTGAAGGTATCTATATAACCCATTAGTAATGACTATGTCGCCCTGTGTCCCGTGATGTACGAGAAAGAAATTGCTCTACCTATCAATGAGAGCGGTCTGAGCCTAACTACTAACTCAGACCAGCCCCTAAATTTGAGTATATAGCACCCCTAAATGGGGTGGGCGCTACAGACACATAGAAAACAAATGATTTCTATGTGTCCTGTTCATACCACAATGCTGCATTGAGGTGGGTTTTGGTGCATTGCATAAAAATTCAGACACACTGTAATATTACACAGTACAAGTCACTGCATCATGTGTCCTTGCAATGCATTGCAGCACACAGCCGTGCATAGACTTGAATGAAGTGTCATTTTGTGAAACTTCAATAAAGTTAGCCCCTTGGTAATGCCTCCTTTCCATTCCTTAAAGGGGTTCTGGATGATGGAAGGGGGAGTGGTGCTGCACATGTGATCAGTAATGACACCAGCCATTTGATGGCTTGACAGTTTTGTTGAGAGCACAAGCCATGGTGACAGTTAGCATTACCTGCATACTGGGAATGTAACTGCTTTTTGAAACCGTTAAATTGATGGGTTTAGGGAACTGACTGCAGTTGTCCGGTGGTTCAGTGTGTTGGAGAGGACTCTGTGAACAACTACTTTTCTTCAGTGTCAATAAGGCCCTATCCATTTTTGGGAGGAACCTGGTGCACCATCTAATGAACAGGAACCTAGACATCTTGTAAAATACACTGCCACCGGCAATGTGAGGGTTGAATGTTACTAGGTTGCCAGTACAGATACTTCTGTCTTCTCAGCTCTTGGACTTTTATAATGGACAGCTGATGTGAAAACGAAAAAAAAAATTACAAGGCCAAGTTGTATATCAATTCCCATGCGTGAGTCTCAAGGTATTGCTGTTGTCATAAAAGATCCTATACTAATGATACAGGGTGCAAAATAAGAGGCCTGTGTGAGAGATGTGAGCCACGAACCAAACCAGAAGCCAGCTAAAAAAACTCACTATAAGTAGGTACCTTATGTCTGTCTTGTAAGTGTAGCGGCCTCACCCTCTCTCTTCTTTAGCGGTTACTCTGGCTCCGGTCTAGGGGTACCTTGAAGGGGAGAGCGAGGTGCGCCACGGCCCATGTCCTCTAGATTACAGCATGTAGAGGTGAAGGCCAGAATCTAGTTGTATTCGGGCCTGTGTATACGCTCAGAGCCAAGTCTGTTCTGCTGATAACCCCCTTTGCTCCCAGTAATTGGAGTACCACACACTGAAAAGGTCCAACACTTATTTATTCCATAACAGCAAACAAATAGTCCTTTGCGAGCAGACAGTTTGAGACCCATAGAACAGTTCAGTATTGGTGGGGAGTAGGTCAAGGCACAATCCTCAAAGAAACTAAACCGTTGAGGTTTCACCAACGGTTGTTAAGCACAGTGGCTGTAAAACATACTTTTTGGCTTCAGAGTCTTTTCCAGCGACTCTAATGAACAGGAACTGGAGTTACCTTCGCTACGTTGCAGCCCCTGTCAGGGGGAAGACATCCCTCCAAGAGAGTAACCAGAGGCCCCGCCGTCACCGGGTTAATGCTGTACCGGACTATCCAGAAGGGTTACACTCCCCGGCCTCCTCACCTCAGATACGGGTCCCAACACCTTAGGGCCCCTCGGACTCCTCCACCCTCGCGGAACCCAGTCGAAGTTACTGGGCCCCAGGCCTTGGCCATAGTACCTCACCCCAGGCTTAAGGTGCCTGGCATGGACTCCATCTCTCGCTCCGACCAGGTCAAGGGCACCTGGGCCCAGAACTCCGGAACGCCAGCACCCAGGCTGAAGGTGCCTGGGCGCGGCTGCATCCTCCAACTCTGAACTCTGAACCCCGTGGTAAGGGCGTCTGCCCCTTTTATCCCCTCCCCCTTTGCGTCACAGCGGGTTCCCCGCCCCGCTGTACCAGCGCCAGGAAAGGACAAAAGGGGAGCAGTCTTGCGGTGCGGGTTCAACTCCGGCCCAGGGCGACAACGCCACCTGCAGGCCGCAGGGAACCTTGCACCACCAGAGTCCTCCAAGAACCACAAAAGGGATTCTCAGACTCCCTAACAATTAGTGCATCCGGGTTGAATAACCCAGATCCCCCCCCCCCCAAATTTAAATGCCCGCTACATAAGAAAAATTATGTAATCTGTGGAAGTCAAGAGGAAAGACAAAGGGACTTGAGTATGGAAGCTAAAATACATAAAGATTAAGAGCCCTGTGCCCTGGAAAAGATATGTGAGGTAAAGTACTAGTGCGGTACTCAGAGCCATTGTGCCCATAGACTGTAGCTTCAAACTCTGTGTGAACGCACACCAACCAATTTTCATTGCCATCAGTCCAACCCCATGGCCAAAAGAACTATTGAGGCTTAAAGGAAAGCCTATGGAGAGATTTGCATAGGATTTTCTAGCTTTTCCCCTACCTCCCCAGACCCCACCTTGCTTTCTCACTCTTACTACTGCAGTGGGGATATCTGTCATGTTTTGTGCTTTGTCAAATCTAATACGAATGCAAAATCTAACAGGAAGTTAGTAATTTTTTAAGGTACAGGTGACGAGCGACATCACGACAGGTGTGAATGGGCCTATTGAGAATAATGAGATTCTTCATCTTGAGTGTTGTCAAGCTTCGGGAAACATACGTCACAACGCTCAAATACTATATGAATGGGGGCTTAGCTTAACTACTTCTTATGACCACAGCGGGTAAGTGAATGTACTTGCATAGCTTTTAGATAAAACTAGCCAGCCGGTGATTCCATCCACCTGCATTCAGCCATTACAAAAATATAAATTAATTGTTGAAATACTGATTTCTTTGCAGTACAAACAACAGTTCAGTATATCTGTTATTAGTGTAGCGCCCTTTACCTTGGGTAGGTGCTAGGGTTCGTTTTATTTTTTTGGCCAGTACAGGTACATTTAGGCAGGCCTAGCTGGAATCTAGGCCTGTTTGTTTTGATCTGTGGGGCTGGGGAGTGGTTTAGTGTAGACTGGTGACTCTCAGAGAGCATCATCTTTTGGTTACCTTCCTCTGGCCTCTAGAAGATTCTACAGGCAGAGGAGGGGAAGAGAGGTGGAGCTGTCTGGGGTGTGGTAAGGAGCCCTGACAAATTGCCAACTAGGATTGGCAGGGGGCAGGCCTCCTTAAATACTTTGGGTCAGTCCAGCTGGGGAGGAGTTGTTCGGGTGGAAGAAATGAGAGATGGAGTGTTAGGCTGGGGGGGTGACCTTGGGCTAGGGCCTCGGAGCTGTGAAGGAACCCCACATAACTCAAGGGGTGTCCTGAACAGGAGCAGGAAAGGACAGTGGGAACACTGCTGGGCAAGTCTTCGGAAGGGATCCACCAGCTGTCGATGAGTGACAGGCACAGTCGGGAGATCTGGGAGAGGCATGCCAGGAGTGGATGTAGAGCCAGCGGGAGAGACTGTGATGTTACTGGTGTTGAAGTCGGGCTGCTGCAGCCAGGAGGGCTGGCAGAGTCTGCACAGGACTGACTGGGAACAGTAATCCACCTTGATACAGCTAGCACTAAAGACTTTTCATCTACTGCTATCCGTTGCTACACCAAAGGGGCCCGATTATAATTTTCAAGTAGATCTCCACCTCTCAAAGGTTGCCTACCCCTGCTCTAAATGCTGCATCACCCCCGGTTGTGGGGAACTTGCAGCGCAGACCCTTTTATTTATATGGGTTGCGTTTGGTGAGCAGTAGTGCAGGCTGGTGGGGGCCCCAGTGCATTAATTTGCCCAGGGGCCCATGATGCTATTAAGATGGCCCTGCTTCCTGTAGATGTATTAGTGACTTCAGTTAGGCAGACATTTAGTGCTTGGGGCCAGTCTCAAAGAAGGGCAGCTGATATGTTGGTGCTCTGTTGTTGCTGATAGTAGAGAATTAAAGTGGTTGTAAACCCACTTTTTGGACTTCTACCTATAGGTAAACCTAGAACAAGTGCGCCGTTTAGGAGACATTTTACTTGTAGTCCGCCAAAAAGCGTAACTGCGCATGCGCGGGGAAGAAACTAAGCTAAGTGCCGTTTCTTCCCCAGCCAGTGCCGTGAATTGCGGCTCCCGTGCGCATGCGCGGGAGTGAGGTCACGCGGCTCCGGCGAATCACAACACCGGAGTCAGTGGCCCGGAAGGAAGAGGGGAAAGAAGATGGACGCTGCCTATACGGGGACATCGCTGGATTCTTTTGCAGGTAAGTGGCACATAATGGGCTAGTATGCGATGCATACTAGCCCATTATGCTTTTCATTTGCAGGCTTTGCAGCAAGCAAAAGAGGAAGTAAAACCCATCAGGGTTTACTTCCTCTTTAAGATGCTCTATTTTCATGAATGGTACTTAACTAGGGAGCACTTAAATCTTGCAGGTCTGGAGTCCTGGGTTTGATTCCCACTGGGGACACTGGCTGCACAGTTTCCTTTTTGCTTTATTTTTGTGTCATTTACTGCCCACAACCCAAAGACTTATTGGTGGGTTAACTGTCTGTAGGCCAAGCAGTGTGGTTTTGGAGCTGACTATGTTGGCCCTAGTCAGATTTCCTGCATGAAAGAAATGCTTTGCAGTTTTGCTTCCATATCTTGCCAATCCAATGGACAGTCATAACAAGGCAACTATCCAATGAATTTCCATGACAGCAAGAGACACATGGAAGGATAATGTATACCGTGTGCAAAATAGGAACCCTCTTTTTAGCTTCACTGTGTAGACTTGGTGTAGTTCCTCTGAATAATCTCCTCTGATTGCTTCTCCTACAAAAAACTAAATTTAGTTCTGGGAGCATCTGCCATATTGTGCAAGTATGCACAGCATGCTTTTACATTGTGGCAGACTCAAGTCAGAAAATTAGGTCCTGATTAGTGTTGAGCGGACCCGAACTGTAAAGTTCGGGTCCGTACCGAATTTTGGCTTTTTCCCGACCCCGGACCCGGACCCGGATTTTGCGCTAAAGTCCGGGTTCGGGTCCGGATTCGGGAATTTAATGGCGCAGTTAGAAATGCTTCAGGGGCCAGCCAATCACCATTTGATTAGCTGGTGTGCCCTTAGAAGCCATCATAGCCATGCCTACTAATGGCATGGCTGTGATTGGTCAGTGCAACATGTGACCCAGCATGTGACCAGCTTCTATATAAGCAAGAGGCACACAGCACAGATCGTCACTCTGCTTTTAGACAGTGTAGGGAAAGGATCCTGGCTGCTGTTGCTGTGAGGGAGAGAATTATATGATAGGAGTTAGTCCTGATTCTGCAATCTACTGATAGAAAAGATAGAGAGACAGTGTAGTGTAGTGTAGTGTAGGGGCAGGATCCTGTTTGTGCTTTCAGGGAGAGAGATTTAGATAGGAGTCCAGATTGAGAGATATAATAGCTCAGCGATCTGCATAGGTTTATCTGTTTGTGTTGCAAGCTCAGTGCACCAGCACTGCATTACGTTGAGTGATACACCTATTCCATTTAGTGGCTGTATTGTGCTCTTGCTAAAAGACCCATTTCGGGCAGAAAAAAAACAAAAAAAAAACAAAAAAAAAAAAGGCACTTTATTGTGCTTTTGCTAAAAAGACCCATTTTTGGGCCCCCAAAAAAAAAAAAGGCACTTTATTGTGCTGTTGCAAAAAAAAAAAAAAGGCACTTTGTTGTGCGCAAAAAAGACCTATTTTTGGGCAAAAAAAATATTTTGCAGTGTATATCTCTAGTTGTGTGAAATAACCAATTTCTATATATTTTTCTTGTACTATGCTATACACTAAAAAAAAAAAAAAAACTTTTTTTTGAATAGCATTCTCTGCAGCTGTGCGATTCAGCGGTTATATACTGTGGGTGTGTTGTGCTCTTCCAAAAAACGCCATTTAGGGCCACAGAAAATATTTTGCAGTGTGAAATACACATCTGGAGGTGTGTGAAAAAACAATATTATTTTTGAATAGCATTCTCTGGCCTCTGCAGCTGTGCGATTCAGCGGTTATATACTGTTGGGGTTGTTGTGCTCTTCAAAAAAACGCCATTTAGGGCCACAGAAAATAAATTGCAGTGTGAAATACACATGTGGAGGTGTGTAAAATAAACAATTTCTATATATTGTACAGTGCTATACTAAAAAAAACAACATTTTTTTTGAATAGCATTCTCTGCACTTCTATAGCTGTGCGATTCAGTGGTTAAATACTGTGGTTGTGTTGTGCTCTTCCAAAAAACGCCATTTAGGGCCACAGAAAATATTTTGCAGTGTGAAATACACATCTGGAGGTGTGTGAAAAAAACAACATTATTTTTAAAAAGCATTCTCTGGCCTCTGCAGCTGTGCGATTCAGCGGTTATATACTGTTGGGGTTGTTGTGCTCTTCCAAAAAACGCCATTTAGGGCCACAGAAAATAAATTGCAGTGTGAAATACACATGTGGAGGTGTGTAAAATAAACAATTTCTATATATTGTACAGTGCTATACTAAAAAAAACAACATTTTTTTTGAATAGCATTCTCTGCACTTCTATAGCTGTGCGATTCAGTGGTTAAATACTGTGGTTGTGTTGTGCTCTTCCAAAAAACGCCATTTAGGGTCACAGAAAATATTTTGCAGTGTGAAATACACATCTGGAGGTGTGTGAAATAAACAATTTCTATATATTGTACAGTGCTATACTAAAAAAAACAACATTTTTTTTGAATAGCATTCTCTGCACTTCTATAGCTGTGCGATTCAGTGGTTAAATACTGTGGTTGTGTTGTGCTCTTCCAAAAAACGCCATTTAGGGCCACAGAAAATATTTTGCAGTGTGAAATACACATCTTGGAGGTGTGTAAAATATACAATTTCTATATATTCTTCTTGTACAGTGCTATACTAAAAAAAACAACCTTTTTTTTTGAATAGCATTTTCTGTAGCTGTGCGATTCAGCGGTTACGTGCTGTGGGTGTGTTGTGGTCTGGCAAAAAACGCCATTTAGGGCCACAGAAAATATTTTGCAGTGTGAAATACACATCTGGAGGTGTGTGAAATAAACAATTTCTATATATTTTCCTTGTACTGTGCTATACTAAAAAAAAACAACCTTTTTTTTTTGAATAGCATTTTCTGCAGTTCTGTAGCTGTGCGTTTCAGCGGTTAAATACTGTGGGTGTGTTGTGGTCTTCCAAAAAACGCCATTTAGGGCAAGATCCTAAATTTGGAAAATATGAGGGGAAGGTCAAAGGGACGTGGTGGCCCCGGTCGTGGTGCTGCTGGTGGAGCTCCTGTTGCAGGGAGAGGACGTGGTGGATCTGTGCCAGCTACACGCACAAGTGAAACACCTTCCTCAGGTGCGAGTAGGCGACCGAGCCTGCGGCGGTATTTTGTCGCGCCTAATGAGGCTCTACCAATGTTTAGGCCAGGACAAGTACAGGCGATAGTAGATTGGGTTGCTGACAGTGCCTCGGGTTCCTTCACATTGTCTCCCACCCACTCTTCTGATGAAAGATCAGAGTTGGCACCTGAAGCCCATGTCCATCAGTCTTTCACCTCACCCCCTTGCAAATCAGCCAAGCAGTCTGAGCCCCAAATCATGCAGCAGTCTCTTCTGCTTTTCGATGACTCTGTTAGCAGGGTTTCCCAGGGCCATCCACCTAGCCCTGCCCCAGAAGTGGAAGAGATTGAGTGCACCGATGCCCAACCACTTATGTTTCATGATGGGTACATGGGAGGACCATCGCAGCACGTCTCGGATGATGACGAAACACAGGTGCCAACTGCTGCTGCTTTCGCAATTGTGCAGACAGACATGGAGGGCAGGGGTGAAGACTGGGTGGAAGATGATGTGGAGGACGATGAGGTCCTCGACCCCACATGGAATCAACGTTATGCAGGTGACCAGTGTAGTTCGGAGGAAGAGGCGGTGGTCGCACAGAGCCACCAGCACAGCAGAAGAGGGAGCAGGGTGCAAAAACGGAGCATTCGTCCCCTAGACAGTACATCTGCTACTGCCCAACGCAGCAAGGGACCGAGCACACCAAAGCCAGGTCCAAGGACTTCCCTAGCGTGGCAGTTCTTCACACAGTGTGTTGATGACAAGACACGAGTGGTTTGCACGCTGTGCAATCAGAGCCTGAAGCGAGGCATAAACGTTCTCAACCTGAGCACAAGCTGCATGACCAGGCATCTAAGTGCAAAGCACGAGCTGCAGTGGAGTAGACACCTCAAAAACCAAGAAAGGTCTCTGGCTCCTCCTGCTTCCTCTTCTGCTGCAGTCTCGGCCTCTTCATCCACCTCTGTAGTGACAGTGGCACCTGTCACCCCGCAAACAGAGGATCTGCCAGCAACACTACCACCTGGGTCACCAACCATCTCCACAATGTCCCATGGAAGCGTTCAACTCTCTATCTCCCAAACATTGGAGCGGAAGAGGAAGTACCCCCCTAGCCACCCGCGATCCCTGGCCCTGAATGCCAGCATTTCAAAATTCCTGGCCTTTGAAATGCTGTCATTCCGTCTGGTGGAGACGCAGAGTTTTAAAAGCCTGATGGCATTGGCTGTCCCGCAGTACGTCGTGCCCAGCCGCCACTACTTTTCCAGGCGAGCCATCCCTTCCCTGCACAACCAGGTGGGGGACAAAATCAGGTATGCACTGCGCAACGCCATCTGTGGCAAGGTCCACCTAACTACGGATGCGTGGACCAGTAAGCACGGTCAGGGACGTTATATCTCCCTAACAGCACACTGGGTAAATGCAGTGGCGGCTGGGCCTGAGGCAGATAGCGGTTTGGCGCATGTCCTTCCACCACCGAGGATTGCAGGGCGCTTCAGTTTGCCTCCTGTTGCTAACTCCTCCTTCTCCGCTTCCTCATCCTCTACCGCCTCCTCATCCATTCAGCGTAACACCTTCACCACCAACTTCAGCACAGCCAGGGGTAAACGACAGCAGGCAGTTTTAAAACTTTCCTGTTTGGGGGAAAATCCCCACACCGCGCAGGAGTTGTGGAGGGACATGGAACAACAGACCGATGAGTGGTTGCTGTCAGTGAGCCTCAAGCCCGGCCTGGTGGTGTGCGATAATGGGCGAAATCTCGTAGCAGCTCTGGGTCTAGCCGGTTTGACGCACATCCCTTGCCTGGCGCATGTGCTGAACTTGGTGGTCCAGAGGTTCCTTAAAAATTACCCCAATATGCCAGAGCTGCTGCAGAAAGTGCGGGCTGTCTGTGCGCACTTTCGGCGTTCTCACCCTGCTGCTGCTCGCCTGTCAGCGCTGCAGCGTAACTTCGGCCTTCCCGCTCACCGCCTCATATGTGACGTGCCCACAAGGTGGAACTCCACCTTGCACATGCTGGCCAGTCTGTGCGAGCAGCAGCAGGCAATAGTGGAGTTTCAGCTGCAGCAATCACGCGTGAGTCGCTCTGCGGAACAGCACCACTTCACCACCAATAACTGGGCCTCCATGCGAGACCTGTGTGCCTTGTTGCGCTGTTTTGAGTACTCCACCAACATGGCCAGTGCCAATGACGCCGTTCTCAGCGTTACTATCCCAGTTCTATGCCTCCTTGAAAAAACGCTTCGTGCGATGATGGAAGAGGATGTGGCACAGGAGGATGAGGAGGAGGAGGAGGAAGCGGGATCATTTCAAAGGCTTTCAGGGCAGTCTTTCACAAGTGGCTACGAGGGTGGGTTCCTGCACCAACAAACGCCAGGTACACAATTGTCCGGCAGAAAGGGCACAGTTCTGGAGGATGACGAGGTGGAGGAGGAGATGGAGGAGGAGGAGGAGGAGGAGGAGCCATGTTCACAGCAGGGTGGCACTCAGACCAGCTCGTGGCCATTACTGGTGCGTGGCTGGGGGGATACAGAGGACACAGACGATACATCTCCCACAGAGGACAGCTTTTCTTTGCCTCTGGGCAGCCTGGCACACATGAGCGATTACATGCTGCAGTGTTTCCGCAACGACAGCCGAGTTGCCCACATTTTAACTGGTGCTGATTACTGGGTGGCCACCCTGCTGGATCCCCGTTACAAGGACAACGTACCGTCCTTAATTCCCTCACTGGGGCGGGATCGTAAGATGCGCGAGTACAAGCGCACGCTGGTAGACGCGCTGCTGGTGGCATTCCCACCTGACAGCGGGCGTACGGTGGAAGCACAAGGCAAAGGCAGAGGAGGAGGAAGAGGTCGCCAACGCAGCCGGGGCACCGGCAGCACCTCAGAAGGCAGGGTTAGCATGGCCGAAATGTGGAAAAGCTTTGTCAGCACGCCACAACAACCAGCACCACCAGCTGAGATGGAACGTCTTAGCAGGAGGCAGCATTTCACCAACATGGTTGAGCAGTATGTGTCCACAGGCCTACACGTACTGGATGACGGGTCTGCCCCCTTTAACTTCTGGGTCTCCAAATTGGGCACATGGCCTGAGCTTGCCGTTTATGCCTTGGAGGTGCTGGCCTGCCCTGCAGCCAGTGTATTATCTGAACGTGTATTTAGCACGGCAGGGGGCGTTATCACAGACAAGCGCAGCCGCCTGTCCAGAGCCAATGTGGACAAGCTCACGTTCATTAAAATGAACCAGGCATGGATCCCACAGGACTTGTCCGTACCTTGTGCAGAATAGACATGTATACCGGTGTTGTGACAAACTGTCCGGCCATCGGATTGTGCCCGGCCCGTACTGCGCAGGCGCAGCGCTTGCGCAGTACAGAGGACAAGGAGATTCACAAAATCTCCGAAGATGAACGGCGCCTGCGCTGTGAGTGCAGGTTCAAGCCCCACCATCCAAGAGGACATACGGTAGCACATAGTAACAGGGCCCCTCACGGGCTCGCTTCGATCGCGGCCTTGCTTGGCTCGGCTTGAACCACGGATGGTGTGGCCTTCACCTGAACTCAACACGCAGGCGCCGTTAGTCTTGGGAGATTTTTGAAATCCCCTTGTCCTACATACTCAGCAAGCGCAGTACAGGGCGGACACTATTCGACAGGGGACAGAATTCGACACATCACCGGCCTTACCCAGCCATTGTTGTATTTTTGAACCAGTGTTGGCTACCTCGTCCTCCTCCACCGCCGCTTCCACCTACACAGCCACATCCACCGCCACCTCAACCTCCTACTCCATATGGACCTCGTCCTGCTAGGCCAAGATTAAAATTTTTATTTTATTTTTTTGTAGCGCACAGATCCTTTCCCCCTTACCTGCCTTTATGTTGTTGGCTCTTCGCAGGAGGGAGAAAGGCACACCGCACTACCAGCCCGTATCCTCCTATATAAAGAGGTTGAGCGGTGTACTTGACGGGCCGTGTCCACAGCCGGAGTCAAAACTCCTCCAGAGGATGATTCTCACCTCTACTGTAGGTAGAGGCAAGTCCTTTAATTGCCAGTAAAGTCAATGTCCACACCAGCTGAAACTCCAACTCTTATTCTCTCATGGCAAAATAAACTGTACTCAGATAGAAAAGGTTAGAGCAAAGAAACAGGACAGCTTAAGGTGTGGAGGAGGTCCAGGCACAAACGTAGCACATTCACTTCACTGCTTAGGTTTCTCAAACAGTTTTTGGCACACGGTCTCTGCCACAGACATTGAGGTTGGTCTCTGCCACAGACCGGGTGTACAAGGCCCCTGCCACAGACCTGGAGAACTTTGGTCTCTGCCACAGACTAGGGTGTATAAGGCCCCTGCCACGGGCCTGGAGAACTTTGGTCTCAGCCACAGACCAGGGTGTATAAGGCCCCTGCCACGGGCCGGTTGAATAAGGCCTCTGATACAGTCAAGGTGACCTTGAGCTTCTCCTTCTACGAACCTAGCCCATATCAAGGGGAAGACATCTCTCCAGGGAGTCAACAGACCATTCCTTCACCGTGACTCCCGCATCGGTCCATCAGAATGATCCTCCCTTCCCTGGAACAGGGTCCCCTACACGAGGCGGCTCTGGACTCCAGGCTTTACTCCCGCCCCTAGGCCTCCATACCCAGGGCAGCAAGAACTCCAGGATAGTACCTCACCCCGGGCTAAAGGTGCCCGAGATGGAACAGGAACACATGCACCCAGGCCGAAGGCACCTGGGCGCGGACCCCACTGGACATTAGCCCCCAGGCCAAAGGTCTGCCCCTTTTATATGCTCTCCTGGCATGCACAGCAGGTTCCCCGCCCCGCTGTACTACTGCCAAGAGGGGACACAAAAGGCGCCACCTGTAGGCCGCAGGGAACTGCACACCAATACTGTCCCCCGAGGACAAAATGGTCCATGAATCCTACAGAATTAGGGTATTTGAGCCTATTTACCACTCAAACACTTTCCTTAAATTTAGCACCCCGCTACATTTTTATTTCAAAGTATTTTATTTTCCCACTAGCTTATCCATTAAATTAAATAATTTATTCCAGAAAGGGCGTATTCTGGGGCATTCCCACCATATGTGTCGCATCGTGCCGTTGAGTTTCTGAGGTTCTTAATGACTTCCTGTACCTCTTCTGCTGAAAATCGGGCCTCCAGCATATTTTTTTATTTTTTAATTTTTTTTATGTTCTTTTAAGTTATTTCCTATCCACATTTGTTTGCAGAGCACTTGCCATGTTCTTAACAACATTTTGCTGCCATTTGCAGCCCTCTAGCCCTTTCCATTACTTTTTTAGAGCCTTTTTAGTCGTCAGAAGTCCGGGTCCCCATTGACTTCAATGGGGTCCGGGTTAGGGTTAAAGTTCGGTCCCGAATCCGAACTTTTTTCCGAAGTTCGGCCGAACCCGCCGGACCCGAATATCCAGCTACCCGCTCAACTCTAGTCCTGATAGATTGCTTCATGCTGGGTCCTTTTCAGGTATAGCTATGTAAAATCTAAAAAATAGGTGCCTATACTGTTTAAAATCCAGTAATGCACGGTCTCATCCTGTTCTACACAGCCTCAGTAGTTCTCTATTCTCGGCACTGTGCCAAAAATCAGATCCAATAGAGGCCGAGCTGCTGACGGCTGACAGGCTTACATAGCAGAAATCCACAATCAACTTCCAAGAGGTCTTCACCAGATATTGGAAGTCCACACATTGCAGAGTAAAGAGGTGGATCACAATAATATTAAATGAACAAAAGTCCCAATAAAGTTTTAATTGGTTGGGACTTTTGTTTTTTTAATGGTATTGTGATCCACTTCTTTACTCTGCAACGTGTGGACTCCCAATATCCAACAGCATTGTTGTTTGGTGTGGCACACCCAGTCCTGGGATGTTTTGGTGAAGTCAATTATGAATTTCTGCTATGTAATGCCTTGTAAAAACAATCAGAAAAACTGAAAAAAAATACCGCTTTTCGAAGCGATCGTACGATCAGCTTTCGAGAGCCGATCACGACAGTTCATCTGAAATTATCTGAAGGGACAAACGCGAAAAGTTTTCTTGTACGATACCAGATCATATGATATTCATTTAATCTGTACAGTATTCGTCCGATAAAAATCAGAAGAGCAAGACCACACATGCTCGGAAACAAAAGAATACATTACAATACAATACAACACATTACATCACTTCCCAAATTGTATTCTGTCGTATGAGAATTTTCATAAGTTTAGTAACCTTTTCATTTTCATGAAAACATTAGCAAGCAAACCGGATGATCATTCCTCCTCATTCCTCCGATATTCTCATTGTGTGTACGAGGCTTAAAGTGGTTGTATACCCTCTGATACAACTTGCACCTACAGGTAAGCCTACATTAAGGCTTACCTGTAGGTGCTTGCAATATCTCCTTAACCTACATGGTTAAGGAGATATTTGCAGAAAATCGGGCACCGATGTCTACGGCGCATGCGCGCCGTAGACAACGGTGTAGGCGCACTGAGCGCACTTTCCCTTGAATGGGAAAGCGCCGAAAAGCGGCGGAAACGCGCGCATGCGCGGGGATGCACGGGAGTGACGTCATCACCGCTCCGGTCAGTCACAGCGCCGGAGCGGCGATACCCGGAAGTCACTCCGGGTATCATGGTAGCGGCAGAGGAGAGGAACGAGGGTCGCTTTGGGGGCTTTGATCTAAGGTAAGTAATTCATAATGAGCTAGTATGCTAGTCATATTAGCTCATTATGCCTTTTGTCTTACAAGTTTTTTTTTTTTAAATGTTGTGTAGCGGGGTGCCTACTTGTAATGTGTTTATAAAGGACCATGGTTATATTAAGAATATCCTCAGCTCCCTCCGGAGTCTCTTTAGGCCCCATGCACACGAGACGCAGGTGCAAACTCTGCTGAACACACGTTTTTAAACTCTGAAACCAGCGTTTATAAACGCGCGTTTTGCCGCATTTGCGGCCGCGTTTAGCGGCGTTTAACCGCGTTTGCGTTTATAAGCGTTTCATCATAGACCCTCCCTAAGCTCAAAAAACAGTAAATTTTAACCATTTCAGCCAGTTTGTGAGACCAGAGTGAGTAGCAGCAGCTGAGAGAGCAGCAGTGTACTTGTATTTAGTGTATCACTTGCCACATCATCTGCCACAAGTTGTGGATTGTCCACTTGCCACGTCACCTGCCACGTCACCTGGCCACGTCACCTGCCACAAGTTGTGGATTGTCCACTTGCCACGTCACCTGGCCACATCATGTGCCACGTCACCTGCCACAAGTTGTGGATTGTCCACTTGCCACGTTACCTGGCCACGTCACCTGGCCACGTTACCTGCCACGTCAGCTGGCCACGTCACCTGCCACAAGTTGTGGATTGTCCACTTGCCACGTCACCTGCCACGTCACCTGGCCACGTCACCTGCCACAAGTTGTGGATTGTCCACTTGCCACATCACGTGCCACATCACCTGGCCACGTCACCTGCCACAAGTTGTGAATTGTCCACTTGCCACGTCACCTGCCACGTCACCTAGCCATGTTACCTGCCCACATTACCTGCCACGTCACCTGCCACAAGTTGTGGATTGTCCACTTTCCACGTCACCTGGCCACATCACGTGCCACGTCACCTGCCACAAGTTGTGAATTGTCCACTTGCCACATCACCTGCCACGTCACCTGGCCACGTCACCTGCCACAAGTTGTGGATTGTCCACTTGCCACGTCACCTGGCCACGTCACCTGGCCACGTTACCTGCCACGTCACCTGCCACGTCACCTGGCCACGTCACCTGCCACAAGCTGTGGATTGTCCACTTGCCACGTCACCTGGCCACGTCACCTGGCCACATCACCTGACACAAGTTGTTGATTGTCCACTTGCCACGTTACCTGCCACAAGTTGTGGATTGTCCACAATGCAATGCAAGCAATTACAGTTTTCTTTTATATTTTTTAATAGTTTTTCATCATTTGCCATCATTTTTGAGATTTCTAATGTTAAAAAATAGGTCACCTTTAAAAACGCTTATAAACGCAAACGCGGCAAAACGCCGGTACCGCGTTTAGCCGCGTTTAGCGTCTGAAACGTGGAAAACTTTTGCGTCTGAACCCATTTTTTTGCTTCTGGAAAAACGAGGTTAAACGCAACTGCTTGTAAACACCAAAAAACGAGAGTGTGTGCATGGACACATAGGATAACATTGAATGGGTTCAGGAGCAGTTGAAAAAAGCGTCCAACTGCCTCTGAACGCGCGTTCAACAGCAAATAACAGCGTCTCGTGTGCATGGGGCCTTAAGAGATTGCAGCAACTGTTGTTTACTTTATTGAACAATGCATTGTGGAACTTATGGTACTGGGAGAAAGGGACTCCATTGCCTTAGGTATCTAATAGACTATGGTACCCACAGTGCAGCTGTACTCCCAAAGTGCATTGCATTCTCGCACAGCTTTCTGGGGGAGGTTACTTAAAGGAAGGGAGGGGCTACGCTAGCTCTCTCTGGACTTCGCCCTTAATCAAGCAGGAAGTCTGTGTGAGGCCTGCTGCTGAAGCAACTAGGCCTAAAGCCTGGGCCTACAGCTTTTGCGGAGGATCATCCAGTTAAAAGAGGGATCCTTTTCTGTGTGACCAGCTCACGCTTCTCAGAGACCGGAGTTATCCTTCAACCGACATCCACTGCGGCTGTGAGAGGAACCGGAGACTGCAAGTTGCGGAGGTGTCGCAGATCAAGGTACCGACAGCGGCACGTACCGGAAAGACGAGGCCGACTTTGGTGAGAGGGCACCTGCCCGGATTTCATTAGTGGTTTATATAGTAAATAGAGAAAATGTATCTCGCGCCAAATGTGCAAATAGAGAATTAAACTAAATAAAAGCTGCACCTCAAAAAAACTGTGGAAACCACTGCTGCAAAGTGAATTCAAAAACGGGTGAGTGTGCTAGTAGTTAATAGATACAAATATTACCTATAATAGAATGTGAATAAAAATAAATAAATAAATAGCAAGTGATACACCAGCCTACCTAAATGACACAAAAAAACTAATTTGGCATCTAGACACCAACGTAACAGGTGCCTATTTTAAAACCTTAATGATTAGTGTTCATTAGTGAAAAAAATATCCTATATAAATAAATAATAATCCATACATAATCACAATAACATAAATTGAATAAGTTCATGTGCTGCTAGTAAAAGTCCATGCAACTGTAGTGTGCTAAAAAGACCACAGCAATTGCAACGAACATCCAGTGAAATGATATCCAGTAGTAAAAGCTGTTAGTGATCCACCTTCACCGACTCTAATATGGACACCCACAAAAGTGCTCAAAAGATGGCAGCTTACCACAAGTAGTTGACCCTTTTAATAAAAAAAGTGGTCAAATGCGCTTCTTAGGAAGTTTAGACTTTGCTAATTATCAGATGAATAAGCAGGTAATGGAATAACCTCTTAGCCCATGGAGACTCAGGGTGGCATATGCAAATAAGGAGATAAGGTCCGAAATAGTGTAATCCCGTTTATTATTCTTAAAAATGTTCAAATAAAAAAGCCAAATGGCTGCTTACTTTAGGAGTGCCCAAGGCCCGGCACTGAGGCTGGATGGCATAGTATCAAATTGGTGGAGAAGGTCCTGACTCGTGTGCACTCACTGCAGTGATCCTAAAGGAACCGGAAGTGACCTCGGTACGTGACCAGGTGACGCCTCTACGTCCGTTTCGTTTGACACGTCTTCAGGAAGCGCTTATATAGGCCTGTGACTTTGTAAGGCCCACCATTATTAGAAGTGCGCCACACGCCAGGACATAGCGCATCTCACGGAGGCCGCATGGCTTAAGGTTGGCGTTTGCACCGCTATAGAGTTTTATTCACAAACATTGTGGAAGTTTAGTTTGCTTTCCTTTAATACCCATTTGGATTACAAATGTTATGTGCACCAACGTTTGCTAGCGAAGACTTCTACCACTGAAGGAATTGGACATTGAACTTAGTCAGGCCTGACTAGGATTGATAGTGACGGGACACGGGCACAGTATTGCCCATTAGGAGGAGCTCGCAAGCATAGGACTTTTCACTTATTTAGAAAGTGCGCATTTAGATTGTGTTATAATATTGTCATATATCATTGACTCTGCAGGGCCCTGCACAAGTCAACTGTACAGTTGTTTAACTCTGCTATTTTTATCACTAAGTAAACGTGATTTTTGGTTAAGCAGAATACTGTGTGGAGTTCTCTATATTATCCTGCCGGACCAGTGGCTATACAAGGTAACAATTTCATGTACCTGTAGCGGTCTCACCCGCTCTCCCCCCTTCTTCTTCTCGGCTGGTTTACTCGTCTAGGGGGACCAGGGAGAGGGGTGAGGTGCTGCCACCAGCTCGTCCCTCTTATGTGTGCAGAGGTTTGAGCTAAGATCTTTACCTTCGGGTCTGTGTCCCTGTCCGGAGATTCCACTTCAAATATGACCGTTAGGTGAACGTAGAACACTTTGCTCCCAGAAAAGTAAGCCCACACCAGGTGACAGGACATCTATATTTATTTCCGCAGAGATAAATATGCCTCTTTGCAAGCAGACAGGTTGATACAAACACAAACTTGGTGGGGTGAGGGTTCAGACACAATCCTTTCGGATCAGAGAAGCTGTTAGGAGTTCACAACAACTTTTGGCGCACGGTCGCTGCCACCGACCGTGAGGTTGGTCCCTGCCACAGACCGGGTGAACGATGAGGCCTCTGCCACAGACCTTTGGATAGGCCTCTGCCACCAACCTGATGTAGCTGGGTCTCTGCAAAGACCATAGAACATGAACTACCTTCTAATGGCGACCCCTGTTAGGGAGATGATCCATCCCGGACGGTCCCCAGAGGCCTGCACTGTCACCAGCCAATGCTGCGCTGGATCTTCAGGCCAGGTCACCTCCCTGGTTCTCCTCGCCCGAGACTCGGGTCCCCTCACTCGGTGGGCCCCTAGGCATCTTCTCCCATGCGGGACCCAGTCGAAGGTACTGGGCCCTGGGTCTTTGCTAGTACCTCACCCCAGGCTTAAGGTGCCTGGGATGGAACTCAAACTCCCTCGCAACCCAGGCCAAGGGCACCTGGCCGCGGACGAACAGAACAGCAGCCCCCAGGCTGAAGGTGCCTGGGGCTCGGGCCTCGTGCGAAAGATGTCTGCCCCCTTTATACCCTCCCTCAGCAGGCACAGCGGGTTCCCCACCCCGCTGTACTACTGCCGCGAGAGGACACAAAGGGCACGTCCCTACAATGATGGTTCAACCCCAGCCCAAGGCGACAGCGCCACCCAGGGGCCGTAGGGAACTGAACACCATTATATCCTCCACGAATCAAATTGGCCATAGATCCCTAACAATTAGTGTATCTGGGCCATGCTACCACCCAGATACTCCCCCTAAATGTTAACCCCCGCTACATACCATTTTACTGTTGTGTAGTATTATCCCATTGCCATTGGATTCCACAACCTAATTGCAGACCAGTTGTGCCAAGGGAGGGTTTGAGCCAGATTCTTGGGGTTGATAGCTAGGGTACAGACCCAAAACAAACCAGCAGCTCTCTTAACTGGGGGTAGTGCTACAGTTGTTTTGGGTAGACAACTGCTTTAAGCTTGCCAGCTGGGACACAAATTGGTGTTTTCTCAGCCCCTCGCCAAGGTGAGCTGCATACATTGATTCCAGTTTTCCTGTGCACCTACTGATACTCTTATGCTGCGTACACACGATCAGAATTTCTGACAACAAATGTTCGATGTGAGCTTTTGGTCGGATATTCCGACCGTGTGTAGGCTCCATCGGACATTTGCTGTCGGAATTTCCGACAACAAATGTTTGAGAGCTGGTTCTCAATTTTTCCGACAACAAAAGTTCTTGTCGGAAATTCCGATCATGTGTATCCAATTCCGACGCACAAAAATCCTACGCATGCTCCTTGTAGTGTTGTACGTCACCGCGTTCTTGACGTTCGGAATTTCCGAGCAACATTTGTGCGACCGTGTGTATGCAAGACAAGTTTGCGCCAACATCCGTCGGAAAAATATCCACAGTTTTGTTGTCAGAATGTCCGATCGTGTGTACGCGGCATTAGGCTTCGTGTACACTACAGCTCCTAAACTTGAGTTTAGGAGCTTTGGCATTTTTTTTTTTTGGTTTAACCTCCCTCTCCTGAATGCAGAAGTTTTGCATTTTTCCCACGGCCATGGTACATTACGGCCAAGTGTACATGAAGCCTACGATGCGCACTGCTTTTGTTTTTTAGTATACATTCCCTTGTGAGGATTTGCGATCTGCTGCTGAAAGAGGTAACTACACTATATTACCAAAAGTATTGGGACACCTGCCTTTACACGCACATGAACTTTAATGGCATCCAAGTCTTATGCCCCGTACACACGATTGGATTTTCCGACAGCAAAAGTCCGATGTGAGCTTTTGAACGGAAATTCCGACCGTGTGTATGCTCCATTGGACTTTTGCTGTTGGAATTTCCGCTAACAAAAGATTGAGAGCTGGTTCTCAATTTTTCCCACGGAAAATCCGATCGTCTGTAGCAATTCCGACGCGCAAAATTCCGACGCATGCTCGGAAACAATTCGACGCATACTCGGAAGCATTAAACGTAATTTTCTCGGCTCGTCATAGTGTTGTACGTCACCGCATTCTTGACGGTCGAAAGTTCAGAGAACTTTTGTGTGACTGTGTGTATGCAAGCCAAGCTTGAGCGGAATTTAGTCGGAAAAACCATTTAAGGTTTTTCCGACGGAAAATCCGATCGTGTGTACGGGGCATTAGTCCGTAGGGTTAAATATTGAGTTGGCCCACCCTTTGCAGCTATAACAGCTTCAACTCTTCTGGGAAGGCTGTCCACAAGGTTTAGAAGTGTGTCTATGGGAATGTTTGAATGTGGACGAGAAGGCCTGGCTCGCAGTCTCCTCTCTAATTCATCCAAAAGGTGTTCTGTTGGGTTGAGGTCAGGACTCTGTGTAGGCCAGTCAAGATCCTCCACCCCAAACTCGCTCATCCATGTCCTTATGGACCTTGTTTATGCACTGGTGCGCAGTCATGTTAGAACATGAAGGGGCCATCCCCAAACTGTTCCCACAAAGTTGGGAGCATGAAATTTTCCAAAATGTCTTGGTATGCTGATGTCTTAATATGCTGAGAGTTCCCTTCACTGGAACGAATGGGCCAAGCCCAACCCCTGAAAAACACCCCCACAAAAAAACGGCGCCGCTTCAGCTTTGAAGCAGTGATCGTTTTTTTGAATGCAGAGGCTGCATAGAGGCTGTCATAGAGACTCTGGCGACCATCTGGTCTGCCGGAAATCTCTGTGATCAACATCCGGGGCCGGCGGATCCTGTCACCAACTCACCGATCGCACAGGTCGGTCGGTAGAAGCACCGGAGGGCGGCGGGAGGGGGGGGACGTCCCCTTCCGCTGCCCGTAAGAACGATCAAGTGGCGGAACAGCCGCTATGATCGTTCTCATGGTGCAGTGAATCGCTGGCTGAAACCGGCAATATCTGAATGATGCCTGTAGCTGCACCCATCATTCAGATATACCCCCACAAAGCTGAGGACGTCATATGACGGCCTGTGGGCCTGAAGTAGTTAAGTAATGTGGAATGTACAGTGTGTTCCTTGCCGGAACATTATTTTTAATCGTTTTATTTGTAAAGATACAGTATGCTTTAAGCTGGCCATTCATGGATCAAAATTTGATTGGTTTAGCAGGATTCATGAGAAGTCGATCTATTGATTAATTTCTCATAAAATTAAAAAAACTTTGCTTCGATCAGCTGCAATGCTGATCAGTGTATTCTGACATTGAGGGAGTCCCACTGTTGGAATACAATGACATAACGGAGATTTCTACATCCACCTCAAACATGTGGATGAGGGAATTGGTTGTTTTTTTTTTTTCCTTCAGCTGGCTAATTCTAATCCTGTATCTCTAATGTTTCAAATCTGAGTAGTGATGAGCTTTGGTTCGGGCTTGTGTTAGGCCTGAACCCAGAAGTTAGCGGTCATTGCTTAAAGAGGAGGTCCACCCGAATTTTTTATTTTTTTTAAAGCCAGCAGCTACAAATACTGCAGCTGCTGACTTTTAAAAAATGGACACTTACCTGTCCAGCACGCCGGTGATGCCTGCAAACGAGGCTGAGCAATCGCTTGGTCCTCGGATGTTGCCGCTGCCATGCTCGGTGAGGGAATCAGAAACGGAACTGCGAAACGCGTAGAGGCTGCTGGGGGATCTTTGCCATTTTCTGCCGTATGAGAGCGAGAGGTGAGGCTCACGCCGACAGAACACACAGCGGCGCAATAGCCGACATCACCCTCCCTGCATACACGGCTGGATCAGCTTGGTGGCGGCGTAATGGCACTGTAAAATGTGAGTTCAAAATCTGTTGTTTTTAACCTTTTTTAATAAATAATGGTAGCATACTACACCATGATGGCTATTCATTGCTCATGAGAAACATTAGAGCCAAACACTCCACCATACTGTTGGGAAAGGCTGCTGGCGGATCTATTGCAACGGAGTGGTTATCCTGTAATGAACCAAAGGCGCACACATATATCCATCTGGTGAGTGGCCATTTTTACTAGGTGGTGGCAAGCACTTTTTAAGGGTGGAAGTAAGAAACACTGAACTGCGAAAGGAGTGATCACTCACTAAGGACATTCACATATACTTGTTATTTCACATTTTGTCCTTATACATCCAATGTTTATATTTCTTGCACATTGCACGTTATGGATTTAGTGGAACAGGCTGGAAGATCATATATGCACCTATTGCTGTTGGTTTACACGTTTACTATTTGCATTTGCACTTTGTTAAATTTTTGGTATAAATTGAAAATATTACACAGGTATTTGGCATCTACACTGGGTTGATTTATTTTGGGATTATTGCACAGGGGGGTTTTAAAGATCTGCTGATATATTTGTACTTGATTGGTCTGGCACAATATATTGATTAATTAGTAGGTTGTAAAAATCTCTCACAAGAAGCAGGGTATACTTACCCACCTATTTGTATATGTTCTCGGCACAAATAGTATTTGATTGGGCATAGCAGTCAGCGCAATCCACAACTGGTTATACTGTAACCATCAATTGCCGCCAGTGTGCCCCATCAATTGCCGCCAGTGTGCCCCATCAAATGCTGCCAGTGTGCCCCCCCCCCCCCACCCGACACTTGCCTGTCTCGGATCACGGTGCTGTCCTTCACGCTCCGAGTCCTCGATGTCTTCTCCCGTCCTCTTCCCGTCTTCTGCTATGATTGGACATCTGATAGGCGCCCAATCACAGCGCCTGTCGCTTCAGCCAATCAGGTGACAGGTAACCAGACCCGGTGCACCTCATAGGCTGAGAGGCGGGTCAGTGTTACGGAAGCGATTTATTCGCTTCCCTAACACAACACTGTGTAAGCAGTGAACGCACAGCATTGCGCCCGCTGTTTACCAATTTGGAAGCCTATTAGAGCCGCTGCTTTAATTTAGATGGCCGGCGCCCGACAAGGGTCCGAACACGTGAATAGGGGGCGGCAGCGGCGACAATAGATAGATTCATACAACGCATGAATCTATCTATTGGTGATGATAGACAGGTGCAGGAGAGAGGGGGCGGCGCTCCTGCGCCCTTTATGGACGCACCGCCACTGATTAACGCAAGCACATTAATACATGCATTTTCACATGTTATGATGTGTTGTGTTAAGGCAGCCCAATTATTTGTAATGGACTGTCAATACACTTCAGTGCATGAAACCAAGCACGCACCTGCACAATTTTTTAATTCCCATCTGTGCCTTCTGGTGCATTCAACGCACGTGTGTTGTGTTGCATGCACTGGCTAGGTACGTTGGGTGCCAATCAAAACGACTAGAACTTAGTTTAGTGTTTCCGCAACGCAATAGTCTAAATGGGCCCTAGGTGTATCATGTGCAATTAATGGTGCTTTATGGAAAGATTTTAGTCACATGTGGATGTTTTCCTTCAATATAGTAACAGTGACAGATATACAGTATAAAGAAAAAAAAAAAATAGCAAATTACGGTTAATTTTTTGGAAAACCTTGTATTGTGATGATTACATTTCTCGTAGTCTCGTTATATTACCAGAGATCATCATTTTTTCTCCTTCCCTTGATACAATCGGCTTGCCAAGCAAGGCATTCTGGGTCATTTCCGTTTAAATATGTAGCTGGATTTTTCTAGTTCTGAGAATATTTTTTTTTTTTTTTTTGCGTGTGTGTGTGTCTGTCTGGCGCTGATCCAAAACAAACACGTCCCTTCACCAACAAAAAAGAAAGAAAAGATGCAAATAGATGTGATATTTATACAAGAAGAGGCCTCCACATCCAAGGGCTGAGCAGGAAACAGAGGAAACAGTTCTAAGGGAGGGTCTGTCCTTCGCTGAAATACACACTCAGGGAAGGTGGAGAGGCATTGTAGTGAAGCCACTTCAGCGAAAGACATACTACAGCAACAAAATACAGCTATAGCCGTACATTTACAGCAAATTCTTTTCGTAAAGGAATTGGAGTCATAGCACCGTTAAAACATAGTTTTGTAGGATGCTTTGACGTATAAGCCCACCCAAAATGGATTATTCCATTTTGGGTGGGCCGTGGTTGGTTCTGTCTGCTTCACGACGGTTAATGATGGGATGTCGGGTTCCAGCACCTTGTACCTCTGGACCCCTTTACATTACACAGCACCCTGGACCCCTTTACATTACATAGCACCGCACCTCTGGACCCTTTTACATTAGACAGCACCCTGCACCTCTGGACCCCTATGCATTACACAGCACCCTGCACCTCTGGACCCCTTCACATTACATAGCACCTTGCACCTCTGGACCCTTTTACATTACACAGCACCCTGTACCTCTGGACCCCTTTACATTACATAGCACCCCACCTCTGGACCCCTTTACATTACACAGCCCCCCACAGTTTGTTACACAGACACCCCCTAACAGTTCTGGACCCCCTGCATGTTACAGACCCCCTCCCCACAGTGCAGACCCCCTCCCCAATACAGACCCCCTCCCCAATACAGACCCCCCCTACATTACAGAACCCCCCTACATTACAGAGCCTCCCCTACATTACAGACCCCCCTACAATACGAACCCCCCTACAATACGAACCCCCCTACAATACAGGACCCCCCTACACTACAGAACCCCCCTACACTACAGAACCCCCCTACACTACAGAACCCCCCTACACTACAGAACCCCCTACAATACAGAACCCCCCTACAATACAGAACCCCCCTACATTACAGAACCCCCCTACATTTCAGACCGCCCGCCCCCCCCATCCATGCGTCCGGCCTTTTGCAGGATGCCAGATACATGAATTCCAATGGCGGGGGTGTTTTTTTTTTGAAGCACGTGATTAGAACCAGAGGCTCCAATAGGCTCTAAAATAGGGTGAGCTCAGGACGCAGAGCACTGCAAACCGAGCCCACCCAGTTGTGTGACAATAGCGAATGAAAGTGGTTGTAAACGCTTTACAACCACTTTAACCTACAGGTAAGCCTAGATTAAGGCTTACCTGTAGATGCTTGAAATATCTCCTAGACCTACACGGTTTAGGAGATATTTGCAATGTCCCCGAACTATGCCTTCTACTGCGCATGCGCCGTCTTGAAAGGGCACGCTGTGCCGTTTCAAGCTAGGGTCATGCCGTGACTGGCGGCTCCTGCACGCACGAGTGAGGAATGGACGCTCGCTGCTAGCGAGGAAGAAGGGGACATCGCGGGCTTCTCCTGCAGGTAAGTGTCACATGATGGGCTACAATGCAATGTATAGTAGCCCATTATGCTTTACCTTTGCAGGGAAACAAAGATGAAGTAAAACCCATCAGGGTTTACTTCCCCTTGAATATTCGCTATTTTCACACTGAATCTTCTCCTTGCCAATCAGGAAGCGGGTCTAAGACCAGTTTCCTGATTGGCCAAAAGGAGAAGCATTCCAATTAGCCACCGAGGAGGGAGGAGACGGAAGCTGCCAAGCAGGGGAAGAGGAAGCTGCCGTGATGCCCGTGGAGGAGAGAAGGGGAAGCCATTCCTGAAGCCCACCACCCGTGATGCCCACGGAGGAGAGAAGGGGAAGTTGCCCATGATGCCTGCCGCCCGTGATGCCTGCAGAGGAGAGAAGGGGAAGTCGCCTGTGATGCCCGCCGCCCATGATGCCCACAGAGGAGAGAAGGGGAAGCCACTCATGAGGCCTGCCGCCGTGATGCCCACGGAAGAGAGAAGGGGAAGTTGCCCATGATGCCTGCCGCCCGTGATGCCCGCAGAGGAGAGAAGGGGAAGTTGCCTGTGATGCCCGCTGCCCATGATGCCCACAGAGGAGAGAAGGGGACCGACTGGACCATCAGCTGCCACTGTGTAATAGATTTATCCCTGGTAAATATAGTCACATGTGGGCGTATACACAGTGGTAAATGACAGCCCACTTCCTCCCTCCTCCTTCATGCCCACTAACCATCCCCAACACTTAACCCTTTGAATAACGACACCCGTTATCATGGCAACCCCGCTCGCTCGCCGACAATACTGATGATACAGCGGTGAATGCTGGGATGCATTCACCGCATCCCGGAAGTCTCTGCTTGTGGGCTTCACAGTGCCCACAAGCAAAATGGCAAAAAGATCAATTTATAAAAGTCAGAATTTAGAACTGAAATAGACGGGGGTTGTTTCTAATCGCAGGACAAGTGAGTGCTTACATGTTTTCTGTAACCCCATTACATGCACCTAGAAAAAAAAAACGAGGGACCGCGGAACCTCCACTTTAAGTGATCCTAACTCTTAAATTAAACCCTAACACTTACCCTGATTTCACTGCATAACTACTTCATCCTGCTCTGGAAACCTGCAAGCCAGTAGCAAGCAGTCTTGTGCTGAAATCCTGCAGAGTAGGGACAAGTTAAAGTGATATTAAACACACACTGTTTAATTTACATTTTCCCTTGTTTTTCTGTATGCCGATGGCACTGTAATTATTTTAATAAAAAAAAAAGCTAAGTACCCTTTTTTCCTAATCGAAATACAGCTGTAATCTGACCCAGCTCTTTCCTAGCCTGTCTATAGTGGAAACAGTGGCAGGAGAAGCTTCAAGTCCTCTGCTAATGGTCACATGCTCAAAAAATATAAAAATAAATAAAAATAAACTGCCTCTGGGAAACAGAGTAAAAATAATAAAAATCAATAAAAAAAATCAATAAACTGTTTTACAAGTATATATTAGAAATCAAATCTTTATTTGTTGGCAATACCATGGTGTGGGCATTTTTGTGTCAGTCACAGGCCGTGTCAGGCCCCTCCAGCCTGTGTCTTAGAATAAGAGGGAGGTGAAACAACCATTAATCTACAGTACATGCAATATCCCACCCCCCATAGTGTTTAGCTGGTGTGGTAGTGTGGTACCCCACCAGTGGATGAATACAGGATTCTTAACCAGGGAGGTTGAGGGGCTCCAGGGTATTTGCTTGTGTAGCGGCCTCCTCACTCCCCTCTTTGCATCAGCTCGTCTTTCTCTTGTCTAGGGGTACCTTAGAGGGGAGAGAGCGGGGTCACCACGCCAAGCCTTCACCACATGCGTCCGTGCGGTGTAAGCAAAGTTCCTTCTCTACCTTCAGGTCAGTGTTGTGCACCTGAAGTTACCTTGAACAATGTCCACCAGAAAAGAGCCCCACACCATTAAAGTCCAACACTCCTTTATTCTTCTCGAGTGAACAGCACAATCAGTTAGACTCCATTAAAGAACAGAACAAACAAGGAGGTGTGGATGCGAGTAGGCCCAGACACAATGAACTCTCCACTTTCCTCCCTGAAAGTGGGCTAAGGTCTCCTAGCGAGGGGGGATTTTCCTTCCAGGCGGTCTCCGATGGGAGGCTCACCTGTCACTGGCAATCTGCTGCACCCGGTCTTCAAGTGAGTATCTCCCTCCGGTCCATTACGCCTTCCGGATTCGGGTACCCAATCCCTGGGTTCCCTAGGACCTCCTTCCCTCGCGGAACTCAGTGTTGGGCACTGAGCTCCAGACCTCCATCCGAGTACCTCACCCCAGGCTAAGGGTGCCTGGGATGGAACACGACCTCCGGACGTCCTCTAGGCCTAGGCCGCCTAGAGGACCGACATGAACCACCGCCCTCAGGCTGAAGGTGCCTGGGACTCCCCCCCGTGACAAAGATGGCCGGCCCCTTTATACCCTCTCCCAGCAAGCACGGCGGGTTCCCCGCCCCACCATACCGCTGCCGAGGGAGGACAAAAAGGAGGCACAGCACACAGCAATGATTCAACCCCAGCCCAAGGCGACAGTGCCACCCGCTGGACCGCAAGGAACTGCACATCGCTGGTGTCTCTGCCAGTTTGAATTACACCCGGGAAAGTACATACCCGCTACACTTGTTTTGGCGGAAACTGGCTTTTCAGTTTCCTCATGATTTACTAAAGTCCACTTTGGGACCTGGAGCCTGGGGATTTCTTAGAGATCCGGGTGGGATGAAATCCCCAGTGCTGGATCCGGGTTTTGAGACTCAACGGCACACTGATTGTTCAGGTGTGTGTGGGCCTGATAGTAGAGTCAGGACCAGCATTCTGGGCTCCATCCTCCCGACGAGTGCATGTGTGCACTGGAGAAGCCAGAGAGTGCATGTTTGCACTGGGGAAGCCAGAGAGTGGTTGTCTGCACACTGGAAGCAAGAGACCCAGGTCTGAGGGTCAGAGCAGTGGACCCAAGTCTGAGGCTCAGAGCAGCGAGGGGCTGGTATCTAAATGGACGGTGTTGCCAATGAAATAGTCTGTAGGAGACAGACAAGAGCCGGAAGGCCTGAGCAACACTGCTGTATGTATAAGCCAGGAGGCTGAATGTCATGTTATTGATGAAAAGGAGTGTTGAAACCCCTGCGAGGGAAACCTTTGATTTTGTTTGAGCTTCATTTAATAAAAATGGGCAAATAAAGCCCTCAAAAAGAAGACCCAGCGAGTGGCGGTGTCCTTCAAGCTCTACCTTTGATGCTAGTCCTTCACACTGGTTAGTGGGCATAAAGGAGGAGGGAGGGAGTAGGCTGCCATTTACCACTGTGTACATGCCCACATGTGTGACTCTATAGTTACATGGGCTGCTCAGCTGTGATAGGGAGGAAATGCTCAGTGTATAAAATACACTGAAAACTGTGCATGTGCACTAGCTGCCAACACTGCTATACAAAATCCTCAACTGCAGTGGGGACATGCACAGGAGGGGGGGCAGAGAACAGGATCAACAAGTTTTTTTTTTGCAGAATACAGAAAACAAACCCCATAGTGATTAAGTGAGCATGAAAAGCATGTAATGCACCATTTATTGATATTTTTTTATGATGTGGGCTTATTGACAATGTAAGGTTCGGGCCACAGAAAACACATGATAGCAGGCCGCCAGCCCAAGCAGCTGTAGCTATGGACTTTCACACCCCCATTTACCAATGTAGCAAAAGGGTGGAGATTCTGGTGACATTGACATACCATGACCAAATGGCCATACTTGGTCAATGATGTCACCAGCATCCCTGGTCCTTTGCTGCATACGGCTGCAGGGTGGGGAATGGTCATCACAGCTGATTGGGCCAGGGGCCTTCTATCATGTGGCAATTTGCCACACGTTTGCCCCGAGCCTTAGCTCATGCCTACTGCAGAACTGAGATCTGTGTGCCAGAAGAACCCATTCCACCAATTACCAGTTGCTAGCACTTTTACTAGCTTCTAGCACATTTTCTACCGCAATCCCTCCAATCTCCTTTTATACGCTTTTTATATATGAGCCGCAGCTACGTTGTTTGTGCTGCTGTAAAGTCTAATATACTGTACATAATGTACTCTTTGAAAAATAAATTAAAAGGCTAGTGGGAAAGCCAGCAAGACAGATTTTATAGAAGCCAGAATTAGCAAAAAGAAAGTGAGAAAAGTATTGATGTCTCTTTCATGGGTCAGCAGTTTGTTTTGCGCTTCCTTGGAAGATCTGCTAATGACTTGCAGGCTTTAGATGTCTATTGTAGAATTGAATGGGGGAGGGAAGACGTATTTAGTCTATCATGAGCTAGACAGCCTTATTTGGGTAACATTATTATTAAATTATGATTTTAATCTTTGATTAGCTAATTTACTTACAGAATCCCGAGGCTTTAATAATAATCCACTGTTCAAAAGTCCTGGGTTTTGAAACCTCTGTATTCAGTGAAGCATCTAGACATAAGGTGCAGATTATGGGAATGCCTACAATCAGCCCTTGCAAAGTGTTCAAGTTGTCATGATAGACATGCAGGGGTTTACCAATGCTTACCACCTTATGAAAATTCAAACTACTTGGCTGTTATGTTGAACTAGCGGCTTCAGAGCTTTTTGAGTCACTGACCTGGAACAAATTTGCAAAGGTAGAGAAAAGTCAGATGCAGTGCTGAAGTTCTAATTTTAGAATATATAATGCAATGCAGAATGTCAAAGAGCAGGGGTCTCCAAACTGAGGCCCGAGGGCCAGATGTGGCCCTTTGCTAGCCTTTATCCCGGCCTTGGGGCACAATGCCTCCCATTGATATGAGGCACTATTCATCCCACTGACACCAACAATGGGGCACTATATCTTCCACCGATACCAATGATGGGATACTATTCCTACTACTAGTAGGGGCACTACTCCTCCTATTGACCACCAACCCTGAGGCCATATTTATTCTCACTGATGCTGGGCCCGTAACATTTTCTGTCGCTGCTGATCACAATCCGGCCCTCCTAAAGTCTGAAGGACAATTAAAGTGGCCCTTTGTTTGAAAAGTTTGGAGACCCCTGTCAAAGAGCATGCATACACTGCAGAATATTACAAACACATTATGAAAGCTGCACAAACATAGACTCTTGACAGCAACATCTTTGTTGTTCAATTAGGGTGCAGACCACTGCAAATCGAGTATTCTGGTAACATTCGGAAAGGAGCTCCCACCAGTAGCTGGGTCTCCTGGAAAAGCTCTATGCCATTAGGCTCTGGACTGGCTGCCCACACGCCAATTCTTGCAGTGGAGGGCCTCTCACCTGGCTGCAGATCACATGCCTGCTGCCTCATCAAGTATGGCTTTTCTGAAATGCTGAGGGAAGGAAGCAGAGTGCATTGTATGCAAACTGCCTCTACTAGCCTTTCTACAACCAGCTTTGGTGCACCTTTTTTGGCCATGATGTGTGTTCTTGTTTGATACAGATAGTAACCAGTCAGCTGTAGATAGGGGAGGGGGCAACATGAGACCACTGGGTACGAGTATACAATAACTCTGGCCCTGGTCAGAAGTCCTAGTTTTAGGTTAGTGACTCAAAGTATTGAAGCAAGACGGTCCTGCAAAACAGTCAGGCAACTGAAATTTGATAGCAACAGCGGTATAGCCATGTTTCTCCCATGAAAAGTTTCTTTCAAGTGAGATACAGAAAATTGTTAAATTGATTGAAAAATCCCTAAGAAATTTTAAAAAGGTGGAAATCTACTTGTGTTTGAAGTGAACTTGTTAAACCATTTTACATGCCACTTACACAGTGCTTGATGACATGTGTAATTCGTAAAAGTGCTGAGATTTTATAAGCAGGCAGATGGATTGGGTTTAGCCCAGATTCTAATGAAAACAAGAAAAATAGGCACACAGAAGAGGGGTTTCTGTCTAATAGGGATGTAGCAGAGTGCCAGTTTAGTCAATATGCAGCAGAGGTAGTTGGGCAAATGATCAGCAGCCAGGCGAAGGGCCCTCCACTATCAGAACCAGAGTGCAGTCAGCTAGGCAGGAGTCTAATAGCATGCAACTTGTCCAGAAGACCAAGTTACTCCGGGGAGCCCCTCCACAATTGCTACCAGAGTACTCAAGTTCCAGCAGGGTGACCCCCTGTCTTTGGGCCTTGGATCCCTACTGCTGTTCACCTGTGTTACCAGAGCTACCCTGGACTTCACTGAGAAGGGTGCTTTTTATGAGGATAATTACAAGTAGCTTTGTAAACTGTTTGCTGAAATTGTGCTTCCTGAGTGCTAGCCTGACTCTGTTCTTATGGAGTTCCTATAAAGAGTCCCATGATACTGAGTCACAGAAACATGGTTTCCATCTTGGTGCAGCTTTCAGTATTTTAGATTTTTGGCATCCTGAACCTGTTTTGCATTATTTCTAACTTTGCACCTGTCTGGTAAACTGTAAGTTACAGTTACTCCCTGTCCGATCATTCGGCTGATTACCCATGATGTTAAAGGGGTGATACATTAGCGAAATTTATTATTTGATGCCCTGCAGATTTTGTACGTTTGCCCACTTACAAAGAAATTAAGAGTCTTTAATTGTTATCAGAAAAAAACACATGATACAAATGTTATAAATTGAGATGCAGTTCAGTGAGTAAAATAAATATATGATCCCCTACCATCCAATAATAATTCTAACTCCCACAGACTGGCTACAATATGTGCTCATGTGTTACACAGATTAGTCCTGTCAATTTAAGAAGGTGCTCCTAATGACAACTCGTTGTGTATAAAACACACCTGTCCACAGAATCTTTTTCTTCCACTCAAATATCATCAAAAAGATTGTAGACCTGCACAAGGCTTGAATGGGCTACAAGACCATCACCACGAAGCTTGGTGAGAAGAAGACAACTGTTGGAGCGATTATTCTCAAATGGAAGAAATACAAAATAACCAGCAATTTCCCGTTAGTCTGGAGCTCCATGCAAGATTTCACCTCATGGGGTAAGGATGATCATGAGAAGTAAGGGATCAGCCAAGAACTACACGAGTGGAGCTTGTGAATGATCTCAAAGCAGTTGGGACCACAGTCACCAAACAAACCACGGTAACACAATACGCCGCCATGGATTGAAATCCTGCAGCACCTGCAAGGTCCCCCTCCTCAAGAAGGCACATTGTACAGGCCCGTCTGAAGCTTGCCAATGAACATCTAAATGATTCAGACTGAGAGAAGGATTGGGAGAAAGTTCTGTGGTTAGATGAGACCAAAATTGAGCTCTTTGGCATTAACTCGACTCTCCGTGTTTGGAGGAAATAAAATGCTGACTATGACCCTAAGAACACAATCCATACAGTCAAGAACGGAGATGTAAACATTATGCTTTGGGACTGTTTCTAACCTAAAGGTACAGACTGACTTTGCCGCACATGGCTGAGGCCATGTATTGTAAAATCTTGGATGAGAACCTTTTTCCCTCAGCCAGAACACTGAAGATGGGTCGTGTATGGGTCTTCCAGCATGACAATGACCCAAAACATACCACCGAAGAAACTATGCCTGTACATACCTGCTGCAGCTCCAAAAGCCTTACACTTGGTCTGAGAGGGCTCGAACACTTCTAGATAGTGTTGGCACCTGGCGCTACCCCACATATTCCTATTGGCCCTTTACTATATTGTCTGTTGGAATGGTACTGAGTGGTACTTTTAGGACAGTATGATGCCAGGGGTGAATGCCCAGAATGCACACTGCTTGCCACAGGTAACTATGTAGACCAAAAAGCTTTATTGTCCTGCAAACTATTGATGATGTTTTTCCATTTATCAGCCAGGAAGCTGCGCATGGGACGTACTTGGACATTCCAACATGACAATTATCCAAAACACAAGGCCAAGTCGACCTGTCATTGGCTACAGTAGAATAAAGTGAAGGTTCTGGAGTGGCCATCTCAGTCTCCTGACCTCAATATCATTGAGCCACTGTGGGGAGATCTCAAACGTGCAGTTCATGCAAGACAGCCCAAGAACTTACAGGAACTGGAGGCTTTTTTTGCCAAGAGGAATGGGCAGCTTTACCATCTGAGAAGATAAAGAGCCTCATCTACAAACACCACAAAAAACTTCAAGCTGTCATTGATGTTAAAGGGAGCAATACGCGGTATTAAGAACTGGGGTGTGTAAACTTTTGACCAGGGTCATTTGGGTAGTTTCTGTTTCCATTATGATTTAAAAAGAGTAAACATAGTTGATTGATAAGAAATGGCTTCAGCCAAACACTTACCATGAGTGAAAAAAGTTTTTGTGTTATCATTCATATTCTCTGAAAAATGGTCAAGAAATCATAAATTCTGCCAGGGTATGTAAACTTATGAGCACAACTGTATATGTGAACCCAGCTTAAATCAGCAAAAGTCGATTTTAAAACCAAAGGAGCCAAAACTTTTTGGCTGAACAATTGACTCCATCCAATCAGACGCTGTAATTGTTTAGGTGCCGACCGGCAGGGAAGGTTCCTTCATCCATGTTATTTAGCGTGGAAGGAGTCTATTCGATTTGGGCTGAACAAGAGAAATCTATACATTCTATACATGTGTAGCTATATTTATATTAACCGTTATAAAGTTGCTATGTATGTACGGCCCTGGCTGACCAAAGCCGACCATACACAAACTAGGTGGATGGAGGAAACCCCCGCTGAGTCATTGGCGTTAATTTTCTAAAACTGGAGAGTGCAAAATCTGGTGCAGCTGTGCATGGTAACCAATCGGCTTCTAACTTCAGCTTGTTCACCTAAGCTTTGACAATAAAACCTGGAAGCTGATTGGTTTCTATGCACAGCTGCACCAGATTTTGCACTCTCTCCAGTTTTAATAAATCGACCCCAGTGTGTTGTCAGAATGATTGGCTGCAGCCTACTGATCAAAAAAAGTTTTCCAACATGTCCCTTTGACAGACGTTGATCAAACAATTGACTTCTGTTGTGCATGGACTGCTACACAATGATCGAAACTCCCTGCAGAACTGGCTGAATTTTGATCCTTGGCCAGTTTAAGATTATACTTTGCTGCAGGAGGCTGCCTGTCAGTGCCAATATATATTTATAGATACAGCAGCATCCGGAGGGGTATTTACTCCCTTGCCTGCCCTCTGCTGAGGCAATGTGGCTGTTGTAAGCAAAGGCCACTGTAGCATGGATGTGCGCCTAATAGAACTGTTGCAGTAGGTCTCCCCGAACAGCCATGTTGAACAAAAAAATTCCTCAAATTTATGCTTTGAAGTGCTGATAACTGGACATTTCAGCGGAATGCCTCTCTTGTGTAATATATGCTCAGTTTATGCAAGAAAGCACATTGATATACAGCCTTATACGGAGGTTTTTGGACTATAGTAATAAGACAAATAGAGACAAAAGCAGCTTTCCACTTACACCATTTTTCTGGAAAAAAAACATTAGTGAGACTAAACAAGCACAATGTACGTGAAAAGAATAAACATTGGGAGTTGAAACAGCCATAATATGTCATACTTAAAGTGAATCCATACTATGCCCATGCAGAATAAAGCAACAGGTCCAATAATCCCATTTCCTCATCACCACATAATACGTTTTCCTTACTTCTCCCATGGCTCCAGTCAGTGTCCTGGAACAAGAGGGACCACTCTGTGCAAGTTATGAGTTGCTTAAGCCATAGCTTACTCAGGGCCTCACATGCGCTGGTTTTTGGCCATGTCCATTGGTGAGTATGGGGTTTTCTACATCAAGGGCCCCTCCTTACCCTGTGCCCTTTTATATCATACTATACATCATATCCTTTCATTTTAGGTACACTATGAGCATCCACCCCTGAAGAGCGAGCTAAGCCTTGTGAAACGCGTCGGGTATACTTGATGCTTGTGTGCTATTATTGACAGATACCTGCAAAATAATTTTACCCATTTTTTGTATTTTGTATGAATTGGCTGATGTTCATGACATTAATGTATGCACTATCTTTTACTTGAATTAAATATATACTGTATTTATTTCTACCATTTTTACTGGCTCTATAGTGATCACCTCACTCAAAGTCCCAAGGACGAACCTTTCTCTTTTGTAGCTTACTCAGGGCAGTCCTCTTGTCAGATGCCAATGCCTTAAACTTCACTTCTGGATCCCCAAGTATCTTTCTTCAGCAGGTATGGCTGGGGAATAAGCTGATTGAAAGTAATCTGCATCCCATCAGCTTCATTGGCGGGTAGGTGAGGCATCAAGTATCCCCTCATGTCTCATTAAAGAGAAAACATTTTTGAGCCCTTCATGCATACGTAAATGCATGTGCCGGGGGTACCTATGCAGAAAAACTTTGATTGTTTTACAACATCTTAGATATCGCCATGCACGCCAGAGTGAGATCAATAATTCTAGTCCCATTATGAACGAGGAACTCTAAACTGACTAAACCTTAAATGACCTATAGGGGCTTTTAAAGTGTCGCGTATGGCAAATATAGGGTACCGAAGCTTGTCGCATTTCATGATCTATTTACTCAGCACATCCTCATCTTTTATATTTTACCCAAAAAATTGATAATTTATTGCATTTATGTGCCCTAAGGGCCAGTTCATACCAGACGCATTTCCGTACAGTTTTGTGCAGTTTCTGCACTAAAAATGCATGCACAGTGTTTTCCATGTATTCCAATGGCTCTTGTTGGCTCTAGTTCACATCACGCAGTCAGTTTCCAGTGCAGAAACTGAGTGCATAGTGTGAACAAGAGCCATTGATATACATGGGAAACACTGTGCATGCATTTTGTGCAGAAAAAAAGCACATTGAACTGAACAAAACTGCGTCTGGTGTGAACTGGCCCCTAAAAGTAACTTGTGAAAGTGAAATTTTGTGTTTCCTACACCGTTGCCTTATAGCTTGTCATCGATTTGCACACACTGAGTTTCTGCAGCTGACTGTAAACACCTGGCCATACCTGCCATTAAAATACACTGATCTAGGCCAATGCTGGGCTTCTTGCCGATCCACTTTAACACCTGATAAAAGTATGAAGGAGAGTACTGGTAAGTGAAAAAATCCAAAAACAGATACATCCCAATTAAACCAAAATGGTTGGAATATGCATCAAGGGAAACCCACAAGCAGGGTCACCCCAAAAGAAAGGGGGGCAGGATCCTCACACCCATTCACTAGCTGGATATGCAAATAGAGGGGGAATGGTCCATATATGAAGCCAAACAGGGGAGGCACCCGATATGCTGACGGTCCAGGTGGATATTTACAGTTGTGTTAATAAGTTTACATACCCTGGCAGAATTTATGATTTATTGACCATTTTTCAGAGAATATGAATGATAACACAAAAACATATCTTTCACTCATGGTTAGTGTTTGACTGAATTCAGGGTATGTAAACTTATGAGCACAACTGTATATGTGGCAGCGCCTTTCTATCTTAATGCTACAAATGTAATTGCCTTTTTAATACATATTATGATGTACATTTTATTATATTATTGCTATGACTTCAGTTCGCAGAAGGTTCAGATTGGCAAAATGTAACCAGCAATGAGCACTAAGTACCCATAGGTAATGAATATTCATAATGCATTTAGAGAATACTGTACATTTTCTTTGTTACTATTGGTGGGACAACCACATGTGATGGTGTGCAATAGGGATAGTTATTACCTTGGTCCACCAAAGGGGAAATCTCAGAGTTATCACAGTGTATGTAATGACTGGGGTCAATCATTTACTAAATGTGTACTTATAACACACAGAAATTTATAGAAGTAATTAATAAGGACGATAATTGTATTTATTGGGGCAGTGTATAATGCTGGGGATAGGAAATTGCAAGCCGTGGAGTAAAGATTCTTTGCTGGTGGCAAGGCAGGAATGGTAAAATTCCGATTTCAGTTACATGCCCCACATACTGTATATTGTATTCCCTATTCTACCTTTTACAGGTGCAGCCTTTCTTCATATGCGCAATTCAACCCCCATCTGAATTCACGGTAATGGTACTCACCTATCTGATGGCTGACTATAAGAAATATCACTTCTAAAATTCTGTTTCCTTGTAAAATCCACCCACCACCCCTAAGGTTGCTGACATTGAATGAGCAGCAATACATTGGGGAGTTGAACCCTACGCTTGTCCCCCTGTAACCATATTCTCAGTGTTAGACCCCATACACACTATTAGATTTTCTGCAGTTTTTTGTCTTCAAATTTACCAAAACCATGTAGTGCAAGGGCCTGCCTGATTGCATGCAAATTGAAAGTGTTTAGGTTTTGGTAAATCTAAAGGAAAGTTGTACAAGAAAATTGTATAATGTATGGCCAGCCTAAGGTTTGACCTCATATTATATGGTTTTGGTAAATCTAAAGGAAAGTTGTACAAGAAAATTGTATAATGTATGGCCAGCCTAAGGTTTGACCTCATATTATATGGTTTTGGTAAATCTAAAGGAAAGTTGTACAAGAAAATTGTATAATGTATGGCCAGCCTAAGGTTTGACCTCATATTATATGGTTTTGGTAAATCTGAAGACAAATCTGCAGAAAATCTAATAGTGGGTATGGGGTCTTAAGGCCCGTACACACGGTCTGACTTTTTGCCAACAAACTTTAAAATGAGCAAGTTTTCCAAAAAATCCGACCGTGTGTACGCTCCATCGGACAAACTTTTTCAGTTTTCATCAGACAAAAGTTCGCTCTGCAAACGGACAAACTTTTTGGCAACAAAAGTCCGATGGTACAAAGTCCGACCGTGTGTACAGAAATCCATCGGACTTTTGTCCAAAGAACAAATACGCATGCCCAGAACCAATGTTAAAATCAACCAACAATAGTAGAAGTTGACCAAAGGGTGGCGGTAAAGAGAAGAAAAACCACGTGATGTTGGGAAACTTTTGGGAAAGTTTGCAGAAAAGTCCTGCCGTGTGTATGCTATGGGTGTGCCCGGCCAACTCCCTTGAGACAAAAATCAACGGAAAAGTTTGTTTGAAGTCCGACCGTGTGTACGAGGCTTTAGACAGTACTATGCAAAAAAAACGAGCCTTGATTGCTGCTGATCCTCTCACTCCAAACTCCTTGAGCAGCTGTTGAGGGATTACAAGAAGCCAATATGAACTAATATAAGAAAAAAAAGAAAAAAAAATTCCCCCTGACCTGCAAAGTAAAGGCATAATCTGCTAGTATGCATCACATACTAGCAGATTATGTGAAACTTACCTGCAAACAAAGCCCTTGTTGTCGCCGCGTTCGCCCGTCTTCCTTCCGGGTCCGCGAACACCGGCTGTGTCACTGACCGGAGCCGCGTGACGTCACTCCTACGCATGCGTGTGGGAGCCGCCGGTCACAGCACAGGGCTCTGAAAAAACGGCACGGGTGCTGTTCCTTCAGAGCGCATGCGCCGATCACGTCATCGGATGCATATGCAGTAAATATCTCCTAAACGGTGCATGTTTATGGGGATATTTACTGTACCTATAGGTAAGCCTTATTATAGGCTTACCTGTAGGTACAAACAATCAATGGAAGTTTACTTCCACATTAAAGGGTGTTTACAACAACTGCTCCTTACCAAGGTGCCAATTTAAAGTGATTGTAAAGCTATGTTTTGTTTTTTTTAAATAACAAATATGTCATACTTGCCTCCACTGTGCAGCTCGTTTTGCAGAGAGTGGCCGGGAACACCGTCTTCTGGGGTCCCCTGGCGGCTCTCACGGCTCCTCCCCGCATCAGATGATCATGTTATTGGATTTGATTGACAGCAGCGGGAGCCAATGGCTGCACTGCTATCAATCTATCCAATCAAGAGCCAAGACCTCGTGGAGAGAGGGACAATGTAGTGCAAGGGCCTGCCTGATTGCATACAAATTGAAACTCTTAAGGTTTGACCTCATATGTTTTTGGTAAATCTGAAGATAAAAATCTGCAGAAAATCTAATAGTGTGTATGGGGTCTTTAATAAATCCCCCCCCCCCCCCAAAGGTATCCTTTTACCCTAGGTTCACATTCATGTGGTTGCGGTTCATGCAGTTTTCAGGCACATTTTGCTGCCGCGTTTTTGAACATTTTATTTTTCTCTTTAACAAACTGTGTACAGCTGGTTGTTAAGGAGAGGGCAGGGAAGCCAGTTCCCCGCTGACAACTGAATGTAAAAATAAGAATTGCCAGCAATAAAAAATAAAAAAAATCAGGAAAAAATGGCGTTGGGTTGGGTACCCTTCGGGTCTGGTATAAATTTTAAGCGGAACCCCATGCCAAAAATGGAAAATATAATGGCGTGGGCCCCCCCCCCCCAAAATCCATACCAGACCCTTATCCAAGCATGCAGCCTGACCATTGAGGGCCCCCCCCGAACCATACCAGGCCACATGCAATCACATGGGGGGGGGGGTCTTTAGGGCAGCTGATGGGGACAAGAGCCTCTTCCCCAGAATTCTTGCTGGTGGTTGTCAGATCCAGTACTTCTACTCTTTCACCAAAAAAAAAGGTGCAGTGTAAAAAATGACAGTAGGCGGTTTTTGGCAAGTCCTTCATTTAAAAAACAAAAACAAAAAAAAAACAATGCCCCCCAATTTAGATCCATCATAAATCATGACGCCCACTGCCGACCCAAAAAAAGAAAGACGGTCCACTCCCGACGTCTGCCAGCTCTGCCGCCTGACAGTTCTTAAATAACTAAAAGGCGAGGTCACACGCTGATGTCACCAGGTGGCCCTATTCTTTTGTGATGTCATCAGTCCAGCATGCCCCTGGCCGATGTTAAAGGGGGCTTCCAGATTCCGATAAGCCCCCTGCCTGCAGACCCCCACAACTACCGGCCAGGGTTGTGGGGAAGAGGCTCTTGTCCCCATCAACATCAACATTGTCCTCTTCCTTTCCTGACCTGCAGAGCTGCATGCTTGGATAAGGTTGTTTTTTTTTCAGCTGTATTTTTCAATTTTCAGCTGTATTTTTTTAGCATTTTCTATTTTCCCACTTGCCATGTCACACTTTTGTAAATTTTTTGGAAAACAAAGAACAAAAATATGAAAAAGTATGGACGCATGAAATGCCAAATTTGCCAGCTGCTTTAACAAAATAGCCCCATGTGAGACAGGGCTGCAGGTGAGGCTGTGAATGCCTTGAAGCTGTATTCTACTGCTTCCGATGGGCTTATTTTATAGAGCATGCAGTTGAAGTTTGTCTCCTGAACTGAGCCAGGTGCAAGTCAGGTATTCTGGGCAGACGGGGCTTGGTGACTTGCCAAAAGTAGCTCACTGGTTTAGAGGAGTTTAGCTCCACCTGTTTACCTGATGTGTGTGGCAGGTGAGGATAGGAAGTCTTAGCAACCCACAGTAATCAGTGTGCCAGATCCTTCAACAGAGAATTATTAAAAGCTACAGGACCTCTAATCAGCACAGGTAGGCACCTGACATTTGAAAATTCTGTTCATTACACTGGGGCTTTTTTAGAAGCAATCGTTTATACTGAAAGCAGAGTAGTTCAAATTAGTGTTTGCTCTATATACACACTGCTCAAAAAAATGAAAGAAACTTTGAAAACACATCAGATCTCAATGGGGAAAAATATCATGCTGGATATCTATACTGGTATGGACTGTGTAATGTGTTAGGAATGAAAGGATGCCACATTGTTTGATGGAAATTAAAATTATCAACCAGAGGGCTGAATTCAAGGACATGCTGAAAATCAATGTGAAAAATTGATGCAGCAGGCTTGTCCATTTTGCTAAAATTTCAATGCAGCAACCCAAAATGGTACTCAGTAGTTTGTATGGCCCCCCACGTGCTTGTATGCATGCCTGACAACATCAGGGCATGCTCCTAATGAGACGACAGATGTTGTCCTGGGGTTTTTCCTCCCAGGTCTGGACCAGGGCATTACTGAGCTCCTGAACAGACTGAGGTGCAACCTGGCGGCACCGGATAGACCGAAACATAATGTCCCAGAGGTGTTCTATTGGATTTAGGTCAGGCGAGCGTGGGGGCCATTCAATGGTATCAATTCCTTTATCCTCCAGGAACTGGCTGCATACTCTTTCCACATGAGGCCGGGCATTGTCGTGCACTAGGAGGAACCCAGGACCCACTGCACCAGCGTAGGGTCTGACAATGGGTCCAAGGATTTCATCCCGATACCTAATGGCAGTCAGGGTGCCATTGTCTAGCCTGTTGAGGTCTGTGCGTCACTCCATGGATATGCACCCCAGACCATCACTGACCCACCACCAAACCAGTCATGCTGAACGATGTTACAGGCAGCATAACATTTTCCACAGCTTCTCCAGACCCATCCACTTCTGCCACATCCAAGTGAACTTGCTCTCATCTGTGAAAAGCACAGGGTGCCAGTTGTGAACCTGCCAAGTCTGGTGTTCAATGGCAAATGCCAATCAAGCTCCACGGTGCCGTGCAGTGAGCACAGGGCCCACTAGACGTCGGGCCCTCAGGCCACCCTCATGAAGTCTGTTTCTGATTGGTCAAAGACATTCACACCAGGGGCCTGCTGGAGGTCATTTTGTAGGGCTCTGGCAGTGCTCATCCTGTTCCTCCTTGCACAAAGGAGCAGATACCAGTCCTGCTGATGGGTTAAAGGGGTTGCTCCGCCGGAAAAAAAAATATTAAAAGCCAGCAGCTACAGCTACAGCAGCTGCTGGCTTTTAATATTTGGACACTTACCTGTCCTGGAGTCCAGCGACGTCCGCAGCAGAGGACGAGCGACCGCTCGTCGCTCTGCTGCTCCCTCCGCCATCCTCGCTGAGGGAACCAGGAAGTGAAGCCCTGCGGCTTCATGCCCGGTTCCCTACGGCGCATGCGCGAGTCGCGCTGCGCCGTTCTGATTGGTGCTCCTGTGTTCTGGGAGCCGAGTGTCTCCCAGAACACCAAGGGAAGTCTGCGGGAAGTGACGTAACTCCCGCAGATTCCCGGAGACAGGACTCCCGGATGTGGGTGAGAATACCTGTCTTAGACAGGTATCTTCACCCCCCTCCCCCCTGAAAGGTGTCAATTGTGACACCGGAGGGGGGGAGGGTTCCAAATAGCAAAAGTTGCTATTTAGGGTGGAGCTCCACTTTAAGGACCTTCTACTGCCCTGTCCATCTCTCCTATAGTAACTGCCTGTCTCCTGGAATCTTCTCAATGCTCTTGAAACCTTTCTGCAAGGGCATGTATTTATGTGCCATCCTGGAGGAGTTGGACTGCCTGTGCAACCTCCATAGGGTCCAGGTATTGCCTCATGCTACCAGTAGTAACACTGACCCTAGCCAAATGCAAAACTAGTGAAAAAAAGGTCAGTAAAGATGAGTAGGGGAAAGAAATGTCAGTGGCCTCCACCTGTAAATCCATTTCTGTTTTGGAGGTCGTCTCATTGTTGCCCATCTAGGGCACCTGTTGTTAATTTCATTAACACCAAAGCAGCCCCCTCTGCTACTTAACAGATCAATATCCCAGGAGTTTAATTGACTTAATGCTAAACTGATTAAAAAATGTTCCTTAAATTTTTTTGAGCAGTGTATAAAAAATATTAAAAACATACACATAAATACTGGCACATTAAAAGAGAAGTATGGGCAAAACTTTTTTGCCATATGTCTTTTGTGGGTCACAGGAGTGCACTTTTTTGAGCTCCTGCAGGCTATTGCTTCCTATCTGCTTTTGACAAAGCTGTTACAGGCCCTGGAAGGATCCTGACAATATTGTCAGGATCCAAGCAGCTGCCTGATTGACAGCTGGCGCCGCCTATCAGCTGACAGCCAGTGCCAGCTGCGCCCACCCCCTTTCCCTGCCCAGTGCTCCAGTGAGCACTGGAGGAGCAGAGCACAGAGCGATGGTAAGGTGAACATTTAGATAGAACGTTTTTAAGATTCAGTGAAATCCTTGCAATTTTTTTTTGTTTAGTTCACCTGAGTGGATGTTTTTTTAAAGGGTCATGCCACCCAAAATAATGCAGGTTGTTGTTAGATACAGAAAGTTAGCGTCTATCTTTATTTATTTTTCATATTTATGAAGCGGTATTTACACTCTTAAAGGGGCAGCTGCCTAGATATTGATTTTATATATTTTTTGGGGTTGACGCCCTCCTATTTTCTAGATTTTAACCAATTTTTCCTTTTCTGGCCTTCATGTTAAGCAGAATGCAAAGAGAGTAGGAATACCTATTTTGTACCAGAGGCTCTAATGTGAGAGAGCAGAGCTGAAAATTGTGGCATGGGGTTTTTGCAGCTTGGGACCAGAGATACAGTATAAGAGAAATCAGCAGCTCATTGAACCCACCAGCCCTTAAGTAGGCTGATATTTTCAGCTGCTTTGCAGTGCACGTGCATGGGCAAGGTGCACTTTGGTGCCATTCAGAATGGATGTCTCCTCATCTCACCAACATATGCAACACAATACAATGGTGTAAATGGGCCCTTAGACAGTTGTCCCCATTAGAAGATTCTCAAACCATCCTCTTGTTCTGGTGACAGCTATAACATTGTAGTATTGCAATGGTCACCAGGACAAACATTGAGGGTTAATTCCCCAACCAGCAGGCAAATAGAGAACAATAAAAACCTGATAGAGTTCCCGACCCTTCTCCAATCCATCCAAAGCTAATAAAAATCAGCAAACGAATGGTCTTTAGTCCCAACAAATGCAATACATGGCTTTTTCGTGTTTTTTTTGTTTGTTTTTTGGTGATCAACTTCTGGCAATTTGGCATCACACAACTAAACACTCTTACTCATAGTACATGAACTGTGCAACCACATTGGACATAGTAGTGGCGGTGGTAAGACATCTTCTGTTTACAGAATTGTTAGTGTCTTTTATTCTGTACCAAGTTTTGGGAGAAGATGCTCAGGCCCTCAAGATACATTTGTTGGGCTGATCATGTTGGCTGTCACAGTAGCTGGGCTGGCATAGAAATGATGGCTGCTGTCCGCCAGCCCTAGCATTGCCACCTCTTGGTCGATGGGAAATTGAACATGATGGAGGGGGGGCTGGTGGTGGGTGTGAGTTTGAATCGGCGTGATTTAGTTAAGCTGGCTATACACTAGCAGTATTTCATTTTTAAAGTGGTTCTAAAGGCTGAAGGTTTTTAACTTTCATGCATTCTGTGTATGAAGGTAAAAAACCTTCTGTGTGTTGCCTCCCCCCCACAGCCTCAGCTGTCCCGAGTCTGTCTCTTGTCCTTGGCTAAGACACTGGCTCCTGCTGCTATCGATCACAGCCAATGAGGAGAGAGCGGGGGACGAGCCACGGCTCTATGTGACTTATGGACCCATAAAGCGGGCATCAGGAGTCAGCACGCACCAGTGCCCCATAGCAAGCGACTTGTTATTGGGGGCACTGGTCAAGGGGGAGGAGCCAGAAGCATCAGCGGGGGACCAAAGAAGAGGATCAGGGCTGCTCTGTAGAAAACCATTACACAGAGCAGGTAAGTATAGTTTTAGTTTTAGGGTCTCTCTCTCGTCGTTGGCTAAGGCACTGGCTCCTGCTGCTGTCAATCACAGCCAATGAGGACAGAGCGGGGGACGAGCCACCAGTGTTAATTTTGGCAGCAAATTTCAATTTAGTTTTAGTCTTAGTCTTAGGACTAAAATGGCATTTTAGTTTTAGTCCCATTTTAGTCTCCAATTGTTTTAGTTTTAGTCGTATTTAGTCGACTAAATCTCCAGGACATTTTAGTCGACTAAAACTAATTTTAGTCATCTAAAATTGAATGGGAGTAGTTCAATTTTAATGCATTATTTAAGCATTTCTCTACAATTTCCAAACTCATTATATACTGCTAGAGTGAAAAATCTAGTATGTTATTATTTATGGTATTGAGGTATGAACATGCACTACAGACCAGTGTTAATTTTGACGTCAAATTTCAATTTAGTTTTAGTCTGTCTTTTGACTAAAATGGCATTTTAGTTTTAGTCCCATTTTAGTCTTTTGACTAAAATGCCATTTTAGTTATATTTTAGTCATTTCAGTTGTTTTCGTTTTAGTCATATTTTTTGTTGACTAAAATGGTATCAAGTTAGTCGACTAAAATGCTTTAGTCGACAAAATTAACACTGCGAGCCAAGGCTCTATGTGACTTATGGATCCATAGAGCAGGCATCGGGAGCGGACATGCACCAGTGCCCCCATAGCAAGCGGCATGCTATTGGGGGAACTGGTCAAGGGGGAGGAGCCAGGAGCATCGGCGGGGGACCCAAGAAAAAGACCAGGGCTGCTCTGTGCAAAACCATTACACAGAGCAGGTAAGTATAGTTTTAGTTATTAAAAGAAAAACAATGTCTTTAATATCACTTTAAAGGGGTTGTAAAGGTTCGTTTTTTATTTTCTAAATAGGTTCCTTTAAGCTAGTGCATTGTTGGTTCACTTACCTTTTCCTTTGATTTACCTTCTAAATGTTTTTTTTCTTTGTTTTCTTTGTCTGAATTTCTCACTTCCTGTTCCTCCTCAGTAAGCTGTTCAGTAAGCTGTTCTGGCTGACTCAACACCGCTCGGATGATGGTGTGAAGTTTAGTGAGGAGAAACAGGAAGTGAGAAATTCAGACAAAGAAAAAAAAACATTTAGAAGGGAAATCAAAGGAAAAGGTAAGTGAACCGACAATGCACTAGCTTAAAGGAACCTATTTAGAAAATAAAAAACAAACCTTTACAACCCCTTTAAGGACATCCATTCTATTTTCTACTTGTTAGTGGGGTCAAATCAACAATCATTTTTGACTAAAGTGGCAAGAAATTTCAAAGGCGAAGGTGGAAATTTTTTCTCAAATGAATGATGTGGTTTTTGTTCAAAAAATTACAATCATTCCAAAATCTAATGTTAAAAGCAGGTCATTGAGAATTTGAATGCAGAGGCAGAATATCCTTGCCATAACAATACCCAAAATCTGTTCTTTCCTCTGGTAACTAAAGAAGCTTATTCAGAAAAAGGGCACTTTTATTTAGCATTTTGTCCTTTTTTATATTTCTGGAACAAAGCCTACTGACATCATATAAAAATGGAATACAGCATTTCTTTAAAAAAAAAAATCTACAAAATAAATGAAAAAATCAGCATAACAGACAATAGATAAGGGTAGACGGGGAGAACGTAGTTAAAGCGGTTGTCTACCCGCAAAAAACAACAACCTGTAAGGCAAAGTCATAATGAGCTAGTATGCACCACATACTAGTTTAATATGAAATACTTACCTTAGAATGAAGCACCGGCATCACCTCCCAGTCACTGCTGAGGGAGCTGACATATTCCAACTGCGTTTCTTCTGGGTTCGCGGCTCCGGCGCTGTGAGTGGCCGGAGCCACGATGACGTCACTCCCGCGCATGTGCCGGAATTAAGTGCAGATCAAAGTAAATCAATGATTTGCACCTAAGCACGATCAAAAATGCATTATAGCAACGTTGTTACAATGTATTTATTGATAAAGCCTGCAGCCACAGTTTGCTGGCTTCATTCATAAAGTAGCTGTTGTCAGTGCTTCTGATAACACAGACAGACAGCCAATCCCTGGAGATTACACACAGAAAGAGTTGCTTTACTGGTATAATCTGGAGAAGCAGTGGGTCTGTGGCCCCAGCTGTAACCCCACCTCTCCTGCCCCTGCACCAGCCTGGCCTTCACTGTGCCTAGTCTAAAATATAGTACTGTACAAGCATCAACCTCACCTCATTTCTGCATTGTACAGCACAGTGTAGAGTACAGAATATAACAGCCATCACCTAAGCCCCCCCTCCCTCGGTCGGTTGGTCGGGTCATGGACAGCCAGGTCGCGGGCGGCACCCCCCCGGTCGGTGAGTCAGTCGCGGGCCCCTGCAGGTACACCATCTCGGCGGGTGGCGGCGGCTTCTCTCTGGGCTGCGGGTTGTTTGCTTGTTGCTCGGTTCCCCTGCGCGTGTCTTCTCCCTACTCTCCCCTGTGCGCCATGCGTCGTACTTCTCCTGCCGGCCAATCCGATCGGATCTCCTTTTGACCAATCAGGTGACGGGTCTCATGCACCGCTTCCTGATTGGCCGGAAGGAGATTCAGTGTTACAATAGCGAATATTCATTCGCTATTGTAACACAACTGGGTAGTTTCGGAGTGCGGTGCTCTGAGCCCCGAAACCACCCTTTTTTGAAGCCTAGTAGAGCCTCTGGCTCTAATCATGTGTTTCAAAAAAATACACACCCGCATTGGAATCCATGGTCCCGCGTCCCTGTATGTAGATCAGAGAGCCGGATGCATGGATGGGGGCGGGCGGCTATGTGCCCCTAGTGGACGGGCCGCCACTGGCCTTACACCTGCACTCTATCTCCAATCTAGTCTGTCATTTAAAGTCATTGGCTGAATCCTCGCACTCGGCTAAATTCACAAAAGCATATCACATGCAGACGTGTTATTTAGATGTCCAGACACATTTTGCCTAAATATCGCATGCGATCCTGAAACTGTCAATTCACTATACCAGTTTTGCTTATTTACCGCAAAACACTGAAAACTGAGTAAATACCGCATGAACAGGCCTTAAACTCAATTCACTGACCGCTGAATGTAAACAAAGCCTTTACTTTTTGAGCACTTTTTTGGTAAATGAGTAGGGGTACTATGTATCCTATTCATATTCACATAGGGGGCTGGGATCTGGGGGCCCCCTTTGCCCCAAAGCACCCTTCACATGTTGAGGGCATGTGGCCTGGTATGGTTCAGAAGGGGGGGTGCTTGCTCTTCCACCCCTTTCCTGAACTGCCGGGCTGCATGTTCGGATAAGGGTCTGGCATGGATGTTGGGGGGGGCACATCTTTATATTTTTACATTTTGTCGTGGGGTTCCCCTCAAAATCCATACCAGACCCGAAGGACCTGGTATGAATTGGGGAAAGGGACCCCCACGCTGTTTTTTTTTTCACAACTTTTTATAGCCGGTGTAGCGGGGTATTCCCCTTTAATAGAGAGAGACAGGACTTTCCGTGTGAGAGGTGAGTCGGGAGGGAGTAGAGAAGAGACTTTACTGGAAGTGAAAGCAGAGGAGAGAGACTACGTTACCCAGAACCCCTTTCGGCAATGTTTCCACCCCAGAGACTCATGGGAGGGGTTATAAAAGGAGGAGGCGAGGCTGGGCTCGGCCTCTTTGGGACACAAGACTTCAAGGGAGAGATCTTCCTGTGCGGATCCATCGTGGTGCAGGGCCTGAAGCCTGGGCCTTGCGCTGTTACCCAAAGAGCCTTCCACCCCATCTCGAGCCTGGGTGGCATCTGACTCGGTTTTCTTCAACCGCTGCTGAGCCGGAGACCAGACTGCTGCAAAGCTGTGTGAGGAGACACGGCAGGTGGAAGTTCCCGGACTGGGATCGCGTCCGGAGGGGTGAGCGAGCACTTGCTCAATCCACAAATACTTTATATCATTGTTAGGCCTACAGACTGCCGTGGCCCACTAGTTCCTATTTGAGTTCTTTTCCCCATTTGAGATCCAAAGCAGAACTGAGTTGAACGGATCTTTAGTGGAGTGTACTGTGTTGGCATTTTTACCCCCCCCCCCCAGATTACAAATGTGTTCCTGAAATGTGCACCACCGTTTAAAGACTTGCATGCGAAGAATTTTACCCCTACTAGAGACTGAGTTATATGGTCAGGCCTGGCCATCTAGGTAGTTTATTTAGTTGCTGCGCCATAGGGCGCATAGTGAAGTACTGTTACACGTGGCGCGTGTGCGCCATATCTCTATAGTTATAGTGTGACTATTGCTGCAGGGCTCTGCAGATAGATTCTTATGATCTGTTATCACTGTTGATTTCCATTGCCATAGAAAGTAAAATTCGTTATTCTTTTATCACTGTCTTGGTGTTTGAATTTAATCATAGAGCATAAGATATACACATATTACCCTAGACTAACTGTGCCAGTAGGGGGTCGAGTAAATTGCCGGGGGTTGGCGGAGCTGTCTTCAGGGCCCAAACTAAATCTGCGGCCCTCTTAATTGAAGGTATCGCTACACCGGCAAACTTGTTTACATTAAGCTGTCAGCGGGAAACCCTGCTGACAGCTGATGACTCATTGGTTAAGGACGCGACCATCGCCTGCTCCTTAACAACCAGCTTTTACTAATGATTGTTAAGGACGGCGGCTACCCCAGCGTTAAATTACTGCAAGCTTTCACTACTATTTTACCGCATTTCCAAAAGTGATAGATACTTTTTTTTGAATGGAGCTCACTGTCTCTAATCCTAGGCATGCATACATAATACTGTTCAGGATTTAAACCTGACCTTTGATTCACACCTGTGCTGGCAACATTTTACTATATATTATAATTTAGTTTACTAATTGATGTACTGAAAGTATTTAGCATATCATTCATATCTATAGGTTGTAATTAGAAATTAAATTACAGGGGGTCCCCGTGTTACGAACCCGTTATGGACTTTCCTCCTGTTTGTAATGCGAAAATGTTCGTATGTTGGCCGCGCATGGGCGGAACGACAATTACGGACATTTCCGATGTTCCGCCGAATGCCATTCTGCACATGCGCGGCCAATTACGGACATTTACGACATTTTCCGAGGCTCTGGCCGCGCATGCGCAGAACAGCAGATGGTCCGCGCAGAACGGCAGAGGGTCCCCGCAGCGCCCAGTTCGTAAGTAGGGGTGGTTCGTAGGTCGGGCGTTCATAAGTCGGGAACCCCCTGTATGCCTATGGCAACTGTAACAGTTATTATTGTTTTCAGTCTAAAACCCTTGCTCAGATTTTACTGAATTTAAATTATATATCCATTTTCCAGGACACAACCAAGGCATACATTAAAAAAAAAAAAACCTTTGTGTTTAGTTCTTTGGGTAGTTACATCAGATTTGTCAAACTGGTGGTTACTGGATGACATGAGACTTTTCTATCTTGCAGCGTCACGCTCTCCACTTCATCCAATCAGCGAATTCTTTGCATTTATTGAGAAAATTCAATGGTTTGTTTCAACCTTGCAAGAGCTCATTCACATGGGTGGCCAGGGGGCAGTAAAAGTAGGTGACTGAGTTGCTATTTTACTGCTCGACTGCCCATCTAAACAAGGGCTTGCAGCGGTATACATGTAAAGCATCATTGCTGTCGTGTAAAAATTAAATGGCATGTCGAATTCAGTGGGCGATGCTGCCACCAAACATGACCTGTTCAAGTGAATAGAGCTGCGAAGCAACCATGTGCAAGGCATGCTGTTGCTGCGCAGTGGTGCGCCATTTTCTGGGTTAATACATGTGAACGAGCCCTTTCTACTACCATTTTTGCTGGACAGCTTGGTCTGTTACCTACCTCCCGCCAGCCTATAGCAAAATGATGGCCGGGTTTCAATGTTCTGACTGGACGTCATATGATTATTATTATTATTATTATTCAGGATTTATATAGCGCCATCAGTTTACACAGCACTTTACAATATAAAAGGGAGACAATACAGTCATAATACAATAAAATACAAGAGGATTAAGAGGGCCCTGCTCCTTCAGAACAAGCCTCTTGTGTGCGCAGCATGGCGATCGGTGATGCGGTGTGTCACAATGCATCTCCGATCATGGTAAAGAGCCTATTACATAGGCTCTTTACCAAGTGATCAGCTGTGTCCAACCATAGCTGATCACAGTGTAAATAGAAAGTGCCGGTTATCAGCATTCCTTCACTCACGCTGACAGCGTGAGAGTAGAGGAGAGTTGATAAGTGGCTTTCCTTGTAGGGGGGATCTGCACTGATAATCAGTGCAATGATTATCAGTGCAGCCCCATCAGCGATGCCCCGCCAGAGCCCACCAGTGATGCCAATCAGTCCCTCCTCATCAGTGCTGCCTATCAATGGCGCCCATCAGTGCCCATAAAGGCTGCCCATCAGTGCGCCTATCAGTGCTGCATATTAGTGCCACCTCATCAGTGCAGAAGAAAAAAGTTTTGGTCTTTTTCCGTTTGATTCGCAAAAAATAAAAAGTGGCGATTAAATACCACCAAAAGAAAGCTCTATCTGTCTCAAAAAAATGATAATAATTTTGTTTGGGTACAGTGTTGCATGACCATGCAATTGTCATTCGAAGTGAAACAGCTCTGAAAGTTGAAAATTGGCCTGGGCAGGAAGGGGGTGAAAGTACCTGGTATTGAAGTGGTTAAAGGAAGTTGAAAAATAACAGACTTACTGGTAGGATCAACTGGTAATAAAACTATGTTACTGGGGGGGCTCAGAAAAGCAAAGACTGCTGTGTTAATGCTACTAACAGGCTGTGTCATATACAGAATGTCATTTTTGATCTTGCCCATACTTCCACTTTAAAATAAATGAAGCCCCATTCTTTTTCTATAACTCCTCTCCTTTTATATTTTTACAGCGAAAGCAAATTCAAAGAAAATGACTAAGTATAATCATCTAAAGCACAAAGTCAATTGTTAGCTATTTCAATAAATATTTGCTTTATAATTTGTACAATAATCCCTAAAGGAGTACTGGAGTAGGTTTCCAGCTACATAATAAGCACAGCCCACGACAGAAGAGGTCTTGTGTTATCCTTCTCAAATTCAGCCCTTGGTTTAATATGAGTTTGCTATGAGTCTGTTTTATATTTAGCAATTGATTGCAAATGATTCCACGGTCGGCTGCAGGCAATGTTTCAGCCTCCTAGTGGATCAATTAAAAATCTCCCTTGCAGCTTGAACCTAACTGATCTGGAGTCTGCTGTTGAGGGGCCAGTTCACACCCGAACGTGGGAAAAGCCCGTTCCATGCACGTTTAAAACTCACTGCCTTTGTGATCTGCCGTGGTTGCCGATACATTGTTAATGGCACCCCAAAACGCAGTGCGTTTTTGCCCACCAAATCGCATGGTTCCGCAGTACCGTACAATTTGGTGCAGTTTGTTTTTCAAAAGTAGTGCCTGCACTACTTTTTGTGCATGTTGGTGCCATTTACAGTCGATTCAAATAAATGGACCTCAAAATCGCACTGCAAAGGAATGTACAGAAATCGGCCCTGACTGTTTCCTCTATATTCTTTTGCCACTGTGGAATTAAACATCAATTCCAGGAAACCAGTGAAACCACTCTTGTCTAGGAAACCCTGCAACTGTGCTAAAGTCCACTTGATGTTACCACTTGCTGCCAAATCACGTACATGTATTTGCCGGGGTTATGGCTGCCGCTGTCAGCCATAACCCCGGTATTACATTTTTCAGCTGGTGATGTACTAAAAAGTGAAATCAATCCTAGTGGCTAATTAGCCGCTGGATTGCTTTTACAGGTGGCAGAAATGGGGGTGCCCCCCACGGCCCTCCGATGCCTCTCTGGGCTATCCCGTCCCGGCAGGGAGCCCAGCATCCAATCCGGCAGTTGCATTGGCCTACGATAGAGGTGATCAGAGACCACATTCTCTGATCAACTCTATGGTCTAGCATTCCGGAAACATTTTCATCACATCCCCAGATATAAACTGCACCATTTTTAAATAATGGAAGCATCTGATCACACCAATCTTGGTGTAAATGAGCCAGTGGGAGAAACCACTGCGTGCATCAGGGGAAGCAGGTATTATTTACACACATTGTCCCGATCTCTGCACCCGAGCATTGGGTCAATGTCTCACTGCCTGTGATTAGCGCAGTGCCGACTTCCTGGCGGGCTCTGCACGTGGGGTGTGCGAAGCTCATCCGGAGCTCATCCTTATTACACACCTGGAAGTGTGTAATATTAGCCTGCAGCAGCTGGAGATCACTGAAGTGGCAGCGTTTAAAGACACTGGCCACCACAAAGGTAAGTATAATATCTAATTTTTTACAGGGCTGGTCAGTTTTTGTAAGAGAGCCGGTGGTGACAGGGTCACTTTAACGTAAAGGAGATCCCTAATGAGAGAAATTGTGTGCTGGCATAGCTGACCTTCTTTAAAAATGCTATCGCCCTGGGTGTCTCAGGATTCAATATGCAGCTTCCCTGTTCCCCCATCTGCATACTTATGTAGATCTTCTCCCTGGTCCATGAGATGAGTATGGGGAGGTGGTCTCCATGTCTGGATGAATATTATTCACTTGGAGTTCAGCCTAGCACAGAGGCCACCTCAATGTCCTTATCTTGTGGACTCGGCAATGTCAAGAACAACCAGACTTATTTATACAAAGCTCCAGTTTTGATTTGTCTGTGACTCAGAGACAGCCAGACAAGTGGCATTTTCATAGGTGGGTCACCAGTGGCAAGAGAAACATGAATTCTGCCATTGCTGACCTCTTCATCCTTAAGCCCACGCTCACAATGAGACTATTTGGCATGCAATTTGACATGCCAAATCGGCGGCTATTGATGGCAATGGCACCGTCCGAATCAGTGTGACGCCAACTTTGTGGCGCCGCACCGATTCCCAAAAGTAGTTCTTGTACTACTTTTGGTGACTTTGGGGGCGATTTAAATAGACATCTGTGCATGACCCTGACAAATCGCCCCCGAAGTTGGACTGCATTGCCGGTTTGAAACCGATTTCAAACCCGCATCAATGTGAACCTAGGCTGAATTTTAGTTGCCTGGCTGACGGGCTGATCAAGTGGCTTCAATACCTTCAGTCACTGAGCTTGAAGTATGCAAACAAAGAGTTCTGAATTTTCTCTGACTATAATTATCTTCATACTTTTTTTTTTTGCAGATCTTTGATTCAGAAAGTATGGAAGCCAGTGGATCAGCATGACAGCCAAGCAACAAGTATTTTCAGAAAGGTAAGCAACTGAGGCCCTTGTATTAATTCATGACAGTTTTCTCTAAGGCTACATAGTATATTATATTCACTTGTTTAAAATTTTCTTTGACATTTTTTCAGTTACTTCCTGGTCTCCATGCGTAGGCAAATAATATCATACATCCCAGGAGTCTTCAGGCGGGGAGGAGGGGGTTTTCTTAGGTAAGCACACCCTCCTGCCTGTATGCCTGAGCTGGGCAAATGGATTCCAGGAAGTAAATGCGACAGAAATCATCTGCCCTTACTCAAGATGGCCACGGTCAGAAATGCTAGGGGGTGTTTTTCAGCGTGATTTCTTAACAAAAATAAAGCATGGAGACCTGGATGGATGGGCGAGTTTGCTGAAAATATTAAAAATGAATTAAACAGCGTTTTTGGTTAATGGGGCTTGGATGCAGAGAAGTTTAAAAACCATGCGATCAGCCGAGCTCAGTGCATAATCATTGCTCTGATCTCACCTGGATCATACTGCAAACCAGCCGCAGCACTCCAGTATATTGGCTGATAGGGATGATCTCTGGCGTGTTCGCATTGAACACGTGCAGAGCCTGCCAGGAAGTCGGCAACGCGCTGCGCTAATCACAGCCAGGGAGACATTTCCCGATCTCTGCAGCCGAGCATCGGGAAATGTCTCCCTGCCTGTCATTAGCGCAGCGTGGTGCCAACTTCCTGGTGGGCTCTGCACTTGTTCAATGCGAAAACGCCGGAGCTCATCCCTATTGGCTGACATGAACCAGCCCTCACACGGGTGCATGGGGGCAGATTCACTAGATTACCATCAGTGTTACTAAATGCTGCCTACAGCCAGCAACAGCTGTCATTGGTGGCTGTCAGATTTGTACAAATACAATGGCCAGGGCTGCCACTGTTCACATGTAGCTGCACATCTGAGTAGTTACATGCACTTGAAGCCTTTGACTAACCCTGGACGCAGTTAGTGTACGTCTAAAGTCAGCGTTTCTGTTTTTGCTGCACACAAACTGGCCGCAACTAATCAGTCATAGCACAGGGTGTTGCTGCATCCAGCCGTCTCTGAACACCGCCTGTGGCCACTCGTGTAAATGTAGCCTTTAAAGCTGGCCATACACTATACCAGTGGTCTCCAAACTGCGGCTGGGGGTAGGGTTGCCCCCTTATCCCTTTAAAACTGAACACAAACTACACAGATTCTGAGGTAAATTTAATGCACGTAAGGCACTAAGTGAGCTTAATTACCACCCTAATCAGTCTCAGAACCTGTGTAATTAATATGTGTTCGGTTGTAAGCCCTTGTTCACATTGGAGTGATTTGTCATGCGATTTGACAGGTTAAATCGCATGACAAGTCGCAGCCTATTGCCGGCAATGGCACAGTTCCAATTGGTGCGACGCTGACTTTGTGGCGCCACACTGATTTGCAAAAGTAGTTCCTGCACTAATTTTGCAGATTTTTCAGGTGGGACTTCAATAGACATATGTGCATGAATGACTTTCGGTACAATCTTTTTTTATTGAGATTTTTGGAAATTAAAAACAATTATAATAATCCCCTGCAGGGGATGTGAACTAATAAGCATGACATAACACAGCTTAATAATGCACATTAGAAACAAATGTGGTAGTGGGAATAGTCGAACATTAACAACCCTCCGGCCAAGACCGGGGGTCAACATAGGGTAACTGAGCTTGAGTGCTCAGAAACTAAATCGCAGAAGAATCCACAAAAAAATTTGAAAAACAAAATGAAATTCGAGGTCATACGAACAAAAAAACAGAAAAAGACACACAAATAAAAATAGGATTTTTATAACAGCTTACCTGTAAAATCCTTTTCTTGGAGTACATCACGGGACACAGAGCGACATAGTCATTACTAATGGGTTATATAGTTACCGTCAGGTGCTGGCACTGGCAACTTCCAAAACCGGAAGTACCCTCCCCTATATAAGCCCCTCCCATCCGGGAGCACCTCAGTTTTGTAGCAAAGCAATAAGTGTCCCCAAAGAGGGGCGGGAGCTCTGTGTCCCGTGATGTACTCCAAGAAAAGGATTTTACAGGTAAGCTGTTATAAAAATCCTATTTTCTTTCTCGTACATCACGGGACACAGAGCGACATAGTCATTACTAATGGGATGTCCTAAAGCAATGCCAAATGCGGGGGGGGGGATACACCATATATAAGCTGAGCGCTATCAGACATGAGGATCTTTTGCGGCCTGCAACACACTGCGCCCAAAGGCGACATCCTCCTGACTTCTAACGTCCACCTGGTAGAACCTAGTAAACGTGTGTACTGAAGACCATGTTGCGGCCTTACAGACTTGAGCCAGGGAGGCCTGGTGATGCACTGCCCATGAAGTTCCAACTGCTCTCGTGGAGTGCGCCCTAACTTTGAACGGAGGCGGTCTACTTCTCAAGCTATAGGCTTGTATTATGACCTGTCGAATCCACTTGGCTAAAGTAGATTTTGACGCTGCCTGACCCTTTCTGGGGCCTTCCGGCAGAATAAACAAAGTATCCGTTCTGCGAATCTGAGCAGTGGCTTTTAGATAAGCTTTAACTGCTCTTACGACATCCAAAGAATGCAATAACTTTTACTCTACCGAAGTAGGTTTGGGGAAAAAAGAAGGAAGAACCACATCTTGGTTCAAATGAAAACTCGATACCACCTTAGGAAGAAAGGCTGGATGAGGACGTAACACTACTCTGTCCTTATGGATAACCAGATATGGCTCCTTACAGGACATAGCTGCTAATTCCGATACTCTTTTAGCCGAACAAATGGCTACTAGAAAAATCAATTTCCTGGTGAGAAGCACTAAGGAAATATGCTGTAATGGTTCAAATGGTTGTTTCTGTAGAACCGACAGAACCAAGTTTAGATCCCATGGACATATGGGAATATTAACCGGAGGACTAATACGCATCACTCCTAGTATAAAGGCTTTGACTAGTGAATGCGAAGCCAAGGGCCTTTGAAAAAATATTGACAAGGCCGAAATCTGACCTTTGATAGTACTCAAGGCAAGCTTCCTATCTACAGCCCATTGTAGGAAGTCCAGAATTCTACCTATTACATATTTACGTGGATGCCATTTCTTGGCCTCACACCAGGCGATGTACGCCTTCCAGATTCTATAGTAGATCTGCCTGGATACCGGTTTCCTGGCATTGATCATGGTAGACACCACAGCATTAGAGAGCCCTCTCCTTTTTAGAATGTGGGCTTCAATAGCCAGGCCGTCAAACCTAGGGCTGGTAAGGAAGGGTGGTATATCGGTCCCTGCGAAAGCAGGTCCGGACGATGTGGGAGGGTTCAAGGACTCCCCACAGACATTTTTACAATCTCCGCGTACCATGCTCTTCGGGGCCACGCTGGAGCCACCAGAATCACTGGTTTCTTTTCTACCCTGATTCTGCGGAGTAATCGAGGTAACAATTGTGGCGGTGGGAATACATATATCAGCTTGAACTGATCCCAAGGGAACACTAGGGCATCCGAGCCGCACGCTAGGGGATCCCTTGTCCAAGAGACAAACCTGTCCACTTTCGTGTTGAACCTGGATGCTAGCAGATCTACATCCGGTGTTCCCCACCGCTGACATATTGTCCGGAAAACCTCGGGATGAAGGGACCATTCCCCTGGGCATAATTGTTGGCGACTTAGAAAGTCCGCCTTCCAATTCTCCACCCCTGGAATGAATACCGCAGATATGGCTGGGACATATCTTTCTGCCCATCTCAGGATGTAATTTACTTCCCTTTGGGCTGCACGACTCCTGGTGCCCCCCTGACGATTGATATATGCCACTGCTGTGGCATTGTCTGACTGAACTCTGACAGGGGACCCTTGGAGTTTGGATGTCCATGCTACTAGGGCATACCGGGCTGCTCGTATCTCTAAGAGATTGATGGGCAGGGCCTTTTCCGCATCCGACCATCTGCCCTGGAGAGACCATTGCTCCAGTACTGCTCCCCAGCCTAAAAGGCTGGCATCTGTAGTGACCACCTTCCAAGAAATCGGACTGAAGGATTTCCCTCTTTCCAGATTCCGGGGAACCAACCACCAACGGAGGCTTCTGCGAACGGAAGGGGACAAGGACATTGGTACGTCCAGAGCCTGAACTTTTTTTGTTCCAGGCTGACAGTATGGCCCTTTGCAACTTCCTTGAATGGAATTGACCGTAGGGTACTGCTTCGAATGATGCCACCATTTTTCCCAGCAGCCTCATGCACAGGTGTATGGACGGCTGTCTTTTTTGTACCCACTAAGTGGATCAAATCTTTCAAAGACAACACCTTTCCTCGAGGCAAGAATATTTTTCTCTGGCCTGAATCCAACCTTAGCCCCAAGTATTCCAGACTTTTGACTGTTTTTTAGGGCTGACTTGTCTCGGTTGATAATCCAACCGTGAGATTCCAGATACTTGATTGTCTTGTGAACGACCACGTCTAGTTTTTTCACTGAGTGGTCTATCAGCAACAATTCATCTAGATATGCCATTATCATTACACCTTGTGTTTTTAGATTGGCCAATAAAGGGCCAGAATTTTTGTAAACACTCGTGGTGCTGTGGCCAAACCGAAGGGTAAGGCTCTGCTGAAAATGGCGCCCTTCTACTGCAAAGCGTAGAAATTTTTGGTGGACTGGAAAGATGGGAATGTGCAAATAAGCATCTTTGATGTCGATCGCGGCTAACCAATCCTCCCCTTGTAGGGCAGTGGCCACCGCGGATCGACTCCATCGGAAAGTCCTGATATACAGGAATTTGTATAGCCCTTTTAGAATTAATATGGGCCTCCCGTCCACGTTTGCTTCGGGACTGTAAAGAGGTTTGAGTAAAACCCAAACCCTCATTCTTCCAGGGGAACCTCCATAATTACTCCTTGGAGCAATAGTTGTTCTAGTGCCAACAGGAGGGACTCTCTCTTCCGGGGATCCCTTGGCACATTTGACCTCAAAAATGGGAAGGAGGAGAGTCTTTTAACTCCAAACTGTATCCCCAACATACTGCGGAGAGCACCTATCTGTCTTGATCGTGTCCCGCCCGGTCTCTTGCGAACAACTGGAGTCCTCCCCCCACCCGACTGAGTGGGGGACCCTTCAATGAATTTAACTTTGGGGGAGGTTTTGTACCTCCCCTGACCCAGGGTTTCTCATTACCCTGCTACTGTCCCTGTTTTTTACCCCCGGGATTTGACCGAGGAGGCCGTCGGAACTGTTACACAGCCGATGCCCCAGGGACTGGAGAAGCAGGCCTCTTAAAGAGGGACCTCTAACTCTGCTTTTAACCGGCAAGAGCGTATTTTTACCGCTGGAAATTTTCTGGATATATTTGTCCAGGTTTTCCCTGAATAAGCGTTCACCATGAAATGGGACGCTAACCAGCCATTCCTTACAGGGAGCTTCAGCAGACCAGTTTCTGAGCCATAGGAGCCTACGCATATGTACTATAGACAGCGTAAGGCGGGAGGCCTGATGGACTGAATGCTCTATGGCGTCAACCGCAAAGCCTAAGGCTCTAGGTAGATCAGCTAGGGCAAAGCCTGCTGATCTGTCAAGTCCCTCAAGACCTGTTTCAACTGATCCTTCACTGCTTAGCAGACCCCAATAGCTGCTACTGCTGGTTGTATCACCAAGCAGATTTTCATAAGGACTCCAATCTTTTATCTATTGGGTTCTTGAACATTTGGACATTATCCACTGGACATGTCAGTGATTTATACATACAAGAGATGGCTGCGTCCACTGTAGGGACCTTCCATTTTTTTTTTTTTTGATGAACTTATCCTCCATGGGATAGACCACCGGAAATCTCTTGGGGGAATAAATATTTTCTCAGGACGTTCCCAATCCTGGTAAATGAGCCCTTTCAGTAAAGGGTGAAGTGGAAAAGAACAAACAGTCTGGGGGCTTCTAGCGACCCCAACGAGGATACAGTAGTGGTTGATGGTTCCGCAAGGTGCATTTTTAAATGCTGATCGGACCATGTTAGTCAGAGACTGAACCCATAATCTTTCAGCTTGAGATGCTGAGAAAAGGTTCCCCCACTGTTGATTCCTCTATAACAGAATCAACCTTATCCTGATCCCCTTCAGGCAGGTCGATCCCTGTATGGGACTGTTGCTCTGCTAACAGGCACTCTGAAGGAGGAGACGGAGATCGGGCGTGCTTTCCCTGACAGGGAGGCAGCGATAAATTTTGACAATCTCTCTCTAATCCTCCCAGAGCTGAGGAAAAAACCTCCTCTGTTACATACACAGGAGCAGGTGACTGAGGACAGCCACAGTACCAAGTACCCCTGCGGGGTCTCTACGGTCACTTACCTCTGAACTTCAGGGGAGACTGGTGCAGCAGGAGTATGCCCAAGATCCTCAGAGCCCGATGAGACCCCCTTCGCTTCCTGGAAGATTCAGTTCCGGAGCTACTGGACGGCATATTCCTAAGCCTAAAGCTGAGGTATTCCAGCCGTAATACACCACTTTTACTGAGAATAGTCTAGCACAATTGCTGCTATATCACAGTTGGTGTCTACTAATGTGCCTTTCTAGGGGATGCCTGTATCAACCGCTTGCTGTATGCCTTTAAATGTTGCCAGCTCTGTCTCTGTACTTCATAGCCAGCTTACTGCAATAATGTGGCTTTTTAAAAACCTGCTGGGACGCCCGCACATGCGCAGAAGCGCTGCGGCGCGCACAGAGCGTCATCCCCCAGGCCCCGCCCCTTTTTCCGGCCACCTCTATACATAGAGGCGCGTGCACGCGCACGCGCGCGGCCACGTGCGCCTCGGCGCTAATTTTCAAACATGGAAACCAGGGACAGGAGCCAGGGCCCCCTTTGCCGCAGGCCGGGGGATAGACGAACACTGCAACATGGCAGAGGAAACAGTTTCCTGTAGGAGAACTCACCAGCTGCCTGGACTTTGCTCTCTGAGAAGAAACTAGTCCATATGACAAGAAAAACATTCCACAGCGGCCTCTAGTGGACAAACACAGGTACCGCAGTTTAATATACTAAACATATATAAAAAAAAAAACATTCTTTTTTTTTTTTTTTTTTTCTTGACCACCATTAAAAATTATTACATTTTTTTTAGTAGTTACAGGCATGCACAGATATTAGCGGGAATACCGTTAGGTAACAGACAGAAAGACAAATTAGGCTTGGGGGTCCCCCAATAGAACCAAGTTCCTGGGGGCCCCCACTTACCTGTTCCCCGCCGCAGGACTTTGTTTGGTCCAGAAAAGCCCAAACTTCACCTATCACGGCAGGCATTGTAATCAAACCTTCAGGGACCGGGTTCCCAAGGATTCCACTCCCCTGGACCTGTATAGCACCCTGCACAGAAAACATCTTGGTCGTGGGTATGACCAGAGCTCTGGATCCCAGGGTCCAGCTCTCCTAAGAGAAGCATTACAGGCAGAACCTTGCTCTTCTCTGCAAGGCCCGGGTACCGACCGTTTAGCTATGAAGCTTTTTTGGTCGGATCCGGAATAGCTTACTGAGGCCCAAAAGAACCTGTACGCAAGCTCAGTGAAAAACACATGTTTCTTCTTGGCCAACACCTTAGACACTGGCAAAAAACTGAGGTGCTCCCGGATGGGAGGGGCTTATATAGGGGAGGGTACTTCCGGTTTTGGAAGTTGCCAGTGCCAGCACCTGACGGTAACTATATAACCCATTAGTAATGACTATGTCGCTCTGTGTCCCGTGATGTACGAGAAAGAAAAACAAAGTGGAAAAGCAAATTTAGGTGGTGAAGAGGGGACACCAGAGAGGGGAAGGAAAGATAAAGGAAGAAGGGGGGTATTGAGCAGAAAGGTAGGGTAAGAAAAAGACAAGGGAAATGTAGGGTACCCCCAAGTCAGGAGGGAAGAGGGGGTCAATTGGCGAGGCCCAAACTGATCGGATGCAGAGTGGGAAGAGCGTAGGACCACCACGGGCCCCAAACCTTGAGGAACTTGGCGTGGGAGTCATGAAGAATACTGGACATCTTCTCATTAATCATAAGAGTCGTTAAGATGCTCTTCACCTCCGCAAACGAAACACATGAATGTCTTTCAAGTAGCACCTAAAATTGTTCTGACCTGCTACTTCAAGTGAAGTAGCACGATTTCAAAGTAGCATCAATGTGAACCAGGGCTAAAGGGATGAGGTGGCAACCCTAGCTCAGGGGCCAGATGTGGCCCTTTGCTTGTCTTTATCTGGCCTTTGGGGCACTTTTTCTCCCACTGACACTAACAATGGGGCATAATTCCTGCAACTGGACAAAACAAAAAAAAAACCTTGGAGGTGGGGCTTTAACAGTGACTGAAAACACACAAGAGTATGTCAAAAATATAAATTTAATAAATGAGTACAAAAATACAAAGACAGTCTGAATAAAAAACACATATGAAATATGTACAAATCCAGAGAGCTACATAAACTGATAAGGAGAAAATTTGACATTTAATTCCTGCAACTGGCATCAGCAATGGGGCACTATTTCTCCCAATGATACCAATGGGCACTATTCCTCACACTGACGCCAACAATGGGGTACTATTCTTTCCCTCTAATACCAAAGATGCATTGTTTACTCCCACAGACACCAGGACCATTTTTACTCCCAATGGCCCCAGTCCGGCCCCCTAAAGTCTGAAGGACAGTAAACTGGCCCTTTGTTTAGAACATTTGGAGACCCCTGCACTATACAGTCTAATCTTATGATCTTCTTTAGATCTACCATCATCTATGTAATGTAAGGACCGGTGCGACTGTACAGCGATTACACAATCAGATTGTAGTGTGTATGGCCACCCTAAGACACTTGTATCTGTGATCTTGATGCAGTCACCACCTGTGAATATGCTGCATAGCGACTGAAACAAAACACACACAATACCTAGACTACAGTGGCAGCTAGGAACACATTGGCACAGCGGAACAGACATGACACAATATCAGATGTTTGGTACCTTCCCACACTTTCCCCCTTGCTTTCCTTTTGACTGTTGCCATTCATGTGAGTGGAATGCGCCTCTCTGCTGTCTTGTCATTCCAGGCTCTGGGCCCCCAGTGACAGCCTGCAGCTCCATTTACCTGCCTGGGGTTTATGATGTCTCATTAAATATGCAGTGAAATTTGCTGCCTATACAGCTGCTAGCACTGTGTGTACATCCCGGCCCTTCTAAGAACTTGTCGGGTCAGTGACTTTCAAGGACTTGTGTCCTTGCATGAGGCGAAGTTCACGTTCAAGTGGAATGTCATCAAATATGTTTATCATATTAAAGCAGAACTCCAGGTAGAGGCATGTAAAATATTTACCAATTCATAAATTTTGTATGTGTTGGTTACTACTGTCAGCACTGTACTTCCAACGCTGCGGCTCCCCCACTGAGTGATGCCTAATCACCAAACGTCTTGTATTCCATGAACGGTTCACAGCTGGCATACAGTAGCTGCACCTCCAGGAGCACAGAGCTGACAGTAGTATTGGCACATACAAATGTAGTAGTTGCAATGTAAATGGAGGCTATCAGCCCTGATAACCTGCAAGTAACATTTTTTACATGTAGCACCCTGGAGTTAGGCAGGGTTGCTCCTAAATTTACCTACCAGGAATAAGCTACCTTGGCTAATTGTTGGGCATCATCTGATTTCTTCCTAAGTCTGGCACTGCTGTACTTTTCTCTTCTTCCACTAGGTGGCCGGGTACCTGGTGGCTAAGGATAAGCTCCGGCGTGTTCGCACAGCCCACGTGCAGAGCCCGCCAGGAAGTCGGCACTGCGCTAACCACAGGCAGTGAGACATTGTCCCGATGCGCGGCTGCAGAGATCGAGGAATGTCTTACTGCCTGTGATTAACGCAGCACAGTGACGACTTCCTGGCGGGCTCTGCATGTGGGCTGTGCGAACATGCCGGAGCTCATCCTTACTGGTGGCATAAGAGAAGGGCAATGCAAGGTCAGATTATGGATATATGGGGTATCTCGGCCAATGGGCAGGGGTTTTCGTTGATCCTTTGGCCTGCTGGGAGAGCTTATGTATTCGGGTGGAGTCAGGTGATCCTTGTTCGGTGCCACCAGGACGGCTGTCTGGGTGGACGTGTGTTGTATTGCCCGGGCTGCTAGGCTGGAGATTGGGCCTATCCTGGGCACATATGGCTGCTAGGCTGTCTGAGGGCCTATCCAGAAGCAAGAGGGCAGCGCAAGGTTGGGACTGCGGTTTGCAGTCCAACCAGAAGTGACGGTTCTGCCGGCCGGAGAACCTGTCATGGTCAGAGGTAGAGGGGAAGCTGTCGCCACTAGGGGACCAACCACCTTATTACCAGGGACCAGTGAGTAGCTGAAGCAAGTACCAGAGCAGTATTCTCACCAACCGGGGACAGTGAAGAATCAGGAAACTTCAGTGGGTATCAAGCCAGGGACCCAGCCAGCGGAGGTGACGCTTGCAGAGCAGCCTTGTGTGTCGAGCCAGGGACCGAGCAGGCCAGTGGGGTGAAGCTGAGAGGTATCTACATTGCCAAGCTAGGGACCCAGCAGAGAAGCGGGCTTGACACTTGAGGAAGATACTATAGTGAAGATTGGAGGAGCTCAGGGGATTCTGTAGCAGAGAATCGTCTAGTCTAGTGAGAGAGACTGGGAGCTCAGTGGGCTGAAGAACTATAAGAAGCGATTGTAATGGAAGTGAAGGAACTGTTACACTTTGTGTTAGGAACTGTTAAAGACTGTTGCCATAGGAGACAACATTCCTATTCATGCAGATGTGGTGTCTTGCTGGATGCCTTTCCCTGCATGGCTGTCCTCCCTCCTCTTGAAGTCTCGTAGTCTGCCAATAAATCTTGCAACTACCTAAGGGTGTCCTGGCCCAAACCCTCTATCCTAAAGTTCTGTTAAGAGAAATAAAAATATTTTTTGCATTCAAGAAGTGTCTGGCGCCCAATGATTCTAACTACTTTGCTTTCACTATGCCTCACAACCCACCATATAGAGAAGGATGTCGGCTATCTCTGGCCCTGGAGGTTCTCATTAGACCGAAGGAGGCCTGGGACCTTGCTACTTATAAAGTTGTCTGTTCCGGGTGTACTGTGTCAACATAATACTTCAATGTATTGCCTCTCACAAAGATCACAGTACTCCTCCTTGACAAATTCTTTTGTCTACCATCTTTGTTTAGGTATCATTTTGGGTCAGCATCTACTTCCTGGTATAAAGCAATACACTGTTCCTCCATCCACACTAAACAGTGCAGATGGAATAATCCCCTTGCTGGGCTATTGTTTTCGGCCATTGACAGCTGTCAAACCACCCAATTAGCAGATGCATCCGATTGGATGCAGCTGCTGTTTGGCTAAAAAATTTCCAGCAGCTCCTGCCAAATCAATCGAATGATCCACTGACTGAAAGAGATTCAAAACCGATAGGCCCTCACACAGCCTGGCAGCCAGATGCCCCTGGGATAGGCCCAATCCTTGGCCTAGCAGCCCGGGGCAGACGACACACATCCACCCAGACGGCAGTCCGGGTTGCACAGAACAGAGATCACCTGACTCCACCCGAATAATTAGGTTCTCCCAGCAAGCCAAGGGATTCAAGAAAACCCCTGCCTATTGGCTGAGATACCCCATATACCCATAACCTGACCTTGAGTTGTCCTTCTCATATCTAGTACCTCCAAGTGCCTGGCCACCTAGTGGTAGAAGAGAAAAGTACAACAAGGCCAAACTTAGGGAGAAATCAATGGATCTCTAACAATTTAACTATGGTAGCTACCCCTGACAAGGAATTGGTGAGGAGCTCCCTGACTAAACCCCAGGGCGCTACATTTCTTTTAAGGACTATTTTTTAATTATAAAAGGTAGAGCTTTTCTGAAAAATGATACTGTTGCTGAATATTGTGACACATCGGGATTTTATTCAAGCAGACTTGTAAAGTTGCTTAAAGTGTTCACCTTTTACAGAAAAAAATGACATGGGGAACAAACAGCATACAGCCTCCCCACCCCCTGATTCCTGCTGTACTTACCTCTGGGGAAAGCAAAGCTAAGTCCATAAAGACATGGATGAGCGAGTTTCGGGTGGAGGAACTTGACTGGCCTGCACAGAGTCCTGACCTCAACCCAATAGAACACCTTTAGGATAATTAAGAGCGGAGACTGCGACCCAGGCCTTAGTGCCTCTAAATCCCTTTCACTGCATACTGTATAATAAAACCACCCACAGGCAAAAAAACAATAACTTCTATCTATATCATCTACGTGTGCAAAACAATCTTATTCTTAACTTACACTTCAGCCACTATGACTTTTAATACAAACACTCGAACACACACAGAACAACGGGGGGGATAACGCATGAGGACGCTTACACTAGACCATATATTGGCCAGTCTCTGAAATCTTCAGTCATTTCTGGGAAAAGTCATTTTTAAAAGTAATCACTGGCTGAGTCATGGAAACAATCCATTCACTACACAACTTATCCACATTAAAAAAATATACAGTATATCTATAAAAGATAAGATCTAAAGTATGCTGTGAAAGAGTATGACCATAAACCACTTGAGTGCAAAGAAATTTGTCAACATCTAGGCATTTGTTTGAAAATGGAGGAATCTTGGGTTTTGTTATCATCAAATCATCTATTTATGCCTTCTCACTTCCCGCAAATGTTGCTTTTATTTGTATTGCTTGGGAAGAATATAGCCAACTCTGCAGATCATCTAGATATTTTGCATGGTGAGTGCAATCACTTGAGAGACAGTCATACCTTGGAGGCATGTGTTCATCAGCATTCTTGGTAATGCACATTGCCATGGGCAATCAAAAGTATTTCCGTACCTTCTATAGATGTGATTGGAAAAACAAAGGACAAAGCACCAAAAATACAGGTTAAGTCCTGTCTACAGCCTGGTAGCAAAGAGCCTTGTCCCTGAAATGGTGGGAATGAGTCCTCTTGCCACTGTGGTGGGAATGATTCCTGCATCCCGGGTGTGATGCAATTCTTTCTTCAGTATGTTAGATGAGAGCCTTGTTTCTAGTCTGACCAGAACTAATCCTGTGTCCAATGCATTGGAAAGGAGTCTCGTCTTCACTGGATTGGGAATGAGTCCCGTCTTCACTGGATTGGGAATGAGTCCCATCTTCACTGGATTGGGAACGAGTCCCGTCTTCACTGGATTGGGAACGAGTCCCGTCTTCACTGGATTGGGAACGAGTCCCGTCTTCACTGGATTGGGAACGAGTCCCGTCTTCACTGGATTGGGAACGAGTCCCGTCTTCACTGGATTGGGAACGAGTCCCGTCTTCACTGGATTGGGAACGAGTCCCGTCTTCACTGCCTTGGGAACGAGTCCCGTCTTCACTGCCTTGGGAACGAGTCCCGTCTTCACTGCCTTGGGAACGAGTCCCGTCTTCACTGCCTTGGGAACGAGTCCCGTCTTCACTGCCTTGGGAACGAGTCCCGTCTTCACTGCCTTGGGAACGAGTCCCGTCTTCACTGGATTGGGAACGAGTCCCGTCTTCACTGGATTGGGAACGAGTCCCGTCTTCACTGGATTGGGAACGAGTCCCGTCTTCACTGGATTGGGAACGAGTCCCGTCTTCACTGGATTGGGAACGAGTCCCGTCTTCACTGGATTGGGAATGAGTCCCGTCTTCACTGGATTGGGAACGAGTCCCGTCTTCACTGGATTGGGAACGAGTCCCGTCTTCACTGGATTGGGAACGAGTCCCGTCTTCACTGGATTGGGAACGAGTCCCGTCTTCACTGGATTGGGAACGAGTCCCGTCTTCACTGCCTTGGGAACGAGTCCCGTCTTCACTGGATTGGGAACGAGTCCCGTCTTCACTGGATTGGGAACGAGTCCCGTCTTCACTGGATTGGGAACGAGTCCCGTCTTCACTGGATTGGGAACGAGTCCCGTCTTCACTGGATTGGGAACAAGTCCCGTCTTCACTGCCTTGGGAACGAGTCCCGTCTTCACTGCCTTGGGAACGAGTCCCGTCTCCAGTCCGCTCTCAAATGTGGACAGAAATAGCCTTGTCTTCAGTGTGGTAGGAAAAAGCCTTGTCTTCAGTGTGGTAGGAAAAAGCCTTGTCTTCAGTGTGGTAGGAAAAAGCCTTGTCTTCAGTGTGGTAGGAAAAAGCCTTGTCTTCAGTGTGGTAGGAAAAAGCCTTGTCTTCAGTGAGGAATGAACGAGTCCTGTCTAATGTGGCAACAGCAAGTCCTGTATCTAAAGTGGTGGAATGAGTTCTGTCTCCAGTGTTCTGGCAACAAGTCCTAAATCCGGTGTGGTGACAATGAGTTCTTTCTCCTGTTTAGTCAGAACGATTCCTTTTCTGGTGTGATCAAAATAAGTCAATTGTGGCAGGAATTAGTTCTGTCGCCATTGTGGTAGGAGCTAATGTTGTCTCCAGTTTGGTAGGAATGAGTTTCCACTATGGCGGCATGGTGGGAATGAGTCCTTTCTTTAGTGTGGTGGGAACAGGTCCAGTTTCAAGTGTGGTGGAAATAAATCCCGTCTGCAGTGTGGCAAAAACTGGTCCTGTCTCCTGTGTTGGAAATTAATTCTGTCTCCAGTAGGAGCGAATCTTGCATAGAGTTTGGAGTCCTGTCTCCAATATGGTGAAAATAAGTATTATCTCTATTGTGATGGAAAAGAGCCCTGTCTTCAGTTAGGTGGAAAGGAGCCCCGTCTTCATTGTCTCCAGTGTATTGGAAAACAATCTTGTTTCCATTTTGGCAGAGACCTGTCTCCAGTGTGATGGGAATGAGTGCTCTCTCCAGTGTGGCAGAAACATCTCCATTACTATTTCTGCTTTTGGTGTGGTGGAAATGAGACCTGTCTACAATGTGATGGGAATGAGTCCTTTCTGCAGTGTTTCAGAAAGGAGGCTTGTCTCTTGTGGTGGAAAAAATCATGTCACCATTGGGTCACCAACCCCCCTCAGCAAAAGATTAAAAGTCAGCAGCTACAAATACTGTAGCTGCTGACTTTTAGTATTGGGGCACTTACCTGTCCAGAGATTCCTGTGGTGTCCTCACCCAAACCAATTCTTGAATCGGCTTTTGGGTGCTGGCACCACCATCTTGGGTAAGGGTAATGCGCATGTGCGATTTGCGCTGCACTTTCTCAATGGGCCAGCTGCGTTGAGGGGAGGGAGCATGGTGCACCCCCCCTCTCTGTCACTTTAGCTACCCCTGCAAATTGTAATCTGTATAATAATCTCTCTCTCACCATTGCATGGTGCACCCCAATTACAATTTGCAGGGGCAGCAAAGGTAGGTGACAGAGAGAGGAGGGGGGGCCGGGGGGTGCACCGTGCAAAGGTGAGAGAGAGATTCATACACTGTGATTGCAATTTATTTGTTCACCTTAATTCTTGTGCTCCATGCTCCAAAGGCGGCCAACGCCGTTCACTTCTCCTATGCCCTCACTCGTGACCCTGCACACTGAGACATTGTGGGCGGTGCTGCTGGCGCCGCACGGGCTGATGGAACTTGGAAGAGGAAATAAAGCAGCACTCCAGCACTGCCACTACGGCGTTCTGACGTTCTCCTGCTCGGCTCCTCCCCGGCCCTTAGGCACATGATCACTCAGAGTCCGCAGGCGCCGGTCAGATGAGAAGGAAAGTGTGGCGGCGATCATGGCGGCCGCAACCCGCCGGCCCGCCGCTGCTTTGACTGACGTAACAGCTAGATAAAAGCGGCTCCAGGGCACTGAGTACAGGCGCTCCACCCCTGCATAATTGGACAGTGCTGCGGCAATGGCGGCCGCGGCTGTGGCCCGCCGCTGCTTTGTATTTGACTGACAGCAGGCAAAAGCAGCCCCAGGGCACTGAGTGCAGGCGGCCTACCGGGAATTTTCCCAGTTGGCCAGTCCGGCCCTGAACGGGAGGTAATTATTTTTTAATTTGGTGCAGTAGAAACTACCTGAATATGCCGCAGGTGTCAGTAAAGTTACAAAAATGGGACCTTTAAATCTGGCTATATAAAACATAACAAAGATAAAGAATAAAAAATAAAAAAAATTGGATAAAAGTTAAAAAAAGAAGATTAAAATGATAAAGTAAAAAAAAAAAAAAAGATTAAGGATAAAGATAAAAAAATAAACTATAAAAGTAAAAAAAAAAAGGAGATTTAAAAAGATAAAAATAACTAAAAAATTAAAGGATAAAAGTAAAAAAAATAAATAATTTTAATTAAAAAGATAAAAAAGTAAAAAAAAAATTATTAAAAACCTTAAAGGATAATACTGTAAAGCTAGCTGGCCATACATGGATAGAAATTTGTTAAAGAAAAAATAATTGTATTTTATAAAGATCTGTCAAACAAGATCTGTGTGCTAATACCATCATTGTATCAAATTGTTTTTTACACTTGTCGACATATTGTCGATCGTTAACCACATAAACAGTAAAAAAAAATTGTCTATCAATGCACATGCGATGTTAGTTTTTATTGAACTGTTTATGATCGATTTCCCTACTAATGTTTAGGAAATCGCTTGATTAGGCAATAAAATTCCAACATCTTTCTTTTGGCATAAAACTTTGCATTTTGAAAATCAAAATGCGCCCACTAACGTTTCTAAAGTTGAACGATCGGGCTTATCGAATGCTTTTTTGAATGATTTCTATCCAAGTAGGGCCAGCTTTAGGAAAGATTAATGATTACTAAGATAAAAATAAAAAAGGTTAAAATAATTATTATTATTTTTTGTTTTACTTTTATCCTTTTTATCCTTTTTTTTAAATCTTTTTATTGTTTCCTAAAGCTGGCCATACGGATATAAAATCATTTGAAAAAGCGTTTAATAAGCCTGATCAATCAAATTTATAAACGTTAGTAGGCACATTTCTCGAAATGCAAATAGTTTGAAAAAAATAAAAACGTACAGTGCATATGCATTGATTATTGATCGCTGAAAAATTGATGGCGTTAAGGGTCGACAAGTGTGGAAGACAATTCGATACAATGATGTCGTTCGACAGTTCTTTATCAAAAACAACTTTTTCTATCCATGTATGACTTTTATCCTTTGTTTTGTTTTTGTTTTTTATCTTCTCCCTATTTTTATTTTTTTACTTTTATCTTTTTAATTTTTTGCTTTTATCCTTTTATCTTTATCCTTTTATTTTATCAATCTGATCAAACAAAAAATTATTTCATCATTTTAATCTTTTTAATCTTTGTTTATTTTTTATTCTTTATCATTTTTAACTTTATCCTTTATTTTTTTCATTCTTCTTTTATTTTTTTTATCTTTTTAAATTTTAATCATGTCTTTTTTTTATTTTTTTTACTTTTATCCGTTATCTTTATCCTTTATCAATCTAAATTTTTGTATCCTTTTAATATTTATTCTTCATTTTTTTTATCTTTTTAATCTTTATTTATTTTTATTTTTTTAAAATTAAAGGATAAAAGTGGAAACAATTTTTTTATTTTTTTAACTTTTATCTTTATTCAATTTTTTTTTTTATTCCTGATCTTTTTTATGTTTGTCCTTTTTTTTTTCTTTTTTACATTTTTTTATCATTTTTTTTTTTAAAGGATAAAAGTAATAACAATGAATCTTTTTTTATTTTTACTTTTTATCCTTTTTTATCTTCTTCATTCTTCAATTTGTTTTATCTTTATTTTTAACTTTTTTTTATCTTTTTAATCTTCTTTTTTTTTTATCTGTTACATTTTTTTTAAAGTAAAAAAGATAAAGGATAAAAGTTAAATATATATATATATATTTATCTTCATTCAATTTACTTTTATTCTTTATCTTTTTTTATGTTTGTCCTTCTATTTATTTCAATCTTCTTCTTTTTTTTATTTCTTTTTTTTTTACATTTATCCGTTATCTTTATCCTTTTATCAATTTTAATTTTTTTGTTTGTTTTTTTTTCTTTTTTAGTTTATCTTTTTTTTTTTTCTTCTTTTTTTTTTCTTTTTTTAATCTTTATTCTTCAAATTTTTTTATCTTTTTAATCTATTTCTTATTCTTTTTGAAAAAAAAAATAAAGGATAAAAGTAAAAAAAATAAATTTTTTTTTTTTTTTTTTTTACTTTTATCTTTTTATCTTTAATCAATTTTCTTTTATTCCTGATCTTTTTTTATGTTTGTCCCTTTATTTGTTGGAAATCTTCTCCCTTTTTTTTCCTCTTTTTTTTTTTTAAAGGATAAAAGTAATAAAAATTAATCTTTATTTTTTATTTTTACTTGTATCATTTTTTATCTTCTTCATTCTTCAATTTGTTTTATCTTTATTTTTTACTTTTTTTTTTCTTTATCTTTTACTTTTTTTTTTTTAAGTAAAAAAGATAAAGGATAAAGGTTAAAATATATATATATATATATATATATATATATAAATATATATTTAACTTTTATCCTTTATCTTTTTTACTTAAAAAAAAAAAAAAAATGTAAACGATAAAGAAGAAAAAAAAAGAGTAAAAAGATAAAAAAAAAAAGTACAAAATAAAAGGATTAAAGTTAAAAAATATATATATATATATATATATATATATATATATATTTTTATCTTCATTCAATTCTCTTTTATTCTTTATCTTTTTTTTTTTTATGTTTGTCCTTTTATTTATTTCAATCCTTCTTCTTTTTTTAAAAAAAGATCAAAAAATAAAGGCTAAAAGATGAAGGATAAAAAAGAAGGATGCTTATGATTAGATCAACCGATGAAAGTGCCTAAAAGAATTGAGGGTTTGATCTCCCTTGAACTTGGCTTATTCCAAAGCCATGAAGGGGTTAAGAGTGCGTTAACCCTTTGTGCAGAGTCGTCAGAGGGGTGCTGGAATGTGTCTGTAGAGCTGGGGCGGCTTGCTTTAACCCTTTCCCTGGGAAGGAGAGGGTTAAGGCAGAGGGTGGCAGGTCTGGCTGGGTATGGGGTGGGGAGCTGTGGGAGGTACCGGCACAGAGGCTGAGCTGGAGGATAAAGTTTCACTATATACCCGCTATGGCTGCACACAGAGGAGGCTGCAGTGTCTGATCTACACACAGCCTGTCTACACTGACCTCCTCCAGGACACACACAGGGAGCACAGCCTATTAAA